>OX411276.1:32200530-32800530 GCA_948146005.1 Nomada fucata
GCAATTTATTGTATTACATTCCTAACAATTATATATGTATATGTATATAAATTTCAAAAAGCTTCATCATGTCTATCATTTTAACATTCACGATCAAAATACATGTATTTGCATATTCCTCTGTATCAATGATTACAAATGAATGCACAGACGAAATCACTACTATAAGGGACTTAATAATTGTGATAAATATCAATAGTGGACAATTTTTCCGCATGAATTTACAAGGCGAGCATTACAGGTTTCATAGATTTCGCACACTTTTTCTTTGTACGTGATAATATTGAGTGTAAGTGATTATTTAAATTGTGAATATTAATAACATAATTCCAATTATATATACACATTCGCATGGAATGTTAAAATGATAACTCAAAATTAAATTTCATATCGATGCAATGATGCAGGACATGTGTAAAATAAAAATGTATATAATAAACTTAGATCCCTTGCAGATAATTTGTCAATATCACCTTCAATTAAAAAATTACATAAATGTATAACAACTTACTACCGAAGGGACTAACAAACTATAACGATTAATTTAATCTAATACTGAATGTACAAGTAAAAAAATACTAAGAAAATGATGTAATACTAAATAAAATAATCCATTTTTTTGTTTAAATACTGAAAAATTATCATGCTTCGTAACATTATTTTACCACATTGTGGTGGTTCTCTAAATTTGCTTTGTGGATGCTTAATAATTAATGTTGACACGAAATATATTCTTCATTTGTATGCAAAGCATGCTCACACGCATTCGTTTTTTTTCCATAAACAAAATTGTTCGTTTATTAAATTGAATACAAGTAAGAATAATTATTGATATGTGCCTATAGCATTCTTTGTTTAATAATGCACGTTAAATGATCCGATAATTATCGAGCAAATGTTGAATTCATAAAAAACCACGGTAGTGAATATCGCCTGTGCAAACATCGTTCATATAATATCAATAACTGATTTTTCTTTTTTATTATTTAAGAATATATTTATCATTTTATTGTATTTGTATGTATTTAATATTGTTTACGTTGTCGTGATATTTATTAATATCGATTAAATGTTTTTAATTTTAAATATCCATATACAGCTAAACGTTTTGCAAAGAGCATTTACAAATTCTTTTTTTACTTATACAGCTTCTCTACTATATAATCTATAAAATTAATTGTAGCAAACACATCTGTTTACATTACAATTAATCAATACCGCAAGTAATGCAAGCTAACTAATCATTTATAATAAACAATATTGAGGATAACCATTCAAAGCAGTAGTAGAATTTCAATCACATATGACACATTGTTGGAGACAAGCATAACAAAAAGCACAGGCATGTTCACATATATACAGTTATATCATGAGATGGAAATGAAAGTGAGCCAAATGTATCTCACAATATTATGAAAAAATACAAATCCGTTGGTGAATAAAATATGCACATACATATACATGTGTTCATGCTCAAATTTTCTTCGCTTACGATTTTCATATGTAGAAGAACGAAAAAGGAAAAGATATATGTACACTAAACTTAACTCGAATTCGAATTTGATATTTATGCACCCTCAAGCATATTTTGAGATCCACCATTTCTCTCAAAAATCAATCAACTCTACAGTTACTTGAATATACTTATACTTTACGACAATTTACTTCAATCTTGCGAATGCATTAAAACAAAAAAATAAATAATGAAAACATTATGATATAAGCTAAGCTTATGGCATCAATATATATATATGTATGTATACATATTCGTAATAATATGATATACATACACACAGACCACATATATGTACACATACAAGTATGTATACATGTATGATAAGACCATAATATGCTTTAATGAATTTGTATCTCAATAAAATGATTCAGTTGATCAAGTGCGAATGTGTATAAAGGATTCTAAAGGAAATTTCTTTATATATTTCTATACATCATATGTAACCAGTAAATTACAAGGGTTGCAAAATATAATAAGTATCGAACGACTAGAGTTCATTGAACCACTGCAGTAATTGAAGGTTTTTAGACATTCCGAAATACACATCCTAAACTTGTTTTGGTGTGCTGGTTAAACTTTGTTAATCAAGCCAAATGTGTCAATCAGAGGCAACCAACACCCCGGGAATAAAATAGCACCTGACCTTCGCATAGCACCACTAACTGGTAAGTAAGTACCATGTACCCCGAATACAGTTAATAACGGGTATATTATTAAGTTATATATCATATCACATGCGACTGGACATCATCACAGCTGCTGATGGCACCCCGTGCTTTTACCGCGGCCAGATTAGAAGAACCATTCCAAATTAGGTTTTTTTATAGCATAATAGAGGCAGGAGCCAGAACTGTTTTCGACTATTTGCATTAAAAAAGAAAGAAATTTCAGTACCCGAAAATATATGGAAGTTAAATGAATATAAGCAATGTTTTCTTACATTTTCACATCGTTAGAGTAGTAGATAGACGAACACATAACATTTGGCAAATTGTACAAAAAAAAAGAATACAATATACCGTCGTATTTTATATGTGTATTTTTGTATGTACGGCTACGCTTCAAGGCAATTGTAATGAAGTATTTGAAAGAATTTTCGTATTATTTTTTATCATTTGACAATGAACTACCAATTGTTTTACATAAGACACATACACAAACACCTGAGTACATTAGAGAATATTTGCTAAAGGCTTCAATTAGTGCTGAAATGAATGCAATTTTCAGACACGTATTATAAATGTGTTGACACAGCAGTATCAGAAATTTGTGGCCGAGGTACAGCAACAAGCATCGATAGTTTGGTAGGTACATAAGATAGAATGATAGATAGAACTGGTGAAAACTAGAGATTTTTAGACAAGTGAGATAGGTTCTAACAGGAAGAGTTCTGTATATTTTCTTTCGCGTAAAATTTCTTTCTATCTAAAACTATGCATAATTGCCTGCTACTATATTTTCACTGATAGTACAGAACATGCTATATCCATATCAAGTATGTGTTAGAAAAATATTTGTTTACCATTAATTACTTTATTTCTTCGTAGTATTTATCAATGAAAATATAATTATGTGCATAATACACCCCTCTAGTAGCAATATTTCTCTATTATTAAAGGATAACAAGAAAAAATATTAAGCAATTAAGTGACAATGAAATGTATTTTATAAAATGTAGGATTCCCTTCTCACTTGTCGATAGATATAAATAAATACTTCTATCTTTTCAATATTTTTCTATAAACCTGTTATTATCTTTTAATCTGACTTTACTCTCCTAGAAACATTGTCTACCAAACGCAATAACTGTAAAAATACTAAAGAGTTTTGTCAAGATACAAATTCTATGCATTTCTAGAGGGGCTGAGAGCAGAGCAATGATGCCATGGCTAAGATGTCATGCTTGTCTTTCGAAGATTGCAAAGAGATAGATACCCCAATGAATTTCAAATCATTGAATTTAACAAACCAGCACAGTATTATAATGCGATTAACACCATGAAACATGTACGATATATCCGCAACAATTAGAAGTTCATTATTACAGTGATTATTTAGTATTTTAGTAAAGTTTGTTTCGCATAGTTAATAAAATAAATACTACTTCCGCATAGTTAATAAAATAAATACCACTTCTATTTGATTATTGAATTAATAGTATTGTATAATATCCAATGACGTAAACTGACTTTAAATATGATTATTATTTTCTATAAATATTACAAGTTCTATAAATATACCCGAGATGTATGCAAAACAGTTTGACCAGAAATGTTTAAAACCACTCGATACTTGATAATTATACAAGTCACCATTGAAAGACAACCATGACATCGACTGAGATTAAAACTTTAGAAACTTCTTATTCATCATCTTCATTTCGTAAATAATGCATGAAAGTACTGTACTGTATATATGTATAGTTATCATAGCAGATAGAGGAGTAAATACTCCTTTCAAATTAATGGCATTTTATAGTTATAATATCAATAGGAGGAGAAACAGAATTTAATAGGTATCTAATTTAAACGGAATTACAGATGGGCTTAGAATAATGTCAAACGACTAGAAAGGATAAAAAGGCAAAAATCAGAAAATTAATGGAAAAGGGGCAAAAAGGTGGAGGAACAGAGAGAAATAGATAAAGAAAGAAAAGAAAGAAGAAGGGTTTACTGTTACTCTGGTATTACTGTACTTGCATGCACAACCAACGTACACTGGGCAGTCTAGGGAGCAACCAGATACCCACTTTCGCCATCTGCGCTTGGATGCCCTTGGCGACCAGGGCTTTCACAGCACCCTCTGCCGCCACTGGTGACTCAAAGTCTACAAATCCATAACCTGCAATACAGCAAATTACATGATCAATTAATAAATAGAATTACTAATAGTGCAAACTGTAACAATGCATCTGACGTACGTCATATAATAAATGTATACACAACTTAATTACCTTTACACTTATTCGTATTTTTATCCAAAATTGCCTTCGTAGAAGTAATAGTTCCATATCTGCAAAAACAGAATGCATTAGAAACGATGCATTCCTATACCAGAACAACAATGCAATAAATGTACAAGTAATATTGATGAGACACAAACAAATATATATATATAATAATTAGCAATTCTCAATCAACAGCAATAATACTTACTAACTATACAATTGACTTACTGAGAACACATGTTTACGAGGTCCTTGTCAGTTGTATTTTGGTTGAGGCCACGGATATACAAATTTGTTTTCGATAGCTGTTCTGCCTGCTGCCCTTGTATAGCATTATTGCTAAGACTTGTGCTCATTGTCCCACTTCGACTTCCGGTAGCACTGCTAGAACTACTATTAGTGTTGGCTGGCGAAGAGGCTGTAGGCACCCGTTGTCCACCATACTGCAATGCATTTGAAGACATGTACATAAATTAATAAATTTATAAACCAAACGTTTCGTAATGGACTAATGTTCGTAATTTCAATTTGTTACATAATTCTGGGACAAATTATTTGACATATTTATTTATAATTTGGATCTGCAATGTCGGCTACCTTTTTTTAGACAATATTATATCTTCGTAATCTTAAAAATACCTAGCCCTTGAGCTTCGAAAATGAAATTATATCGAACACGTCATATAACAAAAATTTCTGAACAAGTCGTAATTCTTCCCGGTGCAAGGAGATATTAAAATTGCCGCGGCTCAATATGGGATAATTCTCGTATTTTATAACGCCCCCTATCAGTATATTTTCAGAATAAATTTTTCGTTGAACTTTTAAACTGTTCTTTATGAACTGGTGCCGGTAAAACAATGGCCACGGACGTAACGAAAAAAAGAGCGCACCCATACGTCACATCGAGCAAAGTATATTCACATTTTGATAAATCAATTTAAAAAAAACTCACGGTGAATCGTGAAAGTGAAGAATTTTTGACGAACGATCGTGAGAACGAACGATCAAAGGATTCACGCATCGTTCCTACAAGAACTGTATGCCGCGTTGTCATGGCCCCACCCGGTTTAAGAAAGGGTTAACCCTTTCGCTGCGCAAAGCCTAACTTTTGTGTTGTCTGCGCGCGTGCCTCGCTTTGACAGAACCATAAACATCCCAATTACAACTTCACATTCAAGGAAAAATGAATTCATGGTAACAAAAATCTAGTTACTAAATCGAACATTACACACCACGGACTAGATTTTATAGGTTACCTTGTTCACTGCACAATACTTTCGAGCAGACATTTGCGCAACCAGAACGTTCGCCTGCTATCAGTGTACATACGAAAATATAAAAAAAAAATCACCCCATCTGTATCCATTGCGGGAGGATATATATCCTTCCTACCAGATATTACAAGAATCCACCAACACTACTGAAGACTCAATATTGTACAGGAAAAGAGGACAAATTTGAGTAAATAAATTTATCGTAAAGGTTCCGATAAAAAAAAGAACCAGTGCTCAAATAAACAATTAGCTCAACATTCAACGTACAGAGTATGAACCCGTTTATCCATGTATATACCTACGACGTACACCATTAGAATAATCAATTCTCTTGTTCAAAGGAACAGCGGCCCTTCCATAAGAGCATACAAACTTGGAACAGTGCACCAAGTTCGAACATCATCGAGACGGAAAGGAGAAGACTTACCGACGCGTGCTGTGCGTAGGTGGCGGTGGCGTAAGGATTCGCCGTAGGCGGCAGTTGCTGTGCTCCGACGGGCATCTGGCCAGCCGCAGCTGCAGCCGCTGCGCTTGGATACCGCGTGTACGGCGGATAGGCAGCCGCTGCCGCAGCCGCAGCCGCGTGAGAGGGTGGCGCTGCGCCCCAAGCTGCGGCACTGCTCGCACGATACTGCACTGGGTTCCCGCCTCGTGGCCCGCCGCCGGTGTTCCCCTTCAATCCGTGCCCGCCTCCACCACCTCCACCTCCGCCACCGCCGCCACCACTCGCTGGACCTACACCGACACCGCCACCCGTGGCGCCGCCGCCACCTCCACCGCCGCCGCCCCCGGCGCCACCGGCGTTACCGTTGTTAGCACCTACGTACGTCGGTCTGGGACCGTTTGTACCCTGAAACACGTAAGAGACAGATTAATTCGATCTTGTTCTTCGCTGATTAATGTTTGTTGAATGATGGTTATTTAGAGAACTATCGAAGGGAATAATTTGATATGTAGGAGAATGTTTGGAAGGTCTGGTTGTGTTACAGTGATCGATGAAACGATGCCATGTAGTATTATAAAGGGATATTGGATTAGTGTTGGATATTTCAGATTTACATTATGTTTTCTTATTTTTTAGACGAGGACAGTATATGTAGTATTATTGTGGAGCTGATTGGGAGTTGCATCAAGTGAAGATAAAATCACAGATAAAAATTATATAAATTTCACGTCGTTATATACGAGTAACAATAATATTTTCTGAACGTATGTGCATAGGATAATATACGTAGACCTTTTTAGGCAGTCGTCCTCCAACGTGACAAAACGCAGCAAGATTATTATAATTGAAAGAAGGACTACCAAAGTCACACAAGAGATAAACCACTCAGAATAATTAATATTACCTTGAGTACTTATTTGGAGGCGGATGGGAGAAGAGGACAGGACGAGAATGAGTATATAACTCTTCGTTACTAAAAAAAAGATTATGTCAAACAGCTGTGTCCGTTTTAAAATTCGTATGAAATGGTAACAATTATTGTTTCTAGTTAAAGCAGGGGCGCAACTCGTTTTGGTAACTTTTTTATTCTACCATGGCCACTTCTGTGTTAATTTTCATCAACTGTTTCAGAGTAAAGATCACTGCATTGTGTACGCAAATAATTCTGGGTGGAGATATTAACATACATAGGGAATGTCTGTGGTAACGGACAACACTCGGCCGTTATGCTACGGCAGCCTAATTAGAGTCATTTGCACAGCAAATTCGTGTCAGTTAATGTCTTTAGCAAACACATTACAGCGGCTCTTGTAAGTTCGCGTACCAGCAGTAAGCACAATCGGTTGGTCTGTTGCCAGATAAATTTGTTCACAAATAGGCCTTAATTGCAACGCACGAGTTCGAAACGTATTGTACATACAGTGACGGACTCGAAGGTTGTTCTCTCAAGACGTATCAGACTATTACACGCGTAACGATCTCTCTTTCACGTGCGAAAAATCTTTATTGCACTGCTATTATTTGAATGATGAGATTCGTCGTCTAATGCTCCTTTAAGGCTTGGTATATCAAGACAATCGTTCTGTTCGCCGTTGCTTTAAGAGTACAAAGAACGTAGCCTTTTGTGGGTTAAGTCTCTCTATATTCTCGTTTTAATTCCGTTAACATATTTGGAATAACTAAAAAAAAAAAGAAAAATTTTAATACTGAGAATAAGTGAGTGGTGGTCTGTATGAAATTTTTTGATATGTTTGTTTAATACCGTGGATCCCTAGCTCTTCGCTGCACAGTTAGTATCAATTAACGTAGAAACTATGTCCTTGGTATAGTCAAATTAAAAGACACTAGTCTGCAATTATTTTGTTCGTATAGTAATAACTATATTTGTATTTATTTGCAACTAGTCTGTAGTTGCGAAAGGCTTGTTACATTTTATTATATAAAATTCGGAATTTTGTAAACAAGCAACCATATCTTTCTTTGATAAAGAACAAAATATAAAAAAAAAGAAGGAGTCTTAAAATTAACAAAGCTGGCATAGGTCTGTTTCATCCGTTTTAATTAACAGATTTCACTTTAATGAAGCGATATCATGGAAGGGTTCGTTTACATACACGTAGATGTTCCTTGAAACAATATCGCCCCAGTGGTTCGACGTTTATCAAACATTTTTTTCTTCGCGAATTTATCTTCCGACATACATTCACTTAGAAACGAATTATAACGCGCATATACGCGCGAATATGATTGCAAGTATAATTTTTATCTGTCACGTCCTGACCTTTGCTTGGCGGTACCATAAAATATTAATAGTACAGAAATCTCATTACAATCGATCGTAAACGGGTTGCCAGCGTTCGATACTTGTTTTCACATTGACGTAAATTTCGGACGGTATTACGGTCAACTTATGTAATGATAAAGAAAGACAGCACTTAGATTACAACGGGATTTATACGCTATTAATGAAAAATTCTTTATGATTCTCTATCAATTGCAGCCACTAATGTTGTAATCGTAAACAAGCGAGTGAAACATTGCATAATCGTGTGATGCTATATTTAATTCACATCACGCATATTCTAATTCGATAATTTCATGAATGCAAAGATCTGTGCTCGTTATCAACAAGCGTAGGCCCCTTGGAGAATAATGTTGTAAATCTATTTTTCAGTCTTATGCTTATTCGCATCAGATACATGTTTAAACTGGTCATATAATTGAGTAATTTTCTTATGTAAAAGGATAAAAAAAAATGCAGTGACCAAAATTTGCTATGGGCGGTTGATTTCAGAATAGTATCAAAGGTAAATCCACCTCGTGATCACCGGGCACTTTCCTCATGGTGGAGTGGCTGCAAACTGCATCTGTCGCAATCGCAAGACAGACCTTTCCAGGACTTTCGAGCGTGTTGCATTCCGGCCTCTTTAGAAAGGCCTCTCTCGTCGATTTGCATTTTTGGCATAGTTGTGATAACACGGTTCACCGTTGCCGCGGAGCCAGAGGCGGCGAACCAAAGGGGAAAAAGGGAAGGAGAGAGGAGAGAAAAACTAAAAAGGAGTAGCACACAGTCAGCAGTCGGGTGGCAGAGCTGAAAGTCACGGTTGTAAATCACTTATCATGAAACTCGAACCCTGTCGCTTCCTGTAAGCACTACTTACCGATCTGTTTTCTTCTTTTCAGTAGAAGGAAGTTCAGTTTTGTGCTTGTGCAACCGTTGCATTTTTATTGTATGATTAATTGCACCCTATAGTCTAAATACACCAAAGTAGGCGGCAAGAAGAAAACATGATTGGATCGGATCTATTGGGAACTGCTTATCGTCTACCTTGCTATGTCCTGTACTTAATCGGTTGTTCTCCTTGTTTCTTTAACGAGATATATGTATATCGTGCGGGAATAACTACTGGTTGAAGTGGTGAGTAATTACGGGTTCTATCATAGATTTAGAACAAATTGATTTATTTCAACGAACACCCGTCCAACATTTTCGCAACGTAGCTTACTATACAACTTGGCTAACTATTTACGAAATGGAAAGTTAGATATTTGAATCCGCGTTCTACCTTTATATCAACAGCTTCGCTCTTCCATATATTGAATGCTTAAACGATTGTTCGTTTCTTGAACGATTCTAATTACGTACACTTATTGATTTCAATGTAAACACAGAATGAGTTAAACGCATACTTCTATCATAATTAATTCGATATTCCTTTCGAGGTTTCGATCAGAAATAGAAATAACATTACACTGTTATTTCCGAAATCGTTCTGGATGGAACGTTCAGTCCCGAAGAAGGTCGCAATGAATCCAGCAGACTGTACCGAAAGTGTATCGAGGACGAACTCCGAGAGATTTTGAATCGTCTTATTCCCATCGCTAGATACGGTGCACGTTACAATGATGCGCAGACGTGGTAAGCAGGAAGTGGCATCCGGTCCGTACATCACGATACCCATTTCACACGTCGTTCTCTATTTCGCAGTGACCAACGGCCACGTTGTCTGCATGCCGTTCAATTGAACCGGCGGCATCTACGGGCAAATCGTCTATCTCGTTATCGTTCCGTTAAAGCTCCACGATGCCGATCCTCCATTGTCACGACAACCACAGTGAGTGGCCGTCGCCCTTATCTTTGGAGTCTCATGCGCTTTTAATTCATGGTGTATTTTCATTCATCGTCACGGTTCTTCGTTAATTACAATTGTTAATCAGATCAGCTGAGTATGTGGTATGGTGTGTATTTATCAAAAGGTCTAATGGGCAATTATGAGTTACGATGATTCTTAATGAATGTGAAAATTATGTTATTTACTCAGAAGAATTTTGGCTAAATTAATAGATATTTGTAAGACACTCGATGCATAGAATAGAAAAAAGGGGCGAAGGAATACAAGGACCGATGATTCTTTCGTCTTATCAGAGAGGCGTGACTGTACGAGGTCACTGATAAACGATAATAGTGGGGGAACTCCTTATCAAGTTGTCCAGCATACGTGAAACTACAACTGTCGTAATCACTTTCTAAAATTGTCTTTCACCTTATTTTTTATTGAAGCGTTTTTCCGAGCCATTGACTTTGGCGTTTCTCTAGCCGGTTGAGTTATAAAAATATTTAGAACGAGTTATAGAAATATTTAGAAAGGTCAATATTTTACTTAAAAAAAATACCATCGCAAGTAAAGTATGTATTTAGAAAAAGAAGGATGATGAATTCATTTCTAATGAGTTTACTGTAATTCACGAAAAGTGTTCACGTTGTTTCCTTGGAAAATTTCATTTCTAAGGATATATGTTTCCTAGAATAGCAGAATAAAGTAATAAAACAGAAGCAATTCCACGTTGCTAGTTTTATTTCATTTGTACATACTGCCTCCTATTTCGTAGTAGTGCCACGTGTACTTTGAAATACAACCTACGTTGACGTAATCGAGTGACAGATTCATAAAGGAACACTGGTTCTCTTATTACAATGAGCAGTTACACATGTCAATCATGTTTGAAAACCTATAAAGGATGCAAAGCCACAATACCAGTAACCGGTCTAAAAAGTGTGAGCAATTACTTCTTACTGTGACAGTTTCAGGATATTAACATTTCGAGTGCAATGAACAGATAACTAATTAGGCTTTCATAACGAAAACGTTTGCATTCATTTTCCGTACAATCAATTTTCGTCCTACAGCTAGCGATTTATAGCACGCAATGCCTTGTTTCCGTAACAGATATGTTCAAAACTATTTCACAACTTCCTTTTAATTCGATTCCGTAATACTTGCTAGAAACATATCTTCTACGACTTCTTCTTAAATTAGATTAATAACACACACCTTAATATAATTATAAGATCCCTATCGGTTATTTGGTTTATGTAGTATAAGGTATTTTAAGTTTACTATCAAATAAGTTATAAAGTCCTCAATAGTTTCGTATATACAATAAAAATTCTTGATTTCTTATATTTCATCTCTGTATTGACTGAATCCTTGCTACTAACATACCTCTTTAAATTCGTTAAATACAGTCGACAAATTATACTTTCGTTAAGAAATTATACCATAAGATTTATTAACGACTGGATGGCCTCATAGCATGAAGTTTGGACCAAACTTTCTTTTATGTTAATACATCCTGAAGCAGGTCCTGACAGGAATCAGGATGTTCCACATACCATGCCAGGGCATTCAGCGTCAGTAGTAGGATCTCGCATGAATGTTACGCTCTATTAGCAAGAGAACTCGTGTTACAAACACGATAAAGTTTCTTCTTATTACTAAAACCAGGGGGTCTACCTGAGATTCATTGCCATAGTATTTCAGGATAGATCCTGTACCGTACTCACAGTTAGTGGATACGTTTTCTTTCTGCATTATTCGCAGATAATTTAAATAACTAACCGTTTGTCGTCGTTTAACTTTAATTATTTTCGATACATTCTCTTTAAAGCTTTTTAACAAAAATGAAAAACAATTTTTAAATACTTTTTTTAACGTTTTAGGTCAATTATATAGCCTGCACTTTGGTAAAAGCATAGAACAATTAAATTCGAAAATTGTTATCGACAGATTATCAATTAATGGCAAAATTATTAATTTTCTTCGACAATTTAATTGAACATTTCGAGCCTACAACTAACGTGTGCAGCGGGTAATGCGCGTAAATATAATTGCATCGTGTGCAGTAACAAATTTGCCATAAAACAGAGCCATAGAGAGCAGATGAAGCGAATTTACCGTGCGTTAGGGCTGCAACTCGTTTTAATCCCGTTTACTGCTTCACGGCCAAGATACATGCAGTCAGTGAACATGGTAACAGATATAGACCGTACAGGTACTCGAACTACTCTCGCGCAGTGGCGCAGTGTCTGTTTCCTCGACATCAGGCACGCCATTAACACCCATCTAGAAATTCATTTTTCCGATCCGGAGCTCTGCACTTCGCGACACGTTCAACTAGTTTTCAAACAAAGTTAGAACAGCGTTGAACCGTTAACTCACTTGTAAGTAGCGGTTTCGAGCTAGGAATTTATACTTAAAAAAGGCAATACTACCAGGAAACGGCCACACCGTATCGCATTTCAATACATGTAGGAGACGTGCTGCAACGAAGATTATAGGATGCACCTTAAGTGTTGTGCGGGAAAAATAATTGTGGACAATATATTAGAAAAATGAACGATGCGTGTAGCTGTTCAGAACGGGGAAGAACGGATCTTTGAATAGGGTCTTCCTCGATACGCCAATGGCTGTTTCACGCGGCGCTGGCGTGCATGTGTCTAGCGATGGGACCAATATCCTCGCGTGTATTGCCGGCACTGCAGAGGAAAGTCGTGATTTCTCGTGCGAATGCTGTATAACGCATCGTTCATTTATCTTACTTTAACACATTCGCACATTAAGTATGAAAGTGTCATTATTTCGAAATGACAGTATTACAGTCACTCGCATAAGTATTCGTACCCTCACAAATGTGAATCCAAAGAAAAACTTCGAAGATAAGGACAAGGTAATGCACGTAGAGTTATTGCGTCTAATACTCGAGACATTATAATATAAAGACTAAGAATGTTGAATAAAATGTGAAACCAACGAACTCTGATTATTTATAACAATCAAGAAGAATATACCGGAATCAGTTCTATCGCTAAGCATCGATGGATGCGCGTGGATGCGCCTGCGCCTGCGAATGCAACCGTATTGGCCGCAAGGGGACGGAAAAAGAAAAGTTGCAGGAGGGAGCAGGTAAGAGGGAACCAGTCGCCAAGCTCGCTCATCCCTCCGTAAAAGAGTTCCTCCTTGCCAGCGCATACCGGACATTCCGTTTCTTCACCTTGAGAAGATACGTACGCTACGCACTCACGCAACAACACACTGTCACACGCTCCTACTACTTCTCTCGTGTTTCACAGAGAAACACAGTAGCTGACTGTACATACACAGACACGGTGCTGTGACTTTAATTATTCCGTACTCGAGTATCGTACGTGTCGATTCATTATTAATGATTAAAATGAATTGAAAGGGATAGAACGCAGACAGTGGGACGCTTGCATGTCCTGGTGGTCGCATGTTTTTGAAAACATTCGTAGGCTAATCGAGGACAATTTCGACAGTACCGTGCATGCCGCGGAATTCAAAGTAGGATTTCACGCTGAAGACCACAATTAATTACTTTCAGATCGTTGTACCTGCAAGGTCGCCCTGGAGGCAAACCAGTGACCAATACTGACACGTTTACCTTCCGATTGATTATGCTATCTCGCTTCGAATTTCAAATAAAAATCGATGAAAACTAATTAATTCGAAAATAGTATCTTTTATACTGTTATATTTTCTGCTTGAAAAAAGATAAACGGATTTTTCTGCCGGTCCAGTAAGATTTTGTTTAAACGAATTATTGACAGAAGGTAGATTGAATTTTTCGGACACAGAACATGTTCAAGTTTAAACAAAGCATAAAAATGTTTGACAATGTCCGTTCGTTTTGTGCATTCCGGGAAAGTTCGCACATTATGTTACCGGTTCGCCATAAAGAGAATGTGCACTTAATAAGACTCTTCAATGAAAATATTTTCTCGACATTCTTTGGTAATCGATCAGTTAGCATCGTTTGAATATTTTGTTGCACAAGTAGAAATATGATCTTGCAGAATATTCTGCATAAACGTGTTTACAATAATATTTTACATTCATATTGGTACAGTAGGTATTGACGATACTAAAGTCGAGACATGATGGATTATTTAAGTGAAGATATGGTCGTACCTAATATAATCGGGATGAATAATTAAATACTCGGTGTCTTTGATTGAATCGTCAGAAGCTTACCTGTAACAGAAAAAAAATTACCACATTTATAAAATATTCAATAGTTAATCAAAAACATAAATTAAAAATAAGAAATCAAAAAAATATTAAGCAAGATATTAAAAAATAAAAAAAATTAGGCCAAAATGTGAAGCATTAAACTCTAAATCTTGATAATTAAAACTACATTATACCACAGTTTAGGTAATCTAAAGAACCAACAGAAACATATGGAATACTTTGAACGGAACTAACGATTGGTTGTTTACGAATATTTTCGTCTGCGTTTTTCTTATCGTTCCGCCGATCCACGGAACAGAAAGTCAATCTGATAAGAATGTTATGAGCCACGGGCATACATAGTGAAAGTTATAAAAGACGTAGTGGTTTATTTAATATTACACAGCGAATAAAACAGCGAAGGCAACAGGAAATCGGACTAAAGTCTATACTTCCCTCTACCCTGTTTACAAAGAAATCATTCGGGAGCGACGCTAGTTTGCTTACCGATTCCTATCAATTTGAATTACGAATTAAAGAAAAAATATGTGCACTACTTATATTTCATCGTTGGATTTGGTCACATACTAATCGATTTTTTTCCCCATGAAGGAAAGGAAATACCGTATCAATAATATGTACTGAAATATTTCTACAGACTACCGATTGTCTATGGACAGACAAAATCTGTAAGTGGTGGCAGTTGTTGCTGTAAACGAAAAAGCAGTAGTTGTCGGCCGACAAGATACCAAGTTCACTGACTCCGCATCATGACTAATACGAAATTAATTACTCAACCGCTAATGTTTCCTTCCAGACGTCTTAATGGCGTTCCAACTACTTGAAAACTATGCGAAATTTACCGGGGTAGAACCAGCTAAATCGTAGAAATCGTTAATTGGCGTTCGTTTGTATCGCCGCCGATCATATATCATTATTGTCAGCAGAAAAGAATTAGCGTGAATGTACTGCTGTGTTTACGTTTGCATTTGAATTCAGTCCGCGATATTTGTTGTATCGACATCAGAAATAACATAAGTCAATTTTTTCTTTTCAGAAAAAATTTAAATTCGCAATGAGTGCATGTTTTGTTAACATTTAAATGCATCAAGTGACCGTGTAAAATAGGTGGATTTTGAAATAAGATATTATCGTCATTAGTTAAAGAAAATAATACCTTTTCCTAGTATGCGAAGGGTTAGCTAAAACTTATGCTGTTTCTGATTTAATTGATTCAAATAATTTCTTGAGTATATTGCAGCTACATGAATGTATTCGATATAAATAATATCAATTAAATATTAGAAAAAATTTAGTACAGTGGCGGAAGAACGGCAGAAGGGGGCCCAAAAAAATTTTTAGGTTGTTGTATCAGCCGAATTTTAATCGTGTACAAAAATTGATAAATGCATGTCATCGTCTCAAGTCCTTCGATTTTTTGGATGGAATCCCAGATCACCAGGTTTTGTGGCACGAAATTTTATTGCGACGTAGCTTATTCTTGCATTAAAACTGACTCTTGTTCGCGGCGGAAGCGTAACGAGTTTATTTATTGCTCGTTAACTTCAATCATAAAAATACCAAGCTGGTAGTGAAAAGAAATGTGGATTTCACGCGGTCAAGACGTGTATTAATAAGGAGGAAAAATATGATTAATTTAAATTCTACTTTATTCCATCGTTAGCAGATAATTCTGTATTTACTTTGAGCATTAGATTTTGGAAACTCTTTTCTACTACACTGAGTATAAACAGGCAAATGAATAGCTCTTGCATAGAACGTTGAAACTATCGCCGTAACGAGTGCAATGATCTGTGTAAACGATTCCGGAATTATATGAAAATAATAGAACTTATTTAATTATTGTTATCTAAATTGCAGTAAAGCAAGTGCGAGTTATAAATGTGAAATTAATATTTACGATTGCGCGAAGCAATTAAGTTAATGGCATTTTAAATCTAATACGATGTGAATGCCAGTAAAATAACAGTCAGTATTTGTAAGGGTTCTAATTACTGTGGTTGACGTTTTATCAAATATCCGGTATCTATTATCATCGGGATCCTTGGATTGAGGTGAAGAGATATTCAATTTAAATAATAATTACACGCAAAATCATTGAGTGCATTCATTACAAGAGTAGTTCTAATCTAAAAATATAATAAATCTAAGATCATAAGACGAATGTTTCTGCGAAATTCTTAAAAACAGAATCGATATAAATATACAGAGCAACGTTATTAATAAATGATTGGAATTCAATAGTTTATATATCAACTTCTCATTTTATTTTAGTAAGTATTCTTAAGGTTTCCATTTCTAATAACTCTTACATAAAAAGCTAATAAAAGTATCCTAGACAACATTTTCTGTCTCTGACTTAATAGCATCCATTAAATTAATCACGTTTCAATTCTCAGTTGTGTAATACCTCGTATATCATGATTTATCTCGATCCGATCACTGTGGCGCGGTTTTCGAATTCGCCAAGGGTCAACCGTGTTCAAGTCTCTATTATTCCAAAATCGAATTACGTCTGTCGAAGCAGGAATTTCAAGTCAGGAACGTCTCGAGTCATGCAGGTGTCATCAATTATTACCGGTATTTAGGCCGGACATACGCTCGTATTAACGTAATAATTCAAGACCTGACGCAGAACTCGGTCCGGCCAGAATAGAATGATTGCTCGCATACCACAAGTACGTAACACACCATACGTTCTACACATTACACATATGCCACATACACATGTCGTCGATTACGCAGAAAGTATTGTATTGTACAGTTGACCCATGTACAACGGATTTTCACTTGCCATGAAACGCGTGTAATTCTTGGTTGACTTACGTTCCACAAGATTATAAGTTTCTCAGATCGTATTAATGATACTTATGGGGCACAGAGTGTAGCAGAAAGCGCATATTACATACGCTTCATCGGTAGAAAGCGGCGACGTGCAATATTATATTATATTTAAATGTGTCTGCCACGACTCCTTCTTTCTTTAGTGGTGTCTCGGTTAAGACAACAATAAATTATATTATAATGTGGCAGAAATAGATTGACAGCAACGCAATGACATTCAATCACAATATCATTTATCAAGAAGGTTTATCTAGAAGAAATCAATTAAACAATTATAATTCGTTGCATAATGCGCAATGATTTGATACGTAATCATTCCTGCGTACTTAATGATTCATTAAAAATAACAGAATTGCTAGGTTCAAGTAAGCAAACAAAATGAATACGTAAGATATTATTGAAGGTCTACAACGAACTTTTTATTTAGAAGTGTGTGTCGCAGAGAAACAATTTATCAGCGTAGAAACCGCGACAAAATCCGGTTTTATTCACCATCTTCCAAAGCAGATGGCCAGTTAATGGCTCGTCATCAATATCGCCAAGCTGACCCACATACTCGCCACCAGGACATGGATCTCTCCTTGCATCGCGACCGGCGAATCTTCTCGAGACATGCAATCGAGTTATTTGCCTAAAGATCACGGATTTCTAGCTTTGTTATTCACCTTTCATAGTAGAGTCGATTCTGTTTGATATTCAACGATCGACAATTTTCCCATTTTTCTCACAGGTAAGAGCCAACAGATAATTCGCTTCGCCTAAATCATTAAATTAACAATACCATAAATAAATCGAGAGTGGATTTAATATATTAACCATTTTTTCCAACGTAATTTATTGCACCAATAAAGTTGAAAGATATTATAGCAATAAAACGTGATTTAGAATCTGCACTGAGAGACGCTCGTCGATGATATTAAATCAGTTCTGGCCCAACCTGTAGAACACTGTATGTATTTCTACGAAGAAAACCCGATCAATAATTCTATCCCCACAGTAAATCTTTAAAAAAACCTGCCATATTTTCCCACTCTTGCTTAATGTATCATTCAGACAAGCTTGTTTCTCGTCTCCTGAAAATTGTACCAGCGCTTTTTACTGAAACGGGACGTGTTAAACGAGAAGTAGAAGGACCATGTGTTCGTGTACCGTGTTTGAGAAGAAATTGGTGTATAAAGAGTAAAGAATAAAGAGAGGGAGAGGAAAATAGAGAGAGGGCTGATTGGCCGGTTGCCTGGTCGCCTCGAGTCTGACACCCTTTGGCCGAGTTTAGGCAGACTGCAAGTATTATTAGCCGGGGATCGCGTGCTTCCGTGTCCTTACCTCATGAAACAATGAGATCGTTCGCGAAAGATATGCACCAGACCATTCTGCGGTCGCGGTGTATCGAGCTCACGCGATACTCTCTCTTCTCCCTTGGAAATCCAATCATTTTGATACCCTTTTTTTCCTACACTCTGTCTTTCGAGCTACGTGCACCCGTTACGGCTCTCCTTGAACTTGCTCTTCGGCTGGATGATGAATTTATCTCTACAACACGACGTGGCCATGCTCTCGAAGAGATAAGCTAATCAAAAGTCTTTGAAAGAGACAATTTAAGAAGCTTTTTGAACGTATGGTGTACGTGGAGAGATCGGCTCTGGATTTGTGAATTTTGCAGTCGATTCTGTGAAGTGGGGAATACGTTGTGAGAAGAATTGTAAGAGAGCGGAGAAAGATATATTTGATGCTACGAAGATTATTATTAACGATCGCTATAGAAATTTTTACGTATCTTGTTATTATTATAAATATTAATCAAAGAATTGTATCAATGATCCACCGTAATATTCTGCTTCTTTTAGAATCTATTATACGGTGATAAGTAGGAAAATTTTAATTTTAATAGAATAGTAAACACCGCTGAAAATATGTTGAACAAGCTTAACTAAAAATGTAATAATAATTTTGCCATTATATACATAGTATTGTATGGTATGACAACGATGTATAATATACCACACTTGAGCCAAAATTATTTATATTACACTTTGGCCGCTTTATGGTAGTTGCGAGTTCATATCACTTTATTGCATACTGACGGAAGTACTGGCTACTAGAAACGCGTAACTTCTTCATTTTACGAGGTGTGAATTCCTCCACTGTCTGAATAAACTTGTACATAGCACTAGCCAATGAATTGAATTGTCGCTTATAATAAGTGATAATAGTATTTCGTATATAGAGCAGAATCTTATATAGGCAAGATAGAAAATTCACTTCTTTTCTCTATGAAGCATTCCGTGAGCTAATCACTGAAGGTATTCAGTACACGAGGAACCTTGACATTAGAACCAGGCCAATAAACTTGAACTTGAGAGTACAACAGATGGAACTCAGAATTTGGTTCTTTAGTGAATATCAAATATTGTCAACGCTGAAACTCTAACAATATAATTAAATCGTTAAAATCAATTATTAGCATTTTGTCATTTCTTTCTCCAGCGATTATCTCTTAAGCGTTGTACAGACAACCCTTTGAGTACCTCTCCTTACATTTTTTTTTATAATTCCCTTAAATACCGTCATCAATTGTTCCAATACCAAGGAATTTTCTGCAATTAGAATTGCGCAAAGAGTAGGGGGAACATTGCAAGGGGCAGTGGACATCGTACGACCTTGACTCCGCGCAGACATCCAGTACCGTTGTCTGTCTAGTAAATTTTTTTCCCTGCTGGCCGTAAAGGCTCAAGTAAGTAGACAATGACAAAGATTATTACACGCACACCGCGGTGGCGTAGGAGTACCTTCCGTTCTAAGTCAGCCACTTTTATCTAACGGTGCTACTGAACAGACAGTAAATGCGTGCGGTATGTCAACAAATGAACTTCTACACGCTTCCGTTTTCTCGTCATAGTGATTCATTCGTTGATAAAATTACATTCGTTGTTTCCAAGACTTTCCCTCTCATTATCACAGCCCTGCTTATCGATCACGAAACGACAAATGTTTTCCAAGACTAATGTATATCTTCTTTGTTTCTGTGAAAACTGTTTATTCTATTAAATGCTAATTTATGCTCGAAAATTTGTTTTTCAAATCTTTGCAGCGAATTCTATGTTTAATTTGCTAAGGAAGATTGTATTGGAATGTCAGTGTTGCATTACAAAGTGGAGGCTATATTTTATAGATAAAGGTGATTTGTACATTTGAACGAGTATTTCGTACCAAATGGCGCGAGTTAGACAAAGAGTTAGGCCAGGACACCACTGGTATGCACGTGTATGAGCATGCAGAAGATAGTACGATGAGTTACTTTGTTGGAGGCAAAGTGAAGCACGCGAGCTGCAGATTGGTATGACACATCATTAGTGTAAACAGCCGCACAGATCATTTTAGAGTGACTCATAGAGTGACCGTAGAAGCGTGTCTATGGCCGTTCTTCTTCTCTTTCATCTTTGTATATTTTTCGTGAAATTAAATGTTTAGAATTTGTATTCATTAAAATGTTAAACAGAGTCTGCATCCATTTCAATAGATATGGGAAATCAAACTTCTGGAAATTTTTTTTGGTACCACACGGTTTTGAAGAATGAATAAAAATTGGTGTTTATAAAGCAAGAAAGTATTTGACCTAAGATAATGAACTACATCTTAATCAAGTCGTAATTTAGCAGCGTGTGCATTAATTCCGCTGATACAAGTTTCCTTTGCCCATGACTTTAGCTATCAAGTAATTCGACCATAAAACAGTCAAAAACCTACTCAAGGATCATATAATATATTTCTAGTACTCCAAGCCAATTTTTTCATCCAACATATTTTTATCCACTCTCTCTTCCCCAAAAAAGACTTCATCCGACCCTCTACAAAATAATAAATTATCATTTTTATTGATCCTTGAGTTTCATCGAAAGTTACACTGATATGCCATTTTAAAGTCTCGTCGAGAAAGATGGAAAAAGATTGCTTTTGAAATACGAACGAAGGGGATTCTGAAGAAAATGTCAGACGTACGCGATATCAGTGGCATTAAGAGGCGCGAGCAATAAAGGTAATCAAATTATTATAATAAAAGTTACGCGTTTCTCAACAGTTCGATTCGCCTGGAGCCTCTTCTCTCTCGATGAAGATACAATCTCTGTGTCGTGACGAATGGGAATCCTTCGATTCTGCCAAGGAAAAAGAACGGTTCTCTTTCACTATCGTCGAATCAAGGCCCTCGTTCGATTTTATGCTCCTCTCTCATCTGTATATGTACCTCTATCCCAAGCAGATCTATCGTTATGTGGTGCGTTTCCTGGAACGATTAACCGAATTGCTTGGCCAGCTATGTCTGACACAGGAATCACCGTAATTGCGTAATCATGGAATTGGCTTGCTCCGAAGAAACAGAAGGCAAATTGAGACAAATGGTAAAGAAATCGTAGTTCCGAAGATCGCGTAGTAATTTTGCAGATTTCGTGAATACACTTTATTCTGTCGCTGCCTTAACCCTTGTGTGAACAATCAGATACCTGGGTACTCATTTCTATATTTCTTTGAATAATTTCTTACGTTCTTGACGAAATGTGGGAAATATTTGCAGCACTATACGCTAAATGAATTGATTTTATTTTGATTTCATATCTTTACGTAATTCTAAGAAGTTATATAAGTCTGCGAACCGTATCTAAATAATTTCTGCATTTATCTTGTCCCCGTATTATCAACAGGGTGATAAACAGTTTCATGATTAAATATATGAAATAATGTATTTAATTACTTGTGCATAATAAATAGATCATGTAGTTCACTCTATAATATACAAAACAATAATTAATACACCACAGAAAAACAGTAAATTCCCCTCCAATGATAAATAAAGATATTACTAAAGCTCGAAAGTTTACCCATTTCCCGAATCATTTCATTCATAAGAAATCCAATATAGAAGATATGTATTAACTCCATTCTGAAGAGGAGGCGTTTTTTTAAACAGCGACAACTATAAAGTACCGTGCGACTAGATACCTTCAACCCTCCAACTAACGAGCCCCTCGTTTCGCGTAACTCGATTGAGAAGTATTTCAAAACCGGAAGGTAAAAATCAGATTAATCTCGGTTGGCTGTATCGTCGAGATTTCCGGGTGTTCCTCCTCGGCTTATTCGAAGGGAGAGAGCCTTGCAGACGCTGCAACCGCAAATAATCGATATGCTTGCTGCATCTATTTCTCTTCACCCTACCTGGCCCTTTCTCCATTCGTTTCCACGCCCTTCCCAGCATTTCTATCCTCCTCCGTTCGCTTTTCCAGTCGGCTTGATTTTACATCCTCCCGTCGTTTTCAACTTTAACACATCCATGGAGATGTACATATGCTAAAAGCCTTTTTCGCGGCGAAAAAATTTCCTTTCGTGACGTGTAACCTTTTGAATCGTTCCATCAAGGCGACGCGCTGATTTCCTTCGTCTCTATTTTTCTACCTTTCAGCCACTTGAAACGGTTTTGATTTTTTCGTACGAACAACCGTGCAACACTTTTATCGCTGTTATCGTAATTGTCGTCATAATTTTTGAAATATATTACATTCATTTTACTTGACTCTAACCTTATAAATTGTTTCCCAGTCCCCGCGAATTTATTGTTCCTAAACTAATGTCATTCTGCTTAAAGATTACATTTATTATTGTTTCTGGTCTGAGTGCATTCGAAATTTCATATATTACAGTAATGTATTTACAATTTATTATTAACAAAATAAGTGTAATAATGTACCAAACCATAGTAATAGTAATATAATTTCGTTTAATCTAATCGTTCATGAACATTTCTACCCTCGTTACTCATTAACACATTTTAGTCTCCTGCACCGGGTACGATAATGCATTGATTAAGATTGACCTAGGATTAATGGCGATTCAGAAATCATCAGAGACACGCGAATCGATATAAACAATCTGTCTTCGAGTTCATCTAAAGTGGCCGTGGCTCACGAGAATGGCTGGCATATGTAAACGCGATTGAAACAAATCGGTCCAATTATTGTTATGAATTTCTCAACGCCAATCGTCGCTCGCTACAGCGTTGAACAAGTTGAACAAGTGTTCACAATTCGAACCGAGAGCGGAAAAGTTTTCTCGTCCGTGAATGAAAGATAGCAGGAAACGATATTGCAAAAACGGGATATAAGAAAAATTCATCCAGTTCATAGGTGTATAGTTATTCTAGAATCCTTGTGTTAGATGATGGTATTTTTGAATCCGACGTTTAATCACGGTCAAAGGCAATCTTGAAACGCGATACCATAGTGATCATACCGTTCAACGTTCGCTGGAACTACACAATCGCCAACTATTATTAGTATTTTACGATCGACGAGCACCTTTGAAGCACAGGAAATGTGTAAGGTCTCGTGAAACTTTACACTCATCTAAATTCGACATCGTATTGTGCTCCGCATTTTTTTCTTCTTCTAATTGGTAGATTTTTCTTTTTGAGTCAAAATTCGTTTCAGATTATTTTGCATAAAGTAAAAGGACTGCGATACCAGGGTTTCAATAGTGCAAGAATGAGTCTAATATCCGCAATGCGCCCGTTAAAAATAACGGAGCATTCCGATTGCGTAAATTGGTGTGATTAATGGAATTACAAGCGTTGCAATTTTTTCAAATACAATGGTAGTATTTAGTCTAGGCATGTTAATTGGGAAACTGTGAAAGTGTAAGAGTATTAGAATGCAGAGATAAAACTAAGTGTTGAAATGCTACAGCACGGTTCATTAAACATAAACTAAGTAAGTGAGAAGTGTCTCGTGGGTTCTCACAATAATAGTATTGGATAACTTTTCTCCCAAATATGTGGTACTTGCGAAAATTTCAATATTACAAAGAAATTTGTTCTCAGAATAACGATCGCTAATATTTTTAGAGTGAACTTAATGAGAATCGTCGACCACCGTTTCACGGTAAATACATTACAGATAGGTTCCCCTAATCTGGATAAAATATTTGATTTGTTTAATTAATCACTTTAGATTGCAAAGTTCAAAGTACACGAATAATAAATGGTGGTTACTTCCACGTGCCGACCGCAATTCCAATGATTTCGGCTTGATATACTCAACATTACAATGCTTGAAAATGCCGAAAATTTAGTGCAACCTTTAACCTGTTGTAAAAATATCTTTGCAAGATTTTTTTTTATCAATACATAAAATCTTTCGTTCGAACTTGTATGAAAAGAATATTCGAAAATTTCTGTGTGCGTCAATAAAGAATATTCCCTTAAGTGGTATTAGTGTGAGATTCAAGTATCAATTTGCCGTTGGCAACACTGAAAAGAACAGCTGTTTGTACGTCAATCCGTTTGAACACATGTACCGTGCGATAACCTTTCCAATGACTACATTTACAGTGGCCAGGCTTGAAAAGAGCATGATACATTGAATAATCGATATTGTTAATGATAAAATAATGTTCTACATATATGCCCAACATTTTGATTATTATTAATGTTAAATAAAGAAGTATCCATAAAAATTAAATACCGTTTACGTGCTTAATATACAAAGTTTGTTTTACATTGCAATACACGGAGTAATTTGGAAGATGTTTATGCATTACTAAAAAAATTAGCGAAAATGTTATTACACGTCACTAAAAGCATTCAATAAAGTTGGCTGCACTGGCGAACGTTAGGTCGATTTTCTATGTACAGATTAAGAATGCTTCATGTCCGGATAGTGCCTTCATGTCGCTTTCACAAGCAGCGAAATACCATATTAATAAGCAAGAAAGTATGCAAAATATATTTAAGTAATGTATCAAATAAATATGCCTTAAATATCTTGTATTCGATTGATATTCGTAACTAATATTTGCAAAAATCTATTCAAAAAAGGAAGAAAGAATGGAGGTTATAATGATCGGCAATATTTTAATATTCACTATAAATTTTTTTACCTTCCATTGCAATTAATGTTTAATATATTATTTATTTTTTATGGCATACAAATTTTGCTTTGAGAAATACCAAAATATATGTACATTTTGGTATGTTAAATGTAGTATAAAATATAAAATTATTCGATTGAAAGCGTAGCAATTGAAAGTAGGCAGAGAACAGGAAGAGACGGCAAGAGTCTGCGCAGAATGCCAGGACCGTATGCATAAGGATCAGAGCCTGTCACAAACGTGACTGAAGGATCAGGTGTATAGAAATTGATAACTGATAACTGAGTTCCCTGTTTTATAATATTTCAACTAGCAGAATACATAATTCACATACTTTGAAAGCATGGGGTGTAATTTCATAGTTTTATATACATATTTGCAAAATGAAATTAATAAACTTTCGAGTAGTTTAGTCTGCTAACGATATTAAAACTGATGGTTCAAATGAACAAGGTGCAACACATATGATTTCAAATAATTTTCCCCTTTCTAAGCATTAATCAATTCAAACTTTCTCGAACCACGTTAAACATATAAAGCAGAAACTTGAAATCCCATATATCAATGAAAATGGAAATACTAGAATTACTTAATCCAAATGCATCTGTTTCAACAAACGCCATTATCGCGTTACCGGCAACTGGCACTTTGCAAGACATTTCGATCCATCAAGTCATTGTTCATACCGCATTTAGCCGCAACAATCTCACAGAATCGTAACTGATAACCGAAAGCAATAAAAAGTAGGACAACAAAAATGCACGTATTCTCAACTATTGAAAATGAATTCTCCTCGGATACAGCAAGATAGTTTCCAGGAAGAAAGAAAGGATGGAAAGAAAAGAAAGAGTACGTGAAGACGACCAAGAGAGGTTAAAGTAGGGGAGAGAAAGAGGAGACTGGGTGGGGCAGTAGACGCCCCGCGGCAAACTGTCAAACTACGCCGGTTCCGCGAGGTTCGTGGCCATCGGCCGTCCCCATGGTAATGCTACATTTTCCAAGAGTGTGTTATGCACCCAAGAAAGTTGCACGTATACTGTAGAAACAGCATGGTGTCCGTTCATTGCAACCGACACAGATTAATCATAGAACGAATATATGAAATTAATGACAGAAAACATTGTAGACTTTTTACTTACCATCATTTTATAGTTGAGCTTCCTCGGTGCGCCTACGTTTTCCATTCTCACGGACATGTTAGCGGTGTTATCGCTCGTGGCGCCTGCTCGAAACAATACCGTACCGTCGGTCCTATTCCTACGGTAATGCGTGTCCTTCTTCTCTTATTCTTACTTATACGTCGTTGCTGATTTTTGGTCTGGCGTTGCTAAGAGAGCGGCGTCACACGCGTTTTCGTATCTCTCAACACTGGTTAGATGCAGAACCCACACAACACGGTCACGAACGAATTTGCACTCCGATCGGACGATAAACCGGGGTGGAGTGGAGGCAGAAAAAGAGCGAGGAAGAAAGAGAGAGGATTAATAGGTGTGGGTGAGACGCTTCGTAAAATGAGAGGGGTTGACGGGAGGGGGTAGAGCTAGGACGAAGTACAGTATGTATGGTTATGGACGCAAAGGGGCACGATAGCCGGTCGGTATGGTTTTAACACCGACGAAACCTGATGCGACAAGCGCAACAATAAATCACTTTCCACGAAAGAAAGAGAAGAAGACGGTAGGACAATCTGGTGAGGGGGAAAGAATGAGAAGAAGAATGAGAAAGAGAAAAATAGATGAGGGTTTGAGACGGAAGGAAGATCAGACGAGAATAAGAGAAAGAGGGGCTTGTGCGGCTTTCTGTTGCAATGATCGAATGTACACGCGGTATGTACTACGTAAATGTACCCACGGGAGGGAGTGAGAAAGAATGAGAAAGATGAGGAAAGAAGGGAGTAGAGAGCTGAACCGATGGCGATATGAGACGGATGTCGAGTGTCAAGAGGGTGTGTCGGTTATACACTTCACTACTACTATCAGTCGAACACTTTTTCTCCACGTCGTAGCTCGTTATTAAAACACGCACCACACCGAGAGAATCAGCTAGCTACACCGAGCTTAGCCAATGAACGGGGAGACTATGCGAGATTATCACCTACTTCGCTGTCGTTTTCAGCTTCAGTGGCGGCCACTGTTGCGGTACGATCGTCCTTATCCACCTCGTTGCCGTCTTCGTCGGGATTGTCCCCTTTGTCGTTGTCCTCGTCGTTTCGGTCGCTGTCTTCCTAGTCTTTGCCTTCGTCTTGCACGTCTTTTCGATCACCGCCCCCTTATTCTTTTTCCTTCTCTTCCTTTTCGTTTTGCTTCTATCGCACTTGATCTTCCAACTATAGCGAAACCTTCCTATCTTTTCGTACTTCCCGTCGTCGTCTTCTCGTCCGTTATATCGCGCGTGGCCTCGCACCTTTTACTATCGTACAAATTCCACGGAGCACTACTAATACAGCATGTTACAAAAATAGAGTTTGTGTTTCCTTAAATAAAATAAATGTACAATTAATTGTTACTTGTGGTTAGGAAACATTTAGTGTATGTGTTGTCTTGTAGGTAGAGTCTAAGCTACTGCCCGGCGAGATTCGCCCATCTTGCCCGAAACTAAGGAGAGTCGCCGCTTGGAGGCGCTGTACGCGCCACCACCAACGGTGGGGCTCCGGCGGCCGCACCTGTCTGCATGACCGCCACTCAACACACACTCACGTATCACGGGTATACGACGATATCTTACGAGTTCGTCGGGCGCGACAAAGAGATAACTAACGACCCTACGGTTTGCCTAACAAAGATAGAACCTACTGGTTAACGAATGACGTAAAGGAGAGAGGGATATGATCACCGCGGTTTTCTCGACGAGTTTCGGCATGGCGCAGTTGGCAGGCATGCGAATGAACGAGCGGCGAACACAACGGAGACAGCTAGCAGCAGCACCCCGCGAAAGACAAAGATCGGAAATGAAGGACGATACGATGGAAGAGAATGAAAAAAGAAGAGAGAGAAAACGGACGACAGACAGTGGCGGGTGGTGCACTCACCCCCGCATATGCGACCCTTCGCGATACGGCAATAAACGTGTGTACCATATGCCCTCTTATGTAGAAATCTACCTGAGATAGTACCGCCGACTCTTTTATTTTTGTTCCCCAAGCATTTACTAAAGAAGAAAAACCGGTAGATATTAAGATCTCTCTTTCTTTTCATAGGACGAGATCGATTCTTTTGGCCCTTTCGTTGGTGGCCGACGAGCTTCTTTCGCACCTTCTCGCGAGAGACCCGCGTTATCGATCGTGGAACGACCTCATTCACTTCTACTCCCTCGAGGTCAGGAGATTTCCCTGTCGCTTTTTTCTTCCCTTCTCAACGGCAAATCTCGGTAATTTTCTTCGCCGTCATCGACATTTCTCATTCACTAGGCGCTACTAGAAGAGTGTGTAACCTTCGATCTGAATCGATCGATTTCATGTAAACGACAGACACAGATATATATGTATATGTGACTCGATCGATCTTTCACTTGCACTCTCTTTATAATCGATTTCTATTATATTCAAGGTAAATTTTTTCCTGGTTGCTGCCTATCGACTATAGCTGCATACACTGCCTACAAAAGATGCCCTCACATTTGCAATCGTAGAGATTCTTCGCCAGTGGCGTAGGAATTGAAAAACTTGGTTCGGTCTCTTTTATCTATCCTATTTCACACATAGATAATCACGTACTAGGGTGTGATACCGATGCTAATTAACTGCGAATGTATCGTACAATTAATTACATTTAAACAAATCATTATAAAATATACGACTTTAATGATACATTCTAAGAAAACAGCTGTTAGAAAGTTAGATGCGTATTACATTTATGCATTACCAGGCTTATCATGCACATCTACAACCACAAGAATTCTTTACGTTCTTTAAAGTACGTATTATGGAAACGCTACTTTCGGTAATGACAATATTGACTTTACATCGAATACATATCCGGACATATGCCTTTTTCAGATCTCCTGATGTTACAGAAGTAAATACAAAATTACTATCGCGTTCCATCGTAGTCATAGAATTTTTGCAATTTATGAATCACACTTATTCCTTCAATATTTTTGGGCCATCTTGCAATCTTTCCAGTAGATACGAACCAAGCTGGGAATGCATACATACACAAATTAATCTCACTATTCATTGCCGTCGAACACGCCGTTACATGGTATCTTATTGCAACTGAATAATTTCTCCTGAAACAAATTGCGAACAATTGAATAAAGATCTCGACACAAACGAGATATTATACTGAAGCATAGTTTCTCTCAAGACCATCCAGAAATAAAAACATCACAATATTTACGCCAACTATTTTCGTTTTCACTGTGACACATAATTCAGTCTCTTCGTGATGACGTACTGCCTACCTTAATAAGTATCGTCATTAACCAAACAAAAGTGAACTCTTCCTGCATCCTCAAAATTGCTAGTCGTTTCACTCCGCGTTTCATACAGCATTTGGGAGGTAGCTTACAATTAGTCATTACCATCGGCTGGCCGTTTACCTGGATGTGCTTGCTGTCGGACCACGCATTGCATATTCGACGAATAAGAAAACAGGCCACATTGTTTTGACCGATGTCTTTTCTTGTATCTCTCTATCTCATTCCCTCTCATTCCCACTCATTCACCACGAAGTCACGGACAAGGTCAAGGCCGTTGGCCTTCATTTCTCGACATCCTTCACAACCTCCTACGAGTTCCCTCTCTTTCTATCTCTCTCACTCTTTCTTCTCTATGTTCTTTCTAATCTTGCACATTTACCTTGAAACGTAAAGCCTAATGGATATTTGATGCGTTTATTATGGTTTTCGACTTGTAAGACTAATTCGATCGATGCACCCGTACATCCCCTTATTATAATAAATACACACATATGTATATACGTTTATTCCTTTACCGATTTCCAAAGCTGCATTGTACATACGTGTTCCGTTGGTCTGATTATTTCTTCTTCTTCTTTTCTTTTTTTTTCATTTGCAGTCTATAACGTGATGCTCTCTGTCCCCTATGCCCCTCCCCATTCAGTCTGGCCGTTTTCCATCTTCGATTTCACTGGACGTGGCATGGCGCGCCTCCTCTTCCTCCAGAGGACGAGGCTGAAACAAAAATGTCCCTTGCAGAATGAACGATCTCACCTGGTCGACTCGTTCTACTACGCGTGGAATTGCACGAAGATGAGAGGACGGCAGCCACTCAGACATTCCGTTGCTCGTACGAACAGGTTTCCTACCGATTGCAGAAAAAAACCATGTTGATCCGAGTAAGCTAAACAAAGTTATTTCAGAAGAATCGATACTCCTGATTTCGGCGTGAAAAGAAAGAAATTCGCATGTATATGCTAATCTTCTGCATTCTCTAAATAAAGTCGTTGCGATTCCTGGATCAAGATCACGATCGATTATACAACGGAGAAAATTCGTTTTTCTCTTTTCCAGGATATTTCACGTGCCAGGATAGTTCTCAGAAGAACATTGGCGCCTTCGAGACTTGATATTAATTTTTGTCACCCGCTATTGTAAATGGCCGCTGTAAACCTGCCGTACCACCCATCGACTCGTCGATCGGTGTATGGAAAGGTCGAGGGTGGTATGTACTTTTCGCAAACCTTATTGGCATACTGATTGAAAAGCTTTGCTTCCGTGTGTAGCAATGTTGTTTATTGGCACCGCAAACAAATGGTCACGGAAGAAATTGACAAATATATTCTAGTATAGTCCTGGATTGACCATATGCACTCTTCTTTTCATAGATAACATGCGAGATTTCATGGAAAAAAGAAATTGTTAAACGCAATGGTTAAGCATCGTGGTAAGAAATTCCAGGAGATATACCAAAATTCCCTAGGGGCACTCGGGTCAACAGGAAGTCAAGGCCACGCGGTCAATTGCCCCGCAATCCGTCGTCGTTATAAATAGATACTAGCAGCCGGTATCTACGCATCTATTTGCACGCATGCTGTAAAATCCGAATCAGAGTTATTCCGACTGGAGTATAGACGGTACTGCTTTCCCCGGACTATTTTTTCCAGCGCATCTCAGAATCCTCTCATTGATAAAGTGGCACATAATGAACGTATCGATCGTTGAACCCCCTAACCGTTCGCTTTGATCAATACCACGTTAATGAAAGGAACGAGCTTCTTTCAGTTCCACCTTTACAAATTAGGTTGATGCTCTAAATAAAGGACATTTTTCTTTGATTTTCTATATGAGAATAATGTGGGTGGTTCGAGAATAAATGAGAATACAAGTACACCTCTCCATGCTTTGCCCTGCAAAATATTTAAGATAGAAGATAATATCGAAGGTCTTGTAAATCGTCGAAATGAAATTGCAAGAATTAATTATAGTTGTAACACTTTTAAATTACGATTTACCAACGATAGTCTGACTTTCTCGATATTTTCTTCAATCAATTTATTTAATACTTCTTCGACCTTCACCCCTTCTCTCCAAATGCACGTTTGCCAGAAATGCAAGGCACGATGCAATCTATTATTTATGATCGAATGCACCCTTTTTCTAAATAGCTCCCATAGTTCCTCAGTACGCAGAATGTCGCATTAAACTCCATTGGAATCAATTAGCACGCAAGATAGTGGACGCTGCAACAAAATATCAGATATTAATTTCAATACGAAGAGATCGTGCTAAAGGAAACAGTTCCTATGAAACAAGAAGAGTACTTATTGATCCGTTAGTTGGTGGATGCAGCGAGCGTGGCTTATAAATGCCATCCGCCACGAAAACTATAACCGATATCAATTTACTCGTCTTTGACGTGGAATTATTATGCAAAGCCTATGCAAGTCCTTCCTTTGCGAGAAGGGTCGTCAAATAATTCGATGAAATAAATCCATTAGGAACACAGATTATTTTATATCGGTGGTGGCTGATTGCTTAAGAATCGATAGACCGATACAAGTTGTTGAAACATATTTTATAATTGAAACGTAAAATAAGACTGAAGTAATAAAACATTTTGTTTAATTAGCCCAAACCTTCTTTTCTCAAATGTTTCAAATACTTTTTTTTCTATGTTAAAATGAATATAATTTTTCGTGGGCTTACGAGAATGCTATTTCATTTTTATTTTATATTTAACGCCAGAGATGCATGTTTTTATACCGCGTTAGGGTTTCGATACCATTTGTTAAAAAAGGTACAGCACCGCGGACAAATTCAGGGGGAATAACCCCGTACCACCCTATACTGGCAGAATATATAATCTCGAGGTCATTGCCCGAACGATCTTTGGGGGTTCCACCATGCCTGGAACGAGGGTGAGGTAACTGGGAATACTGGGCAGATATCGACCACTTTCCCCCAAAAGCTGAAATGCAAAGATTCAATTAAACATTCTTTCACATCTCATTAAAAAAAATAGGTACAATTGTATATAAGTATAAATATATAAAAAAACGAACACACAAAACTCTTTCACCATCTATTCTTGTTCATCATAAGTGATCTATTCCCTCTTTCTTTTTTTTCACTAATTTATTATTTTAATTTAACTTGCTGTTTCCAAACCCGTAATTTTTTCAGGGGGATTTCGGCGTTTTAATCTCTCAATGGGTTCCAAAGGCCTTGTCTTATTATTCTCTTGCACGCCCCACAATAGAACCATTTAATCGCCATAAATGCACATTATCTATTAATCGTAATATTAGATTTACCAATGATTATTAAAATAAAGAAAAGTGAATATGCTTCATGATCTCTGTCGCAGTACCAGAGACTCTCTGGCACAGAGTAGCCGGCGCCTAGCATTCAGGAATCGCGTCCGATCGAAAGATTAATCGACGTAGCGAAATCTATCGGTTCTGTCTGTTCGATGAACGGTAAGAGGACGAGGTGTAAGGACAAGTATTCGGCCTTTTTCCACGTACGAGACAGCGAGAGGAAGAGGAAGCCTTGGTGGAGAAGGAGGAAGATTCAAGGAGTGTCTTATGGGTAGGAGGGAGAGTAGGATAAGGGTTGTTCGACGGGTGGCCGTGCCTTTTGGGGCAGTGGCCCTTGCTGCGAGGCCTCCGAGGGTGAGAAGGGGCAGACGAGGACCTACGCGTTATTGAGCGGGCATTTCCCACAAAGCGCAGACGAGGGCAACCACCCCGTAGCGCTGCGGCGCGCAGAGTTCTCTACTCGCTCTTCCTTCCCTCCCTCTCTTGTTCTCTCACTCTTTCTCTATACCTCCCCCTTTTTCCCATGTTCCTCTGTTCATTCGATCTCTGTCCGATCTCTACATCTCTCCCTGCCTCATCCCCATTTTTATCTTTTTCTGTCGCCTTCCGTTTCTATCTCCCTCTTTCTCTCAACCTCCTCTCATCCTTTCTGTGTATTCCTTTCCAATAGTACATACACACACGCTCGCGCGCGCACGCGCAGGCACATTGGCAGCGCACATAAAGTCAGATGTATGTATATGTATACGTAATATATTTCTCTCATTCTTGTCCCGTCAACGCAGAGGCCCTTCGTTCCTGCAAATTTCTCGACGCCAATAGGCGCTTTCAAGTTTTAGTGCACGCGTTAAATTTATCGAACGCGATACTCGTGAGGGAAGGGGTAGAAAAAAGATTGCAGGAATATTCTTCTTCCCTTGCCTGGAATTTTTGATTCTCCTTGTATATATGGATTCTGTGGATGATTAGCAGAAATTAATTAGAATCAATTCATATTTTGTAGAGATTAGTTATAGTTTTATAGATATCGAATTTAATTTTCTATATATGTAAGTGTGTAGGATGTATTTAATCATTCTGTTTTCTTATCTCAATACAAATAGATTCAATGAGGTCATCCCTCGTTCCCATTTCGTCCTTTTAGACTAATTCCACCCCCTTTTGGAACTATCTTCGAGTTCCTGAAAGAGGAAAAAAGAATTTCACTCCTTCCTCCTTTTCATTTCTAAATCTCGGCCTTTGTCTCCGTCGTTCGTCGCTTATGCTTTTGTTCTAACGCGCCTTTCGACGCGCGTGTTTTTCATTCGCGCTTTGTCCGCGCAAACCCTTCCACTTCTTCAAATTCCTCGCCAAGAATCGTACGATCTTCCAGTGAATTCCCTACAATGGCATCACGAAAATTACTTTCAACTACTTTATTGTTTTTTCGTCCCCACTTTATGAAAGATAACAATATCTCTTCCATTTATTTATCACATAACCCATGTTTGTGCTCGTATGATACATATCTGCAATTGAGCTACAATTTGCTAAATTGTAGAAATATATGACAAAAAAGTATATTTATCGTTGCTTCAAGGGAAAATGTATATTCATATTGTTATCTTCAATACCTTCTTTTAGATGAAAGAACAACATTTTTTGTATTCTATGCCGTCCTTTCCACATTTTTTCGAGTTGGCTGAAATCGATGAGTACTAACCCCCGTGAAAACATGAGGGAAAGAGAAATGGATGTATCGATCTCACCCCTAGGGACTTGGTGGGATTAGGACATCACGGTAGCCACCCACGACGAGCCATGAAGCACCATACAGTAGCGGAAGAAGAAGCTTGTAGCCCTTAGCAACGTGTTGCCGTCGAATATTTACAGACACGTTACACGCTTTCGGCGAATCGGAATCATATTCTGAAACGTTTTATTTATAAATCGCTTTATCGTAATTTGAGCCGTAGTAATTGCTGTACCTTGGGTGAAAATATCTTAACTAAACTTAAAATATGCCTGTAGCGTGTACCGTTCGTTTGTCACGTTTTATTATTTCGAAAAATGATTACCGTTTTATAACGGCAATAAAAAGGTAGCAAGTCAAGATTTCATTTATAGATTTGGTTATGTACAGGATTGCACTATTTCGATTGCAATAATTATGAATATAAGTGAATCATTATTTGATACATATTATTAGTATCGAAAGAGTTCTGTAGATTATACATATAGACATATTCGTGTTTTTTAGAATAATGCAGATAAAATTGGGATAAAAAAGTAAAGATAATCGTACGACTCGTCCCTGTGGTACCAATCATCCAATGACGCAACATACCACCCTCAACCTGCACCCTCTGCGTCACACCCATCCTGTTTCCGCATACCACGTGCCCTCAACCTATATCTGTCTCTCCTAGGTCGTTGATCTGCAAGTATCCTATTCTACAATGCGACATTCTACCACGAATTTACTTTTATACTGATGATTTTATATGCCAATCATAATCGACGTTTATAAAAAGAAAAGTAACAATTAAATGATGATAGAAACATATTGTAGAAAAATAATAATTGGCCATATCGCTATTGGAATTCCATATTTTTCTATTCTATGTACATATTTCTGTTCTGTCCTATAGTAAGTTTCGAAGGATTTTTAAACGCTTGTCCAAAGTATATTTACCTGTACAACAAAGGAATTTTGTTTTCTTAATTCATTTTCTGATGTCATAATGCAGGAAATCGTTTTATTTTTGACAGAACGTGTTACCCGCCTTTGAAGATGGCGATGCATCTGTTACGTGCTCTGTCGCAAGCACGTGATCTAAAGATGGAAGGAAATGCACCGGAACTACGACAAAATGAATCAAATGACAGAAGGCCACAATTTGGAAATAGAATGCTCTCCAACAATGATAATGTATTTCAACATAACGCATGGTACTTACGTATTATAATTTAGTATTTAAAAAAATAAATATGTTTCTTAGGTTATAAGTTTATAACCTACATGTCACAGATCTTCTTTTTAATAAAATACATTTGTACCTTGACAAAACATCTTAATCACATTTAAATTACGAAAATAACTTATAGATCGTTGTATGGAATTTAAATACGTTTTTTGTTTATCGAAAATCGTAATTTTATTATTATTATTTAAAGGGATAATGTCATATGGGACGAAGAACAACATAACTTAGCTCAGCAAAAAGTCAATGAAAATTCGGCTGTAACTCTATCGGACGAAAAAATCCAGGAATACGAACATCTTGCTGACAAATATTGGAACAAGTTTTATGATATTCATGAAAACAAGTACTATAATACATAAATGATTAATCCTGTGCAATTGCTTTAAATAAGAATGTATAGAAAAGAAGATATATATTATTTTCAATGTTGCAGATTTTTCAAAGACAGACATTGGTTGTTTACTGAGTTCCCAGAATTAGCTGCTGCTACTGTGAAACAAAATGTTACACAGCCTTTAAGGTCCAAGACTGAAAACAGAAATGAGGATGGCAAAGGCGATCACATAGATATACTTGATTTACCCAGTAATAATGGGAGTAACATCTTAGAAATTGGTTGCGGAGTAGGAAATACAATATTCCCAATACTTTTGTATAATACAGATGTAAATTTATTTGTTTATTGTTGCGATTTCTCTGCGAAGGCAATTGATATATTGAAACAGAATTCTGCTTATGATACATCCAGGTATAAACCTTTATGTACTTCTGTACAGTATTTCCATAAAATATTGGGTGATAAATTATTTGCATTTATTTTAAAGGTGCAAAGCATTTGTCCTTGATGCGACGCAAGAACCATGGGAAACACCATTTGAGCCTGAAAGTTTGGATATTGTAGTGCTGATATTTGTACTTTCAGCTATACACCCTGACAAGTAGATTCTTGATTTAACATGTATATTTACGATCGAATGTAATACGATAACAAATTTCGTTTTTACAGAATGAAGCATGTCATACAACAAGTATACAAATATCTGAAACCAGGCGGTTTAGTTTTATTTCGAGATTATGGAAGATATGATTTAGCTCAATTAAGATTTAAGAAAGGTAGCTGTCTCTCGGAAAATTTTTATGCTCGAGGAGATGGAACCAGAGTATATTTTTTCACCCAAGGTTTTTATAATTTCAATTTTTTTTTAATATAATATTTATTATTCCGCAAAATGAATTTAATTTGAAATCTGAGCATGCCGTATTTATTTGCAGAAGAAATCAGAACGCTATTTGGCAATTCTGGCTTCACAGAAGAACAAAATCTTGTAGATAGAAGATTGCAAGTGAATAGAGGGAAGCAACTTAAAATGTACAGAGTATGGATTCAAGGAAAATATAGAAAGTGAAGCGAAAATTATATTGTAGCGATTGTATTATAACATGAAATAATTAATTTGTATTATAATAAATGTACAAAAATTTTAACTTTCAAGCCCGTATTTTAAAATTGGAAAATGTATAAAATGTATCGGAATTTGATAAGTTAAATGAAGATCAGACTAATATTGGAGATTTTTAATCCCATAATTTTTAATAAATAGTTGGCTGGATAAATGTTTGATATTATTTATAATGCTCCTCCGCATACATACATATATACATGCATATGCATGCAATCACGATTATCTCATTATCATTTGAATATAAAAGAACAAAATTTATATTGGTATCACTGCTGGACTGCTTAACATGTAAACATGGCGGTGACCATCATCGTTCTGGTTTAAAGGGAAACAAGTTGATTTTATATATCTCACTCGATACTTTCCACTTTAAATTCACGAAAACTAAAACAATATGGGAAATGCTGACACAAAGTTAAACTTTCGGAAAGCGGTCGTTCAATTGACATCGAAGACACAGGTGAAAACTATTGTTTATTATTTCGTTCTGTAGCATATAATATATATTTGACGTTTCGATGCATCGAAACGTATACAAAATTCGAGTACTATTATTATTATTATTACATAGCACCTGAAATTAAATCAGTATTTATGTATTTCTTTATTACAACAATATTTTCGAGATATAATCGATAAAACATTCAGATTTACCACTCAGGTTAAAAGATTTAACAGTTTATTTTTTTATTTAATTATATAGGTAATCGATGCTTCGGACGATAATTTTTGGGACCAATTCTGGTCTGAGAATGTGACTAACGTGCAGGATATCTTTACCTTAATTCCTGCACCCGAAATTCGTATATTAAGAGAAGAAGCGCCTTCTAATTTAGCCACGCTGTGTTACAAAGCGGTAGAAAAATTAGTGAAAGCTGTTGATAATAGTTGTAGAACACAGAGAGAACAGCAAACTGTTTTGAATTGCTGCCGCCTATTGACTAGATTGTTACCGTATATCTTCGAGGATGCTGATTGGAAAGGATTCTTTTGGTCCAGTTTACCTGGGAAGGAGGATGAAGAAAGTATACCATTGGCCCATTCCCTACTCAATGCACTCTGTGTAAGATCTTGTTTTTTAAACAAAACAATCTAACAACAAATGTTGACTTTTGTAATTCATACTTTTTAATATTGTTTTAGGATTTGTTGTTTTGTCCTGATTTCACAGTAGCTATAAATAGAAAATCTGGACCTGTAAGTATTGTTCTTTATTTAGAGAAATTGAAGGAAATTTGAAATAACAATCAAGTATGATTAAAAATTACATAGGACAAAGCAGAAGAGTTGCAGTCTATAGATAGCTGTGAATATATTTGGGAGGCTGGTGTAGGCTTTGCACATTCTCCTCCAAGATATCCAATCTTAGATTCGAATAGAACAGAATTGTTGAAATTATTGCTTACATGCTTCAGCGAAACTATGTACAATCCGCCTATGGATCTTTCTGTTACTCCAAATAGATGGATCCAATATTTAACTAGTTCGGAAAATAGGTATGGCTTAATAAATATTACGATTTCTATAGTTTAAAGATCAATATATACAGGGAAAAAATAAAATAAAATTCTTTTCTGACCTTTTAAGACATGCCTTGCCTATGTTTACATCACTATTGAATACAGTATGCGCATACGATCCTGTTGGACTTGGAGTACCTTACAATCACTTATTATTTACCGATTCGTTAGAACCGCTGGTTGATGTTGCATTACAAATCCTTATTGTAACACTGGATCACGATACTAGCGGTGGTACACCATTGGAGGAAGGATGCGTTGGAGATAACTTATTTATTAATTATTTAAGTCGTATTCACAGGGATGAAGGTAAAATTTGTAAATAAAAATTAATCGTGTGTATTCTTCTATGAAATGTACTAAAAAAACGGGAAAATTCTTCTTAGATTTTCAGTTCGTTTTAAAAGGAATCACTCGATTATTAAATAACCCATTGATGCAAACATATTTGCCGAATTCAACTAAGAAAGTGCACTTTCACCAAGAGTTATTAGTATTTTTCTGGAAAATGTGTGATTATAATAAAAAGTTTTTATACTATGTACTGAAAAGTTCGGACGTTCTCGAGGTACTGGTACCCATATTGTATCATTTAAATGACTCTCGTGCAGATCAATGTAAGTATTTGTAATTCTAAAGATTTATTAAATTTTATAATATCGTAACAACAAGTGGAAATTAATTTAAATTTTGCAGCTCGCGTGGGATTAATGCATATTGGCGTATTTATTTTACTTTTATTAAGCGGAGAACGTAACTTCGGCGTTAGACTAAATAAACCATATACAGCTACAGTGCCTATGGACATTCCCGTTTTTACAGGTACTATAATATTAATTTAAGCCACTTGAATATAATATCCAACTAATTAAATATTTGCAGGTACACATGCTGACTTACTGGTCACCGTTTTTCACAAGATAATTACAACTGGACACCAAAGATTACAGCCATTATTCGACTGTTTATTAACAATTTTAGTTAATGTATCCCCCTATCTCAAAACCCTATCAATGGTGGCCAGTACGAAGTTGTTACATTTACTCGAAGCATTTAGCACACCATGGTTCTTATTTTCTGCACCTACCAACCATCACTTGGTGTTCTTTCTTTTAGAAATTTTTAACAATATTATACAGGTAAGAGTCGTATATGGAAAAAAAGTAAAAGAAACATTCATTCGGACCTACTTAACAAAGTCCATTTCATTCTAGTACCAATTTGATGGAAACAGTAACTTGGTTTATACCATAATACGTAAACGACAAGTCTTTCATGCGTTAGCAAATTTACCGAGTGACTGTAACACAATAGCAAAATCTCTTAGCAAGAGACAACGTCGACATGTGCCTGCCAGTACGTCTCATGAAAATGTGAATGAAGCAGCAATGGAAGGTTCGCATCCTGCACAGCCCGCCGAACCTGGAACATTGAAAGCTTCATTATTAGAAACTCCAGGTGAATTTACGTCACCTTACTGTTTCATCATTTTATTTGACATGTTCCTAATTAAATTGTTATTTGTAGGCATTGAAAACATGACGGAAAAAGAATCTGCGCATCCGTTAAGTCCTTCGGTAGATGTCGATGTAGAACAAGACAATCATGAAAGCACTGTGGAGGATGAAGAGGATTTAATGAATTCTACTAAAAACTCCGTTGTGCCCGTAAGTACGCAATATAAATAATTAATAATTATTTTTTGATAGTTATAAATTATTAATTTATGTTATTTTATTGAATTAATAGAAGGGTGGCATTCGAGTTGCGGAACATACGAATTCGACTAATAATATAAATCAGTGGGTTCCTTCTAGTGATTGGGTGTACCAATGGAAAAGTAAACTACCATTGCAAACGATTATGCGATTGCTTCAAGTACTCGTTCCTCAAGTTGAAAAAATATGCATTGATAAGTGAGTACAATTATTGTTGTACTTTTTATAGATTGTCCCTTTAAATGTAAATCATATGTGATCGCCTTTTTATTGCATATTTGTAGGGGTCTTACAGATGAAAGTGAAATTCTGAAATTTTTGCAACATGGCACATTAGTTGGTTTGCTACCAGTACCGCATCCTATACTTATCAGGAGATATCAAGCAAACGCGGGTACAACAGCTTGGTTTAGAACGTATATGTGGGGAGTTATTTATTTAAGGAACGTCGAACCACCGATTTGGTATGATACCGACGTAAAGTTATTTGAAATTCAAAGAGTTTAAACGTGGTGGCAAAGTGAATTTTTGTTAGCTTTAGCCACGAAATTTCTATTTTGTCCAGATACGAAATATCGTATCCTTAACACAAAGAAAGAAATCTCACATTGATCTACTTTTATCATAAATTTGCACTAAGTGATAAAAGAAAGTTTACTACTCTCTTAGGTCGTAAACTGCATTTTAAGTCTAGTCTTTCTTACAAATCTATTACACAGAGTTACAGAACTGATTTTACAAATATTAAGTACGAAAAGTTATAATAACATAGTAATTATAATTCTGAATTTTCACTAATGAATGTGTAAATATTTGCGCCTGTGCAAGTGCCTTCACCGATGTAGACGAGTCGTTGAAATGAATCGAAATCTATTTAATTAGCAATTTCGTGATTTGTTTATCTTTCATTGTCTATTGCGTTAAATTTAATGTTTCTAAGAAGATATTTATTCTTTTGTAACCGAATATTGATCACGAGACACTTGATCGTTCACCAAAAGCGAACTTGTAAAATGCAGGTTTTGTATATCTGTGTAGTAGTAGTAGTTCACATTTCGAAAGACATTATAATGGATTATATAAATTTTTAAACATTATCCACTCTAAGTAAAATTTTTACGTTCTAATAACATAACATTTATTACTAAATTGTTGCAAAATTTAAAGTAAATTTATAATTAATTTATCAAATATATTGCACCATTTTTTTTGCATATTAATATAAATATTACTATAAAGTGGATGAACAAAATTTTAGAAATAAAATGATTCTAACAATTCTACATTTTTTCATATTTATGTTTTAGTAGCTAATTAATTTATTTATTAATGTATAGTACATTATTATTATTCTGAAAATATATTTGATCTTATACCATCTGAACATGAAAATTATATAATAAAAGCGACATTATAACGAATTCAAAGGTTTTTATGTTTTTTATATTTCTGTACATGTATATTATTTGTGTATCCGTGCAATTACACAGTTCGGTTGTATATTAAGGTGAAAGTATGTTTCTTTTAATATACACCGCGATTATTCAGAGTAATATGCTATTAAATCACGTCATGCATACAAAATAACCATCTACACTTAATCATTATGTCATAAAACTATACCGCTGTACTATAGATTAGAAATTTATAATGAGTTTGGTACACCAGATTGCAGTACATAATAATACAATAAAAAAAGAATTTCTTCCTTCAAGCTAAATTTTGATAAGCAAAAGTATAGCTTGAAGATCATTGCTAGCTGTAAGTACATATACATAAATTCTATAACGATGTATCATACAAATTTGCTTCAAATACGACTAATACGAAATCATACGTATTAGATTTAGGTCACGACACAGCTAAACATTTGAAGCATGGAAATGTGTACAAGTATTTGCGTGTGCGAGTCTGTATGTACACACTTACGTATATATTATGTACAAGTGTATAATTAAATACTATAAAGTACGTACAGTTCTTGGCCTACGTTTCTATCAATTACTAATGGGATAGAATTAATTAATTATTATACACATTAATTTATGCTGAAACATTTTAAATTTGTTTTATATAATTTATAGATTTTGGAGAAGAGAGCATGCAGTTTATATTTTTAGAACGATTTCACGATTTTAAATTAATATTCGTCTTTGTTTCATTGCATAAATAGTTACTTTATTTATCTTCTTTTAAATGAATAGATATTATAATTCACGTGTAAATTATTCTGGTTCCAATATTTTACAAAAGTAATTCTTGATAGGTAAAGCTTTCTCTCCACAGTAAACTATTGTGCATATTTCTATTTTTTTTGCTTGAATAAACTGGAAGCATTTATTTGCGTATAAAAAAAAACGAAAATACATTTTTGTTTTGCATTAAATATAAAGTATCGCAGGATATTGCGTTCATTCTTTTTGGCTGAGACATTTCTAATGCCCACAATAGTATTCTTATTTTTTCGTCGATTTGCAAATATCATTACGAACGATGCTGATGTTACAATACTACTTATATCACAGACGTAAAGTTTACCTACCCTAGAAGAATTGTTGATGCTTTCACTAATTTTCTCACATTCTCTTTTTTATATGCATAAATTAAAAGCTCGACAATGACGTAGTTAAATGAGACGATATACACATTTTGATGATAATGCATAGCAATGTTTCATTTTTAGAAAATGAGGCAGATGAAAAAATAGTGATAAACTTCTATACAATTTTACATTAAATTATCGCATGACCTTATCATAAGGCGGCGGCGGCGCTTCGTCTGTCGAATTATGCGGCGGGATCAAAATAGCAATATGATAAGGTGGGGGTGGATTCTCTCTTACTATAGAAATGGGTCTAATATTCTCAGTGGGCATCGTATTTGCCGCAGTTACGGGCGTGATGTGCTCCTCTTGAGTCGGATACTCTTGATGATTATTCCATTGATTTCGGCAACACAAGATAGAGTATAAACATGCGAATAACAGCAATGTCATTAGCCCCCAAAATACGAATATTTCTATACCTTGTACCTGAGGAAAACAAATTTTCATTAATCGAACTGTACAAAAGTATACAATTTTATGAAAAAGCACTGTAGTTTCAACTTGCCCTATTGCCGAAATAAAATTCAGCGGCTGCAACAAATCCTGTTGCAAGCACAAACGTTATCCGAACACCGCAACGCAATCTATAACTCGCTAGTGCTGCGTCGTTGAGTTCAGAAAAATCCAAAAGACTTCTATTCGTTCCGTTTGCTGTTGTATTTGATAATATCAATTGATTATTTCCAGCAGTTGTTACATTACTGTAAACAATGAGAAGCATTGATGTCGCTTTCGGGTGTTTATATTAATTACAATAAATTAAACGATATCCATGGTCGTCAAATTTGTCGGCAAGGGCGAATCATTTATAAATACTTTCTGGTTGGATAGACATGTATAAGTGAGTCACCCTGTATATAAGAAGAACATGTTCCTCAGAATCCTCTTAGTAGACCTTGTTCTTTAATTACTTGGAGATGTTGTTCGGCTGGGGGTGTTCTGTAGGGCCAACTGGAAAATTGTTTTCGGTATCATTGCTTGTTCTTATCGTTGTTTGCATTGCTCTGCAACTGTTTATATTGCTGGGACCAGCAGCATTTCCCATAGCGTTTAAATTTTGAAATCGATGAAGCGGAGTAACCATTTGTCGTATATCTGCATTGTACCTACAACGATCTGTAAAAATAATAAATAAGTAGACTTAATGAAATCTGTAATTATTCTACCGTATCTATCGTTTCCACTACTTCATTCAATTACGTAAAATGGTACCGACTTTTCATTTCGTTGGATCTTTCCGAAAATGTTCCTGAACGTAATTTAGTAAGCCAATTTAAATATTAAAAAGAGTAAAGAATATTACGAATAATCTTACTGAAACGTGTCTTTGGTAAAGGTGTGGCGGGGTATCGGCGGCCAGTGAAACCGTAATACCTGCCCGCCGGTTTGTTAATCCAGAAATGCATACTCCGTTCGAACTGTCTTAGTGAACCATTGCTATTTATTTGAATTCCTTTGGAAGTCCGAAACAGCAAGAAAACTTATTCCTTTCGACACTTCCACATAGAACGACTTCAGAATAAGCTCGAGAATAGTTCTAATTCAAGTTCCATTGCACGAGCATTTTAAATCGATGCACCGCATCAGTTTATTTCGGTTATTCATCGTTTATAAGGAAGATGTTTGAAACATATTAATGAATGCATGTTTGTCTGATTCGTTTCGAAACTTTAATCGTGTTCGACAGGCATTGCGGATAAATTCAACATGCACAACCACGACCATCTGCATTCAAATATCGTACGTCAATACACGGACAGAACTGCAGCTTGAATTGTGCTATTGTCAATTCAAAGTCAGGTATACCAACGCCGGTGAATTCAAAAGATAATGATTTTCCGCGATATGATTATAAAGGAACGATAATAAAAACAATAATGTATGTTAAGACAAAATCTATGAATAGAAATTATATGCTTTAATTGTGATTTGTTGAAGCACGCGTCTCGATTATTTTTCTGTTTCTTTTAACGAGAGAAGTTCAGATATGTTTAGTAATGCCTTGTTTAAAGTTTAACATCTTCGAGGAAAATGGAGGACAATAAACTTGTCACCTACATGTGTCGAAATTTGCAATAATAAAAAGTTTCGAAAAATATTAAGATACAACGTATATATAATTTGAAATCATAGAGTGGTCTATGATACGTATGTTTAGATATTAAGTCGTGCTTGTTAACAAACCAGTGTGATACAACTGGGAACAGGTTTAGATACGCTATTGTATTTGTAAATATAACCTCAAGATAGAAAACAAACTGTGCCGATAGTAAATAGTGTTTCGATATATTTGCGAATGATATTGGACGACACAGTTTTTACATGTTCATTCATGCACCGATACAAATTTAAGCTACTAGTCATCCTACTTCGTCAATAATTGCTAACGAAATAATGTCAGCGTTTAGAGCATCGTTATTTACAATTAAAAGGTGTCTATTTCAAACAGAGCAATACATTTTAAAACGATCGATCTTTTATTCTGTTATTTGCAACAATGACAGTCAGCAGAAAGAGCTTAGATTGGAGTTGAATAATGAACAAGATCAATGGCAAGGAACTAAAAAGTTATTGAAAGTTGCTATGCTAGGATTACCAAATGTTGGAAAGAGTACATTGGTGAATCAACTTACATGCAGATCGGTATGTATTTTTACCTTTTTCACAATAGTTCATTTCATTTACCTATTCAATACAAAAAGGGAATGTTTCTTTCGAAAACAGATATGCCCAACATCATCCAAAGTTCATACTACGATGAACAAAGCAGAAGCAGTGTACACAGAAGGCAATACACAAATTGTATTTATTGATACTCCCGGATTAGCAACAGCTAAAGAAAATAAAACTTACAAATTAGTAGAAACATTTAGAAAGGATCCACAAACTTCAGCCATAGAGGCAGATATTATTGGAATAATACAAGATGTAACTAATATACATACCAGACATAAAATTGATAATTTTGTCTTGGATTATATAAACAAAAAGAGGGATTGCACAAAACTGTTGCTAATTTTGAATAAAGTTGATAAACTAAAAAAGAAGGGGGCTTTATTAGATCTAGTTAGAATACTAACAAATAATGAAAAGTATCCACGTTTCGATGATACTTTTATGGTGTCTGCTCTTGTTGGAGATGGAGTGGACGATTTGAGGGTAATATATAATTAATATTATTAATTGTAATAGCATTTAGAACAGATATACCACATAGTAAGATTTATATATATGTTACAGAATTATCTGCTGGATTCTGCTAAAGAACAAGATTGGAAATACGAAAAGGATGTTTATACTGATCAAACTATCGATCGTATAATACAGCAAACAGTTAGAGCTAAATTGATGGATATATTACCTTATGAAATGCCTTACAAGGTGAAAGTAATAACAGAACATTTTGATTTTGGCGACGACGGTACTATTATGGCAGTGGTACGATTGGATTGTCCTAAGGAGAATTATGTATCGGTTTTATTAAAACAAAAGGCCTTTAAAGTTAAATGTTTGGCGTTCCATATAGAAAAGGAATTACGTCATGCATTTAGAAGAAATGTATTTGTACGTTTAAATGTACAAAATGTAAACAAATCGCAAACTGAATAAAATTGTACGGTATAATTTATATCTCTTACGCTATTACTTTAGATACTTAAATATACTTAAGTAACAGCCTTATATAACGTTATGAAAATATGGAAATGTGAAATCTGTTTCTTTCAGATTTTCTTCTATCCATTTGTTGGCTTTGGCATCTAGTTCTGGGGTAAACATATCTCTCCATCCTCCACTTTGTCCTTTCCTAACGAATGTTCCTGGTGTTAAGATACCGCATTTCACCAATTCAGACGAGTTCACCATTGGATTATCTCGGAAATTTTTAATGTTTAAATAATGCTCCAGTTCTTTTATTTGTTCCGCTGTATAATTTTTCCCGAGAAACGTTGCCACTTTCTGAATTGCTTTTGGAAAATTCTGAAAATACAATATATAAATGAGAGAAGTTCTAAAAGAGATTAATGAATTTTAAGTATTTTTCTGAAATACATGTTGCATTTCTTCGTAGAACATGAATAAAACATTTGGATGGTCTCTATGTGCCCATGCTTCCTTCAAGTGTTCCCAATAAGGAGCCCATGGTACTAAAAGAATTTCGAACAGTATGTATTTTGTTTCTTCAACATGAATATATAATAAATCGTATAGTACTTACTAAGATTGTTTTGGAAATAATTCCAAAATGTTTCAAAATCGCCTATATATTCTTGAGTTTTAATTGCTTTATTTAAATGATAGAACGAAACAGCAACATCTTTTGGATTTCTCGCAACATATATCATCTTCCATAAAAACATAAACAGGACTTTATAATATATTGTATATAATATTCCATAAGAAAGTTTATTGATATTGTACTGGAAATATTTTTTTAATTATTAATGCACCTTGCAGCCACTTTCCAGGATTCCAGGTAATAAGCTGAATGGAAAGTGCGATTTAATAAACCTTTTTGATGGTATTTTTGCAAGTACTTCGTACCCTGGCTGTGCGATTTTTTTGCAGAATTCTATTCTATCATTGTTACCTTCATTTAATTTTAAAAATTCCTGCGTTACCTCTGGATGGTGAAACATACTAAATCTACAAACACAATATACAATTACGTTAAATTGATTATATTATGTGAATTTCTTATTCTATAGTATTCTTGTATAGTAAATTTTTGTCATTTATGTTGACCCATTTATTGATATTGCTTATGGGCAACTCCATTATTTTTTCTAATTGAGAGGCATAAGATAAGTTTATGTTTTATTTCCGTTTTCGATGGTAACGTATCATTAGGATGCAATCATCATAAACGACATACTTTTCTAAACATACATAACAGTGTATTTCATCGGTTAGTACCGTCATTTCATATATTACTACCTTAAGAAAGCACGCGACATAAATTGCAGTTCCCCATATCGATCAAAATTGACTTTCACTATATCTTAAAACCTGAGATTTCTTGTTAACTTAATCTACTTGAAATACAAAATATATCATACTTACTCGAGAAACGGAAACCGTTCATCCAAGGGTTCTGTCTTCGCTGTCTCAAAATCTAAGTTATTCGATAATAGCCAAACTAATTCTTGCGTCCATGTCGTTCCTAAGAATAAAGAAAAAGGCTGTAATTTATTCGAAAAGCTCCCGAACTAAATTTGAATGTTTGTAAAAGTTTCGATAGTCCGACTAATCGATTTTTGTTTGTTAGCGTCAATGCGGAGCATTTGAATTTTCAAACCTTTTATTAACAATGAAATTCGAAGTAAATTTTCCTACCAGATCTTGGATACGTTAAAACCCAGATATCATCCGGTCTTGCCTTAAAGTTATAAAATCCTTCGCCTTGTTCCGTATATCTGTATGGGAAGAACCATTTTTTCGGACCTACAAGCACCCAACCTGTCCTTTCACCCTTAAATACTTCCAACATCCTTTTCGTATCTTCCTCGTTCAGATATTCATATTTTGGCGGCACATGAGCCATAGTTTCGCGTTTTCTTCTGTATAAAAAATTTCCAGACAATAAAAAATGATTGATACACTTACAAAATACGTAATAAAGCTTCACAGAATAAACTTATGTAATATTTACGAGTGCTGTTATCATTTTGTTTCCAATTTAGATAATAAATGTGTTCACGACTTTTTTTAGTTTTTATCATTTTAATATCAGTAACAGTATACTTGGCAAGTGGTATTTTAGCAACATTACATTGCACATTTATTCTTTAATTTTTATAACGAAACTTTAATCTATTACACTATTATTAATCGACATATTGTGGATGAGTAGAAGTCATAATTGTAAGTTCCTTCTTTTGGCCGTAAGGCTATTGTATATACATAACTATACATATAGTCGATATATTGGTTCAGGAGAATATGAATTATTAAACGCAAACTCAAATCTGTCTGAATGCTTTAAAAAGTTACTGAGATTATAATAAATAAATTATTCGCATGTAATAAAGAAAAATCACGTTTAAATGAGCATATTCTGTATTCTAATTAAATGTACATACTTACAGAAATATATGAATGAAGTATAATTACCTTTCCTTTTTCCTTTCTTTAACAAACTAAGAAATTGAAGAATCAGAACTATGAATAAGAGCGACTGATGTTCGTGCGAGGTAGTTTGACATACCACTGATGAAAGAAATAAGGTGTTTGAATCACATCTGAATATAAACGAAAGAATTTAACGGGAATTCGGGTTACCAGACTTTCACCTAACTAAATCGACCTATATCTTCTCGTTTTATCGATTCTTGATAAGTAGATTATAAATACTAAATTTAAGACAAATTGTAAACATTTTAATATTATCTACATATACATATACAGATTGGGATTTTCCGTGAAATTGGCTCAATAGAATGAGGATAATTAAACATCATTTATGAAACAAGTTCTGCTTTATTTCTTTTTTTTATTTTATTTGGTTTCAGTGGCGAGCAACTTATTTCACTTTAACAATTTAATTTAAAAATATTCCAATGTAAAAAATACTCGTTACTACAGCAATAATCACAATAAAGATTAATAACGCGTGTCATTTAGATGAAAAAAATTCCACCGTGAATTAGCGACAAGTAATGTATGAGGGCAGCCTCAAAAGATCTCGGCTTAACAATGAAAGAAAATTTTTTTTTAACGTGAAATATGTTTTATTTTTCAATATAATCTCCATCTGTCAGGCCGAGAACTTTTCAGGCTGCCCCTGTATTAATCGCGTTAAACATGTATGGCCTAATTACTTTGGATAGGAACTTCTCGTTACAAATTTACATATACATATCAATTATCAGTCTTTTCTTTCTTACCTACGAGGGAAAATAAGCGTAAAACTATCCTGCTTCACCTCGATGAAACAACGCTCCGTTAGGTAAAAACTAGATAATTTATAATAAGGCGTTCTTTGGTCATGTAATCAAAAGCTTCCATCAAGGAAGTGGTTAAATCTTAAAGAAAAATTGAGATGAGCGAACAACACTATAACGACAAATTGGAACAATTGTTTAAGTATAAAGAAATGTCAATTAATTATCGTTCGTACTCTCAATGTAATACACTACTTAATGTATATCTAAACATTTTCGTTGTAAAAATATAGATCTAACATTATGCCTTAATCATTAATCAAAGTTGTAATTGGACAAAATATCGGAGTGGTTAGTTAAATACGTAAAGCGTAAAATGTAAATCGTATAAAGATTATTTGAACTAGTATAATATTCTTGGATTCATTAAACACTAAGTACTTTTAAATAACGAACTTCATCGAGGAATGTAACTTGTTACGAGAGCATAAGAATTCCTCTAATATTCATTAGTACTCCTGTATAATGTTCTTATAATATGTTTAACGATTGACATGCGTTCTACTCGCATACTTACTAAACTTCATTCGTCATATAACGTTTTAAAGATCCTTATGAGAATATAAGAATTTCTCTACTACCGATTTGTACTTTTGTATAAGGCTATCATAAAACGTTCAACGATTTAAATTCGTTTTACTTGTACACTTATTGAACTAGTCGTTAATAACTTTCTGGTCCCAGCACGTTCTCAAGCACTGAGAATTTTCTGTTCTCTGTCAACTTGTTAGCAACGTTTGTAATTTTAATTACATTTAACTCAGCTGATGCTAAGATATCATCTGTCCCTTGACACCTATCATGGTCGAGTGTTTTATTCGCAGGTTCGTTAAAACAAATATCTGACTCAGATTCCGAGCCACAGTCTGAAGTATTAGCTTCATCGTTTATAGTCTTTATTGGCGCTTCATCGGTTTGCCTTTTTACACAGGACATAGACTTGTTCATATTTCTGGCTTTTAATTCTGAAGTTAATTCTGTTATGTTATCAAACGATATAATTTTTTCTCGTTTGATTAAACGACTTTTCAACTCTGGATTCGCCAAAAATAATTTACATCGTTTAGTATGTATTTTCATATTATCTTGTCGATTAAATGGTTTGTTGCATCCAGGACAATGGAATCTGTAAGCGCAATATTAGAATAAAACAATATGTTCTTCATATAAAAAGAAAAACACTCAAAAGATAGAACGAGAATTTTACCTAATTTTACTATGTACCGCCATATGAGCGGCTAAATGAGACTGTTGTCCAAATGACTTTTCGCAGACACTGCACTTGTACTTTCTAATACCTTTGTGCTTCAGGAGGTGTTCCTTCAATATTTGACTACTCTTGTACACATTTGGGCATAGTGTACATTTGTACTTCGCAGCAGCATGAACCTATTAATAAAATGTTGTTTCACGTAAAATCAGGAATGATCAGTTAACACGTATATAAGTAATAACTAAATAGTCCTTACATTCATATGGTTGTACAGAGCTTTTCGTGATTTCGCGCGTTTACCGCATATATTACATACATAATCTTGTGTGTGAAGGTTTCTGCAATGTGTTTCTAATGCTTCTGCATTGGATAAGTACGCAGAACAGTATTTACACGCAACTACTTTATCCTTGTTATGTATAATCATATGGGAACGCAATCTGTTACGTGAATAAAACTCTTTCCCACAAATTTTGCAATTAATATCCTGTAGGAATGTTAATGGGAAACAATTAAGTATAATCATTCTCTTGTAAATATTTAATGGACCATGAAATTATAGTAATAATACCTTTACTGGCTTATGAGTTGTGTTGTGGTAACTTAGTATTTGCCTGCTGGAGCTTGCAAAATCGCAAGTTTTACATTTATATGGACGGGCACCAGTATGCGTATTAATATGTTCTTCTAGTAGGATGGCAGTCAAGTATCGTTTTTCACAAAGATGACACGCAAATGGTTTAATCTTCAAGTGACTTTTCCGAATATGACAACGAACATTACTAACAGTTACTGTGGAGAAGTCACACGTTTTGCATTGATAAGGTTTCATCTGTAAATGTCCCCAGATATGTACCTGTAACAATTAAATATATTTAATATGCGTTTATTAAAAATCCGATTACTGAAATATATAAAAAAATTCCTTACCAGACATTTATCCATTCGTATGTAAAGAATACCACAAATGTTGCAGCGCACATTCTTCTTGTCGACTATCGTTATATTTTTCTGTACTTCCTCTTCATTGATAACCGACATGTCTACTGTATAATAAGTTTCAATGGCCTGCTTTTGTTCATCGCTGATCAGTTCAGAGATTTTACCAAACGACTTATCTTTGCTTTTACTTTCATTGAAATTATCTTGACTATTCGTTAGTCGTCGCAAAGACGTACGCCCCCTGACATTGTAAACTAAATCAATCTTACTATTTTCCGTCATTTCGTCATCTGAATTAGACAGTCTTTTTTTATCCTTCTCTACCGTATTGAGATTTGCGATTTCATCATCAGACTCTGTGGACTTCGTAAAAGTTACGCTGTCTTGATCAGTGACTATCGTCGATTTCTGATCGTTACAATCAGGAGAAGTTATCATATCTGAATATATCTCTTCTACGTCCATTTTATCTAGACTTTGATCCTTCATTAGATTTTCACCTTTCTCCATCAATATCTCGTTAGGGATCCAAACTAATTTATTGCATTTTTCATTCTGCTTAGGCAGGACATTTTCTGTCTCTGTTTTCTCTTGTTTTATAATAATAGATATTCCGGCGCTCTTTTCAAAATCATCTTCTGTATTCTTCGAACAGTTGTCAGAATTGTCAGTGCTTTTACTACTAAATTCTACTTTTCTGGGCTTTTTCGCTAATATATCATCCCTATGCTCGCTATTAGTTTCCTTTGCTTTGTCATGGGGCGCATTAGACGAAGTGTTTACCACCACTGCCTGTTTCTTCGGCACGATTTGTTCGACATGTTCTTTGGATGATAACACAGCATTACCGGTCACGTTATTAGACTTAGCGGTTGAGAAAATCGCACGCAGACCATATCTCTTACCCTGATCATTGAAGTTACCGCTTCTGCGCTCGTCGAAATCATCATTCATCTCTTTTTTTATACTAGCCAATAGACTAGCTTCTCTCATCTTCTCCAATTTACTTTTTCTACCTCTCTTACGACGTACAGGAAGGACTGAATTTATATCGATATTCTTCAGTGACGAGTTTAAGCCACTTAAAGATCTTGCAGTACGTAGCACTTTTGAATCATCCTCCGTCGATGCTGGCAGACTTTTTCTGTGTCTTAAATTGCCAGCAGTACTAGGATCGTTATTTGGTATTTTTTCCTTTGAAAATATATTATCCAAGGTGGATTGTTTCGTAAGAATTTTCTTTTTCAATGGGGACGAGCTTTTTGCAACAGATTGTATAATATCCGTGACAGACTGATTCTTTTCGGCACGATTACCTTCGGTCAGACTATTTTTTGTACTTATGGAGCTGTTTGGTGGCGAAGCTTTCGATTTCTGCTTCACCTCGTTCACCTTCGGGGCAGCGTTTTCCTTGTCCGATTCTTCATCGCTCTGTTGCAGGAGCTTTCGATTTTCTTCATTTTGACTCTGTCAAAGAAGACGAATTATTTACTTTGCTTATCATTCTAAAAGATCTCTTTTAATTCAAACTATGCACAATGTTATTGCAAATTCATAATATCCGAAGCAGTAGAATGAAATCGTTGTAATTTATTATTATCATACCAAATTTGCAGATTAAATTATTGCATTTAATTGTTAATTCCAATATTTTCGCTTACGTTTATTGTCAATACTAATTATGATATATTTCGCGTAGAATTTTTGTACAATACATAAATTTAAAAAATGATCGTTGCGGTGCTCTGATTTAAGTAGATTCGGACGGGTGCGCGTTTTTGGTCAGACAACGCTTCAAGCTACTACACTTACAGCTTCCAAGAGTTCCTTTTGAGTGAGATGACAACGTTCGTAAAAATCGCATAGAAATTCCAACGTGCCCAAACATCGCATACAAACAATCCTTGGCAGTCCGTCATTCTCTCTCATCTGAAACAACAAAAGCATATTTCTTTTTTTCCAACCGTGCATCTTTATCCTCGCAGTTAATGTAACAGAAGTTTTACTTTCAACCGTGTCACAAAAACATTCGTATTCTATACGATAATGATATTAATAATATCGTTATTGCAATAAAATTACGAGACTATTAGAAAAAAGTCGAATAATTTTATTAATCGGTAATATTATGCGATTGTTACAGGCAAACGTTCTACAGCGCTGTTAGAATGACAATTATCGAATAATACGAACTACGTACGTGCAAGATGCAAAATTAATCACATGCAAATAAACTAGAGATAATAAAAAAGAAGGGATACGACGAAAGATTTGACTGAAAATTAAATGATCACGGGTCCCAAAAATATCGTACCTTTATTAAGGAAAGTTGTGGAATCGTTAAACAAATGTAGGCTTTTCCTTTTATTGTCGAAAAAATTGTTATATATGCTAATTCATACTGGACATTAATGATGGATATTAGCGTTTATCCTTATCAAGAAGTATATATACTTCATGCGACAAATACTTATTATATCCTAGGTGGAAAAATAGATCGGTTTAACAAACGCATCGTACAAAATAATAATTATTGCTTATCTCTTATACTATCTGAGGAAAGAGTGTAAATGTTAAATTCAATATCGCTCGCATAATTTTATTTCAACAAATTGTCACGTGAACAATTGCATACGAGGGAAAGTAATAATCGCGGTTTATAAATAATTCTTTGCGCTCGTAATTCGAAAGCTTACGATTACTAAACAAGTAGAACACTTTAGCTTTTGAGAAAAGATTTGAAGCTAATTGTACTATATATTCGGAGCGATGTGTTATATAAAATAGTAGTTAAAATAAATATATCGTTACCTAAATTTCATGATACACAAAAATTAATTGAATTCTGTGTAAAAAATGAGAGAAAACTTTTTTATTCGTATAATTCATAATTATACTCTATTAACTATTTCGCGTAACAGTTGCTCAAAGTGTACAATATGTTTTCTACATTATATCGCAACAGGTTGAGCACAAAGAATTAAAAATTAACTTCCTTCTTATGAAAGATCAATGTCGTACGTGGTTCACGTACTACTAATAAAATATATTGCATCAAGGCACTTACGATACAGTTCTAAATTGATTTCTCATAGATCACATAAATTCTGTAACACGATTTTTATGGTACGCGTTATTCTCGTAGCAAAATCTCGGTTACTCCTCTTAATACAAAATCCAACGAAGACAGCAAGTTCATTTTGATCAGAAAACTTTCTATCATTAATGAAAAAAAAAATTGTATCTCTTACAATTCTTCAAATGATTTTTCTTTCCTTTCTTTTTTTTTTAAAGGAACCGTTGCTTTCGCTGGTCTTCCACGTATATACATATATAGTTTCATATATAAAATAGAATCGAAAATAGAATACACTTTAAAATACACTTTGCACATGTATCGTTTATAAAGTTTAGCGATTTCTCTAAAAACAGCCATGTAAAAATACATAGAAAATGGTTTTCTTTTTTTTTTAACCCTTTTTAGGGTGTTTTCACTTTGGAAGCCCTATCCGTACTGTACTCACACTTTATGAATTAAACTTTTCGAGGAAGCTAACTATGCGATAAATATATAAATTTTTCTAACAATATGTCCAACGATACTCTTTGGCTTCCTTGCAATCAATGTTTCGGAACACGATTTAGAAAATACAATTTTTTTTTCATGCATCTTAGCCCCAATGTTCTGTCATGTTTCGTGGCTTGTCTTTATCATAGCTTTGGTAAATCCTAATCGGTACGGTTTCACGTGCAAAAATATCTCCTAACGTAGTATAATGTAAATGGAAAGAATACTTAAAGGTCTCTTAAATGCACACCTACTGCATTATGTACAAAAAGAAAAGGGCCAATGTACCAAGAAAACAGTACGAGTGACAACGGAGGAAGTGAATTGACTGGTATTTCTATTCCTACTGTTCAATTGGTAATAGATATATGTATGTATACATATATACATTGCCCTTAAAACTAGACATAAAACTTATCATCAGTTTACATCTAAGTAAACTGAATTCCATGAAGAACGATGTTACTTTTATAATAGTTCCTGCAACGATATTTTACAATCATCTAAACAAACGTGCTGATTCGTACGAATAACAGCATTCTATAAGGCGTCCTTCATTTACATTTTACATAATCTAAGAGTTAAGAAGCGTCTGATTCGGAAAGTCGTAGTTCGCCATCTATTTAGTCTTAGAAAAATATCAGAGCTAAGTCAGTAATATTACTTTTCGTTGGACGCAGTGGAAGCCACGTCGCTGGTAGAGGCGTTCTTCTGTTTATTATTACCAGTCTTGTTTTCTTCGAAATGTCTTTTTCTATGTACCTTCATGTTATCACGTCTATTAAACCTCCGTCCGCACTCGGGACACACGTGCTTCTTCTCGCCATGCACGTGACGATGTGCAGCAAGATGACTAGCTTGAGCGAACCTCGCGCCACACTTCTGGCAAATATGTTTCCTCAGCCCCTCGTGTTTCAATAGATGCTCGTTCAGGAATGCTTTCGAAGCGTATCTATTGTTACAAACGTTGCACACGAAGGGCTTAGGATTCGAATGCTGAAGCACATGTGCTTTATACTTGGACGCCACTTTGAAAGTTTTACTACAAACTTCGCAAGTATACGTGGTCGCGTGGCGCGTCTTAATATGCTCGTTTAAAACAGAAAGGCTCGAATAAAGATTGTAACAGAATCGACAACGAAAGTTTCGACGATTCTTCAAATGTACGCTAGCTACGTGACTGAGTAATCTCGTACGATATGGGAACACTTTGCCACAGTATTCGCAGGCCAAGTTCTGTGGAGGTAAATGTGATTTCATGTGGATCTGTAGCGACACTTTATGATGGTAACTTTGGCCGCAGTCTGTACATGAATAAGGCCTCACACCTTTGTGCACGTTGTCGTGTTCCATTAGATAGAACTTCGACTTGAACCGTTTCGGACATTTCGGGCATTGTATTGGCCTGGGATTTGTATGAGAGCATCGAATATGCTTCATCACATCGGACTTACATACGAATTTGGCGTTGCATAGAATACAAGTGTATTGTTTGATACCGAGATGAGTCTTTACGTGAACCATACACTTGTCCTTGCGTTCATAGAACTTGCAACATAATTTACAGGAATAACCATTTTGATTGTCCGTGACGACATGTTCGACATTGTCGTCCACGCGAATCTCTTCACCGTCGATCCTGAACAGTTCTTGGGGATTCTGTGACGCCTGCCATTTGTGCTCAAATTCGGCGGAGTCCTTTAACTTCCCGGAATTGCCATTCTTAAGGCTACTACTGATGATGGTGTTTATTATAGTATTCACCTCCACGCAATTTTGATTTTGTAGAAGATTCACGATGGCCTTGTCTACCAAACAGGTACCCTGATCTGGAAATACGCGTGCATGTACGGTGGCTACGTCGTCGCTTTCCTTTTTACATAATTCTACAGTGAAACTGATGTCTTCGATGTCACTGTTCTGATTTTTCGACTCCTTTACAGACACTTCGATGTTTGGCGAATTCGAAACGATCGTGAGAAGCTTATTTAAGGCAGAAGTTGGAATTTGAAGAGTGTGCGGATCTTGCTGCTTACCACTCTGCTTCTCGCCGTTTTCGTCCAAATTATTACGAGGTGTAAGAGTTATTTCTGTGGCAGTGTTATCATGACTTCTAAGTCTATTTGCAATTGATGTATGAGCTGCTGTTTCATTCGACGTGGATATTTCGGTACTTTGTCTACTTCTAAGCCATCTTGTAAGAGTTGTTTCAGGACTGTGGACAGTTTGCTCAGTTTCTGCACTTTCTTCGCTGGTGCTTTGACTACTGTTCTGCTCTTTTGTAGATTCATCGTTGCTTTTTGCTTGCTGCTGACTCCTTAAGCTTCTCTGAGTTTTTGTGGCAGCTCTTAGAACACGTTGTTCTACATCTTTATTTGAATTCTCGTTTGGGGAATTTAGATTTTTGTTGGTTTCATCGTTGTTATTGTTTGTTGATGTACTTGGTGTTGTATGTTCAGTCTTTACTTCAACCTAAGGAGAGATTGAAATAAAAGTAGAAGTGGGTACCAGAGAATTTAATACTGTGTTTTATTGATGTAAACGAATTCAATCTGGCATTTATGGTACATACTTTCCATTATAAATGGGACTACTTTCTATAAATGGGACTACTTTCAATAAATTTGTAATATTATTTTCATTCAATAAATGTCGTAATCATATTTGTAATTTCACTTATGCACCAAAATACCAGACAATGCCCACCCCCCTTGTATATAATATGAATTCAATATTTTAAGAAAAATTGAGCTGCATGCTTCGTTAGCATTATAGACGAGCGGTAGAGCTGCGGATTAAATTTAAATACGGACTTACAATCTCTGTTAAGGGTGGTAGATTGTATCGATCGCGTAACACTTGTTGGGTGCGAAGACACTCCTCTTGGAAATCGCAAACGAATTCGAGCTTGCCCAGACACTGAACACAGATCGCCTTGGGCAGAGGATCCCTTGCATCTATCTGCGATTCAAACAAAATACCTAAATACTAAATGCATGTGATTTTTAAAATCTCAATGGAAATTCTGATTCTGTAACAACTTTTAATTTATCTTAGGAAAGCTTCCATCATCTTGGTGAATGATTACTGGAAACACAATTGTAGAATGTAATTAAAACCCTACCGCTCTGTAGACACACCAATGTTAAATGTCATATAATCTGGTACCCACTCTAGTATCATACAATCTCAAATTCAGTATTGTTTATAAATATATAGAAAATTAGTTACATTATTTTTGTAACTAATAAATACATAACATTGATATACAATTAATAATCGGTTCTTCATATTTTGAAAATTTTCGCAAAGCCAAAAGGAATAGATTAAAGAAACGATACTGTTATTTTATCAATCGAAATCAAAGAATAAAGTTTACAAATACTTCTAACGAAATACTATATTTTAAAAACAGCCTGATGTAAGTAACAGAGAACACATACAAATATTTAAATGAAGAACGTACAAATGAATGTACTTGTATAATATACAACTATAGCACACAAATTACGAATAACAACTATAGCACACAAATTATGAATAACAACTATAGCACACAAATTACGAATAACAACTACAGTACACAAATTATAAATAACAACTATGCGTGCTGATAAATGACATAATATAGAATGATCATGAATAAAATACAAAAAAATACACTATCAGAATTAAAACAATATTCAGTGGAAGAATGAGAGAATATAACACAGGATTACTTTCAAACAAAAATTCTCATATGATTAAGCAATTACAAGAAGTTGGTAAACAGAAACAGTCTGCTGATAAAACATAAACATTACTGTAATATAGTGGAAATATATAAACTAATATAATTTGTTTAATGTCGGAATATTCTTCCGAAGACAAGCATTATTTACTTTCGCGTTTCTTATGTAAAAAACGATGAGCATTAAATGTAAGAAATGGATATACGCTTCTACAAAATGCATGAAGCGTTTTGATATATGAAAAGAACATTCATGTTCGTTAAAATTATTATAAATAAACACATACAGCAATAATGTTTCGAACATTACGGTGTCGAAATGTAATCCGTAATCTTTCTACAAAGAGACTAACATTAACAAAGAAAGGAGAATATATTTTTTTTCTTGTCATGCGCTTCTTCATTCCGGCCATTTTTCTAACCCCCTCCATTTATGATACAATTGGGGCCCGGTCCCCGAGGAAAACCTCTGAACATTGCACTCACCAAAATGTTGATTTTCTTATGAATCTTCAAGCCCAAAAATCTTTTAGTACCCTCCTCGCCAAAAACGTCGATGTATATGCTCTCGTATTGTCCACAGAGGCGACAAATCTGGGCCTCTTCAACCCCTAACTCCATTTTTGTTTACGTTGAAGGCTGCCTGAATACGCTTTCGACTACTTGATCACACCAAAAATCTAGCATGGAACTGGTGCTGGTGTATTTTCTCGCTCGATCCACGTACACCAGCCACCCGTTACGGCGATACCACGTTCCTGGGACTCGATTTTTTTCCCCGGCGAAAAAAACATAAAGGAATAAACAAAAGACAAAATTCTAACGTTACCGTTACTACTTGCTCTGCTGGTCTAGCTAGTACAGGGATGCAGCCGCGTTCGGGCAAGACCAGCACGCATTCACTTCCCCCTCAACGTTTAGCGAATTTCAACGAATGGTCGTCGACTATTTCGCGTTATACGGTTTGCTGCTCGACGATAGGTCGTTGTGTCGCGCTACTATTTGAAGCATTGCGTATAGACAGTCGCTAGATCGACAAAGTGATCGGAAATTTGGACTTTTCCATGGGTTCCTCATTTTTTCCGCTTGCACAGTTTTTTTATATGGAAATATCGGACAATGGTTTTACGTTTGCCTAGCGTAAATACTTTTTGTGGACGAGCTTGAATGTATTACACGATACGCAATAATGATATTTTGTGACTGCAACTGTGTTTCGATTTGTAATTTAAAACTTTGCGTGTTCTATTTTCTTTGAAAGATGTGTGACATCGTTGTAAGTGATTCTCTATTTTATTAATCTTTTCTGTTCTTGTTTATAATGGTTTCAAATTAATTGATAGTGCAAAGATATTTCAAACATATGATACATTAAAATGTGTACATTTATTTTAAATGCAAATGTGCATTCTGAATATGTTTTTAATATAAAGTATGATATTATATTGTAAAAGAATGTAATATTATTAATTAGGAATAATTTGCGAAATAAAACTACGTTTGCTTGGACGATATATATATAGATATATTTATATATATATATATCTGATTGCATATTTTTCAGGCAAATTTTAAGCTATTGCCATTTCACTACTTTGCTTAAATGATACTTTTAGGTTATGTTGCGAATCAGACATAGTAATACATAATACGTAACCATACAAACATATTTGATTTCATATAAAGTTTCGACAAAAGTGTACTAAATTTAATTGTGCGTTATACCATATATTTCATGGGATTACTTTTTCAAACGAGCACGAATTTTTTCGACGAATATAAATATATTTGTGAATATATGTTATAATCGATGTGTAATGTTGTTTGTAAGTATGTACTATATAAATCTTTTAAAAAAATTATGAATCATATTTACGAATTTTCTTCATTCAATTAAAAAAATTAATTTCTATATTATTTACACTTTTATACATGATAAATACAGATGTACCAGTGTGGTATGTTAAAAGCTTAATATAAAAATGAGCCGTTTAAATAACTCTGTCATAATTTGTGAACCATCACCAATGCCAAGGGCAACTAGAAAGAAAACAATTTCAGGAACTAAGAAAACTCCGAAGAAGACAAAGCGAACGTTCTATGAAAGTCCTTTGAGACATATTCAGTTAAGGTAACAGTAAATATTTAAAAAAACATAAATGGTACAAATAAAATACAGCAAAATTTTCATATGCAATTATAGTAACAAAAGGTGCGAACAAGCGAAAACTCAGAAGAAATTAATCCGTAAAACTAAAAATGCTTTGAATAACAAAAAACAGAGACCATTCGCTATATTGAAAGATGATTCTCACCAAGAGAGCGTAATAATTTTAAGTGATAATGAATCTGAGTCGAACACAGGAGAGCATCAAGATAAAAATGAGAAACAGAGAAAGCCGCAAAAGAGGCCTTTGAGGGTATCAAAAAGAAACAAACAGTTGTCAAACTCTTTATGTGCATCAACTGAGAGCACAATTCAACGCAAAGCTGATGGAGAACCGTGTCAAAAGAGAAGAAAAGAAGGCATTATGCCATCGGACATTAATTCATCTTGTCTGTTGTTATCGGATGTGGATTCAGAAGCTTCGACGGTTGAATTGGACGATGAAAACATAGGTAAAGAGATAATATCAATTTGTAACATAACAAGTTGTAAGAAACAAATATATTGTTCTTATATTTTATTACAATGTTGATTTCTGTAGCCCCAGCATCGGAATCTGTGAATCAAGGATCAGATGATATTGTTGTAGTATGGTCGTCTACAAAAGTCCCTCTGTCATCTGTTGAGCAGTCAAAAGAAGAATCAATTGATAAAAACAAGAATAGTAGACTTTTTATGATTGATTGTAATCCAGATCCGAACAACCTTAGTTGTTTAGCACCTACTAATGAAGAGACATCTAAGCCAAGTACTGACTGTGTTAAAAAAGGAGATGAAGAGAGTAAGAAGGAAGATCCCAACTATCTTCCCTTCAGTAAACAACGTTTGAAATTTCCGAAACCTCACAACGTTAGCAAGAAAATTGTAATGAAAAAACAAAAAGCTAAAAATGGCATGAGAAAATTTAGGAATCAAGCAACAACTTTTCCTGCGACTCATAGTATACCAGTTATATGCAATTTACGAGTTACGTCAGGATTATGTGCAGCAGCCGAAGCTTCCACTTCTGAAGCACCTACATCTGAACCGTATAAATCATCTGATTTATGTAGCGCTGGACCATCTGAACCTGAACCATCCAATAGATTAAGGGAAATAATTATTGATGGCAACAATATAGCTATGGCGTATGACGATCGAAGTTTTTCATTGATCATTACTAATTTATGTATCACAGTAATACACATGGTGCAATTTTAATATTTTCTAGGCATACAAATGGCAAATCATTTTCAGAGAGGGGATTATTGTTAGTTATAGATTATTTTAAACAGAGAGGACATTCTGTGAAAGCATTTGTACCACACCGCAGGAGAACATTAGCTTACCCGTTACTTGAGAAATTATATACAGAGGGTATAGTAATCTTCACACCAAGTCGTAGTGTTGCCGGCAGATGGATAACACCTTATGACGATCGGTAAATTAATTTTTTCCCATGACTATGCATTTCATACCATTATTTGTGTAAAACGGTACCTTTGATATTTTGTTTTAGATATATTTTAGAATATGCCACGATGTGTGGGGGTATTGTAGTTTCGTTAGATCACTTTCGTGATTTATATCTGGAGAAGCCTGAATGGCGCGATACAATTGAAAATCGATTATTGGCTCCAACGTTTGTAGGAGATTACGTTATGTTTCCTGAAGATCCCTTAGGTAGAAAGGGTCCTAAGCTTGAGGAGTTTCTGAGGCACTAAATCTAAACAGTTCAGTAAAGAAACAATGTACATATTAACGTAGTTTATAAGATCACATTTTCCGTACCCTTCTTTTGAAAATCAATGCAAACATTTCTGTTTAAGGATATGCACTCATCGTAAATTTATAAATATATATAGAAATATATGTTTATTATTTACACGAGTATACAAAACATATTCGATATATGATGTTTTCACAAAGTATCACACAATATTTCATATATTAACGATTATTTAATTGATAGTAAATGATAGTACTTGTTTACCAAAGGGATTTATTTAGTAATCCGTAAGAAAATACACGTGTAATTTAATGGGCAACAAAACAAAAATATTTTTTTTTTCTTGTTGGAATATCTACAAATAATATCGATTTTCCGATTTTCCTTCCTACTTTAAATAAATGTGTAGTACAAAGATAATAAGGGAATAACAGGCAGATGATATTGTAGGTTTAGAAGCAATCAAATAAAAATATACGTTTGAAAATTGCCGAAATAATACGTTTGTACTTAATATACAAAACTGGCTTAACATATACATAAAAAATATTATATAAAATTTCAATATTTTTTACAAAACAAAAAAAAAAGAGTAACAAACTCAATCATTCGTATACGTAATGGCTGAAATATATATAACAAAAAATATATTTCAATTTTTGCAAAAATACTTAAAGTTACTTCTTCGGCCGTAACTATATACAACGTTTATCAAATAAAATGTTGCTTTCTATACGTATAAATCTGGATGGACGTTGATCTTCAAATCCTTATTTGTATCATCTGCAAACATTTGAAACAGTTCGTAGATTGCATTGAACTGTTACTAGTTACCTTCAATATACAATACATGTAAAGAACAAAAATTAATCGTTTTTTAAAGATGTGGACTCCCACGTAGGTTTCCAACACCATTTCCGAGACTTGCGAATATTATCCATGTTTTCTTGTGCTGTTTCACGTGCTAATCGCTGCATTGGGTTCTGATCATCCGAATTATATCCCGAATTTGATAATACTGTATCATGTTGAAAAGCAGAAGTCACGCCTACAACCAAATGTATATTTTATACATAATTATCATATATTATTATAAAAGAATAAAGACTATAACAGAAATGTGGTGAAATATCCTCTTTATAATATAATGATAATTACTAGCTTTAGCGAATAGCTTTTCGAGAACATATTGGTCATCTTCAGTGGACTTCGGTTCATCTGTTTGAACGCAACCAAGTCGTCGGCCAATTAAATGTGATATACGTTCTCCTTCGAATAGAGCTGAAATACTATGCTTATCTGACTTTGTGTTTTTCTTATTTCGCTTACGTTTAGAATGCTTTTTATTTGCTTTCGATGATTCGTCTCCGTTCGTGTTGCCAGCAACATTCTCGTCACTCTTGTCGAGTGACACGACTGTATTAAAACCATTTGATGAACTTTGTGCAGTAGTTCCATCGATATTTTCATCCGTTTTGATATAAGAATTCGTATCATCTGTTAGTGATCGACTCTCATTTTCTATTTTATTATGAATGTTTGTAACATTTTCCGTAGTCTGTCTTACATCCTCTGAACTCCTACTTTTTTCTATTTTCTCTTCATTAGTCCTATCTTGACTTTCAGAAGGACATAAATCCGTATTTTTTCTGTGAATATAATTTTCAGTTTCAGTCTTTTCTTCTGCTGGGGAGTTTTTAGATGTTTCATTATTGCACTTTAACATATCTTTATTATCATTATCATTATCATCATTATTATTACTACTATTATTATGGCAATTGGAGGAGTACTTAGCTTCTGCAGTATCTGCCATCTGGTTTGTACCCTTACTACTCGAGGTACTCTGACTTATAGTTTTGCTAAGCGCAGCTGCTAATTTTCGCATCTCTTCAATTTTATTAGATGAAAATTTGGCAGTCGATGGCATTAATCGAGATTCTCGAAATAATTGATCAGATTCACTAGAATGCTTATCGCTGGATTCATTAAAATTAAAAAGCTCTACTAAATCGGAAGTTTTAAATAATCTACGTTGACGCGGATCTTCTAAGACTTTGTTCGAAAGAAGTACCTTAAATATTTGCCGGTGATATATCTAAAATACAATGGGATTAATTGTAAACAAAAAAAGGATGAGTGTTTTAAAACAATAGAAGCATGGGAATTTTACCTTTTCTTCAATAGTACCAGCAGTAATTAGTCTGTAAATAGTCACCCTTTTATTTTGCCCGATTCTCCATGCTCGCTCTCTTGCTTGGGCATCGGTTGCTGGATTCCAATCGGGATCGTAAATAACTACGCGATTTGCTCCGGTTAAATTGACTCCTAATCCTCCTACACGTGTAGTCAACAGGAAAACAAAATAAGATGGCTCCTAGGCAGGACAACAAAAATAAATTAAATTGTGGAAAGAATTTAAAATATGGATGAAATAAAATAGGATTTTTTGTCTGTCAGTATACAGACATTATTAAACACACGAATAGTTTCCTGTCGCTGTGACATAGGGGTTGTTCCATCCATTCTTAAGTAAGTATATTCTTCGGCTTGTAATAAGGATTCTAAAATATGCATCATCTGCAAATCGAATGTTCTCATTTTATACGATATAATTTTACAAGAAATTGCATATATAACTTACGTACCTGTCTTCCTTGAGTAAAAAGTAGAACTCGATGCCCTTGTTTCTTCCAAATCTTAAGCAGAGATCGAACTACTGTCATTTTCCCCGAACGTTTCCAAAATCCAAATTTCTCCAATGATTCTTCTGACACATCAATATCTTCGTCAGAATCCTAAGTGTTAATCCAATTAAATAGAATGAATCGAAATATATATTATAATAATATAAAATTTAAGTTTTACAATGGTTTTTGTGTAAAGGTACAAATCAGGATGGTTACACATTTTCCTGAGGGTTGACAATGCTATTAAAAGTCGAGCTCTGTATCTGCCGCTTTCCGCGTGATTTTTTTCATGCAAGACGAAACTAACATCTTCAGAACGTAGATACTTTTTATACAACTTTTTCTGTTCCTCAGTTAAACTGCAGAACAAAACCTAAAATATGAAGAAAGACGAAGAATATGAGGATGCATATGAGCGTAAAAATTGATTGCAAAGTGTCGAACGAACCTGTTCATTTTTTTCGGGTAAACTAACATGATGTTGCACATCACTTTTTGTTCTTCTAAGCATGTATGGTGTAATTGCATCCCTAAGCATCGTAGCAACCTGTAGCGCGGTAGCTTCTTGCAAAGGTGAAGCATTTGCATATCCTCCACGTGTTATAGGACTTGCACAATGCTCTAGAAATGCAGGTAAAGTACCCAACTTCCCTGGCAGAATAAAGTCGAAAAGGGACCATAGTTCTTTCAAAGAGTTTTGCATAGGACTACCAGTTAATAAAAGTCGATGTGGCGTTGAGAACTCCTTTACTGCCTTACTGACCTGCAAAGGTACGATCGTAATTACCGTCTGCCTAGTCATAAGATCGTAAAGATTTGAAAACAGTTAAGTACCTTTGCTTGTGGATTCCTTATTTTATGACCTTCATCTAGTATAACATAGTGCCATTGATTACTTGTAAGTAAATCTTTGTGGTTTAGCATACCAGAATAAGAAGTAATCAGTACACCGCCAGATTTTAAGGAATGCATTAGATATTCTAGATCCCCTGTAATAATAATTATGAAGAACTGTAGGAGAAATTTAATCATATTTTCTAATGTATGATGTTATACCTATATAAGTCCCAGATTGATGCAAAACAACTACTCTCAGAATAGGCCACCATTCATGGAAATGTTTTACCCATTGTTCCATAAGCGTAGCTGGACACACAATTATTGTTGGTCCCAATCCTCTGAATCTAAGATTAATAATTAATTTTTACGAATACGTAAAGTGTAAAAACGAAAAACAAATATACATGTACTGATTTTTTTAATTATTCAGGAGAGTATTTACCTTCCACCATCAGATAGTAATTCACTGCAATCTAAACCTGCAAGAAAAGCAATTACTTGAACAGTCTTTCCTAGACCCATTTCGTCGCCCAATAATCCACCTAAAGCACGGCAATGTAGTTCCCACAGCCATTGTATGGATACCCTCTGATATCTAGGCAAATTTAAACACATTATATTACTGAACAAAGAAAATAAAACGTGCTGCTTCTTGCTTCATTTTATTATCTTTCACTTCTTACTTATATAATTTCTTCCATATAGATTGTGGAATCTTAAATAAATTATCTACTTTGTGTAGCTGTTCATTCTCCAAAATACCGCTTTCTTCTACCCTTTGTTTGTACATTTCTTCATTTCCATCATCCAAAACTGGAAACAATAAAATATCCTGCTATTATGAGTGATGCATTGTATAAATTTAATTGCGTGACAATCCGTATACCTCTTTTCGTATGAACAGATTTCGTAAAACATTTCCTTTTCTTAGTTGGTGGCCTCTCATCCTCTGTAAAATTAAAAAATGTAATTACATACATTTTTATGAAACGTTTCTAAGGAATATAAAAGTTCTATTGTATTTCTCACCCAAATCAATTTGTTCGTCACTTGGAACATATTCGCTTCCAGAATCGCTCGGTACGTCTACGCATTTATCATGTACATTTTCATTCAAAATTTCTATAGTATTGTCATTGACACTGATATGCAAATTTTGTGCATTTCTTGAATTCCTTATTTCCTTTGTAGAATTATCAACTAAATTAGATTTAAGGTGCTCTATTTCCCAATTAATGGTAGAATTCTTTTGCAAATCCTTAACTGTCTTTAAATCTGAAGTTAACTTTGTTTTATTTATTTTAAATTTCGCCTTTTCTATTATTTTACTCTGTCTAACATTAATGTTCGACAATTTTTGTTTTTTATGCAGAATTGTTTCATCGCTATTGGGTCTCAATGTTTTTGCATTCTTCCTTATTTGTTTCTTTTGTTTGGCAAGTTCTGCCTGCTGCCTAAGATATTTTTCAAGATCAAGCAGATCTGAAGCCTTATTGAATGTACTATAAAAAACAAATTTTATATTTAGTCTTAATTACACATTTCTAAAAATACTTAAATTTCCTTGCTGGTGGTGTTATTGTTGAATACCCTTTAGTTCTTGTCGATTCGGACTGCTTTTCAATTGCTTGAAAAGGTGTAATTTCTCCTGTTAAAACTTGTTTCTCCAATTCTTTTTGTTTCGAATCGGCAGCAATTTCTTCATTAGTTCTTAGATTCTTTGGACCATTGTTAGTGCGAACATTTGTATTCACAAGAGCCTGAATTTCCTTCGACGCTTCATGCAAAATGCTTTCTTCACTTTTCACAGTTAGCACCTATTGTTATCCTTTCATTATTATTAATATTCGTAACAATAAAATAAACGGTCGTATCATATATAAATAATATGTTTCTTTTCAGAAACATTAGAATTGTAAATAACAAACAATTTCTCTACATTCTATTCTAATGAACAATTGAAATATATATTGTCTTAACCTTTCCCGTTAAATTATCCTCGATAGTTTGATTCATGTTCGTGTAATTCAAATTTTCATTGATCACCAGTGTCCATGGCTATGATATTTGAATAATATACGTTTTTATTTATATACGTTTATGAGAACAAAGGAATAGGAAAATACAGAACATTGACTACATTCTAACGTATATGCAATTGAATCAAAGTTTCGTTCTTTTAAGTTCACTAATACATATTTTTTACATCAATTATCTACAAATAATCAAATGACGCAATTCAAATTGTAAAGAACTTCTCGCAATGAACACGCGTATCTTTTATCACGTTTAGCATTACCGGCATTTGAATGTCATCACGCCAGAGGCCAGGTATTACAAAATTACAAAATATACATGATACGTATTGTAATTTAAAATGAGTTTAATAAGCTTATTTTTTAAGAATACATTATATTAGATTATTTACGTTTATTGTATTTTTTATATTACATAAATGTTAGTTTTAAATTGACACAAGATTTATGTAATTGTAAGATGTATTGTGAATAGGTTTAAAAGAATAGTTCGTAAGTATTAGCACGTAAGTTTAAGTTATAATGTTTTGTAACTTATTTAATCTTTATTAATTAATAACAATTAATTTTGAATGAAAAAAATCCTCTACTACTTTTTCTATTTTCACTCCTCATCAATCCTCGAAAGAACCTGATTCCAATTACTTAAACAAGAAGTACCGCGCAGCAACTTTGAATGCAAAGTCCTAAAGCGAGGAACTTCTAAACATAGGTTGATTTGTTATAAACAAATACAGCGTTTAAACAATTATTATGGCAAGGGATGAAGTTGCAGCAACGGGATATTTTTTCCTGTGTAGTACATTCCCTTCCCTTGCATTTAAGACCTTATAGATTAAAAATTAACCACCAGGAGCTAAAATATAAAGTTTACAAATAATATCGACTTTAATAAGATGTTGGTAATGTTGTCAGTGACATGGAAGGATTACGGGTTCATGGGCAGTCGATAATAAGGCATGTGGCGCCATCTCGCGTTTGCGGCCTTTTTCGCAGTTTGCCGCGGCTCCAAAACCGAATTCCTGGATTACATCGTTAATTTAAACAATTGCGTTTTTCTTGGCTTCTACTGCGTATTTCTTAACTGGACTTATCTTAAATGAAAGCTGTGAACCATAGCTCTCTACTCCAGAAGTTGCAACAATATGATATTCGTTGTTCGAAAGTTATTAACAATTGAAAAATCGGCAAAAATGCAGTCCGGGTCGCTGCTATTATTTTGGCTTCTGGAGGCGCTAGAATAATGATCGACTACTTAAACTAAAGGTAAAGGACGCTGCTACACGACGATAATTGATCTGCAAATGCTAGATTCGCTGTTTACTTTTTATAAACAAATAAATCATTCGTGGAGGTATTGCACCGAAACTATACATTAGGGTCGACCAAATCGTGAATCAGACTGTTCCTTGAACCAAGTGCTTCAATTTGAGATGTCGTTGTTTAAAATCGGCTGAGTAGAACGCGAGATAATTGAATTTGTTTAAAGAATTTATAAACAAATGCGATTATTCCGAGTCGCTGACGAGATACAACAATCTTCAGAAGAGATAAATTAAAGCTAGGAGGATCAGCTAACATTTGCAACAGGTGTGAACATTATTCCACATACGGTTCATTTGTTATAAGCAATTAAACAATTGAAATTGTTATTACGGCCAACTGCTTATACTTACAGCAACTTAAGTGTTTCTGATTTGATCCCCTTTCAGTTTGCAATTCCATTTATTAAAAAACAACCACCAGGACGCGAGATAATTGCAGCGACCCGGAGTGCACTTTTGCCGATTTTTCAATTGTTAATAACTTTCGTACAACAAATGCCATATTGTTGCAGCTCTTGGAGCAGATAGCTATGGTTTGTACCTTTTATTTAAAACAAGTCCGGTTAAGAAGTACGCAGTAGAAGCCGAGAAAAACTCAATTGTTGAAATTAACGATGTAATCCAGGAATTCGGTTTTGGAGCTACGGCAAACTGCGAAAAAGGCCGCAAACGCGAGATGGCGCCACATACACGATTACCGACTTATTGTTACCGACGAAATATTAAAAAATTATTATCTCGGCTTCTACTGGGCCGATTTTAATCAACCAGGACTCAAAAGAAAGGGAAACGAATAAGCTACACGATGTAACTATATGCAGTTGAACGTAATAACAATTTTTATCGTTCAATTGTTTATAACGAAGGAACTGTGCATGGAATATTGTTAACACCTGTTGGAAATGGTAGTGCGGGCTTCTAGCTTTACTTTATTTCTTTTGATCTTTGAAAGCTCACACTTTCATTTATTGACATTATTACCAAGAATTTTGAAAATTTAATTTTCAGGACCTACTCCAAATTTATTCATTTTCAGAGCTATGGTTAGAAGTTCTTCGCTTTAGGACTTTGCATTCAATGTTCCTGCTCGGTACTTCTTGTTTAAGTACTTGGAATTAGGTTCTTTCAAGGATTGATAAGGCGTGAAAATGAAAGAACAATAGTGGTTTCTTTTCATTCGAAATTTATTGTAATTATTTAATTAAGATATAAAAAGTTATAAAAGCATTACAATTTAAACTTACAAGCTAATACTTATGAATTATTCTTTTAAATCTATTTAGAGTTCATCTTACAACTAAATCTGTATCAATTTTAAGACAACGTTGTATGAAAAGTACAATAAATACAAATAATCTAATCTACTTACCACACATCTTACAAATATTACTTAAATTAAAAATTTTCATAGTTCGTATGTAGAAGTTGTATAAAAATAAATTACCATGAATTAATTCAGTTCCAATATATTCAATTTACTAAAAAAATGTGGTAGTAAATGCCAGAATATTTCACAAAAATATGAAGAAAAGAAATAGCGATTGAAATGTTAAAGCGAATATACTGTCTGATACATCACGGATTATTTCACTTCCGTCTCTGCCTCGCAGGGGATAGACAAAGTCGACTGGCAAGATTCATTACCTTTGGATTCAGTTCCCCTGCAACAAGTGTTCCTAATCGATACTTCGGTAAAATTGTTAGAATCCGTTGTTGTAGCTGTTAAAAGAAATACATTGTTCCTTACGTAACTTCAAATATAGCATTATAGCTGCAATCATGCTACAAACTATTATTTTATTATTTCTGCACAATAATAATTGCATTATATTTATCACGAAAAAAGATAAATTGTTCAGATAATCATTAAGCTTTGATAAATGTAAACTAAATTATTTATTTAAATGTGAAAAAGTAATAGCATAGTTCTACTTTTGTTGATCTTACGGAATAGTTAAAATAATAAATAATTTGTCTTGCCATTGAAATCTCCAAATATTTCAACATATTTTACTTAGTATTCAATAGTATCTGATTAATATATTTACTATTTCTATTCCACCATAAGGCGGTGACGTGGAAGAAACCCAGCGTTCGGTTATTTTAAAGGAGAAATGTAAGTCGTGAACAACAGGTGCTCGAGTCCAAAAGGTGGAGGGAGAACACAACGGAGACAGGGTGGAAAATGCGCAGGCGTTTGTTAGCTTATGACACATTTCACGCAATCCAACATTATCTGGAAAAAAATCTCTTTAAACTTTTAACTTTACCGAAAGTTCTCCTACAGTCTAATCTATGGTATACAGCAATATCGGCATGCTATAGCATGCCGCACAAGAGGCTCTGTATCTCTATTATTGTAGGTGGGGTTATTTCTTTCCCTCTTGACTTCTTCCTCATCCTCTTCTAGCGATGGGAACGACCTTATACATACCTACACAAATTTCGTACGCCTCAAACGTTTCGGCAAACACGTAACCGAAATACTTTTTATCAAGACTCTTAGCCAAGTTACCCCTAATTATGTTCGCAAGCCAGAAAATATTCTAGAACAGAATTATAGCTGCACCGACGTTTAAATTCCGCTCGCTGTTTAAAGCATTAACGATTAAATCCTTAAGCGTATTACCGTTTCATTCGTCGCACCAGCCCACCATACGTTGCAAAGATTGCACACAACGCAGAGTACATCTCCATACATTGTCGTGCAATGAACGAAACGTATTTGAAAAGATCTACAACCGAACCTACCCAAGCCTTACCAAGCCTCCGATCAAACTAACTATCTATAATTCAAAGAACATACTACCGTGGAGGTTTGACGGTTTCAAGGTCCAAGTAACACGAGGGTATTGGTCCCATCGCTATTCCCATCCTTCGTCGCCTGGCAGCCGGCATGTGCGCGGTGCAATCGATTCCCTGGCCAACGCATGCCCCGATGCTCGTTCTCCGTGGAAGACTACTCAGTCAGTGGCACTGCTGCGACACAACAGGGCGCGCACAGGACATGGTCTAGAGGCGATAGTCCGATTCGTCGAGACGTGTAATCGCATCCCGGAACGAAAATCTTTCTACAAGCGACACACATACATGGTCGAAGGATCGCCGCAGGATGTATTGAAGTCCAGACGAATAAGCAGGTGTCACGCCCAGGTAAGCCGACGACGGCACGCGTTTCTCGCCGCTACAAAACGCCACGCAGGTTCGCAGGAGTGAGGGAAAGGATAACAGAGGGGCGGGAACGTGACTACAACCTGATGCTTCGACTATGTAACTTCGATGATGTTTCGTTTGGAATGATAATTTCCGGTGGAAAATTCAGGGACGCGAAAGCACTCTTTGAAAGTACATACGGTGTATTCGAAAGTAGAATTGCGAGTGTGAAAAAATAGCTTGGCAGATTCTTTCGAATGGATGTGGAATTTATCGGTTGTTCACTTTTGTCTGCGTTTTATATCGACGGGGAAGGTATACGGGACGCAATTATTACGGGGGAAGGATAAGCTCGAAACTGTTTTTATTTGATTATAGCAACGTTGATATATGACGAGTGGAGTAATTACTTGGGGCGCAGAAATATATTGAAACGTTGGGCAAGGATTATGCATATGTTCCATATTGTTGCCGCCGATTAAGTCGATTTCCGATAACGGCGGCTGGATAATTTGTTTCGCTGTCGCGTATCTTTCCGATTCTGGGGCATATCGTGATTGCGTAAACTTGGTGGCTCGTATTGTTACGCAAATGTGTACCGCACCCTTTATGAAGCGACGTAGTACCTGCCTGTCGCGTTACTCGACGAGTTGATTAAATTGGCGGAATGATTGTTACTCGGGAGATCGTTATGGTGCTCTCTGTTGCACATTATTGGTGGTTTCACGCACACGGGGGAGCATTCTTGAACTTGCGGTGCCGAAGCTCGCTGTTCCAACAAGTTGTCGTGCAGCAACCGGGCCGTACTCCGTTCGAACAGCTTGTACACTTTTGTGCGGTGCAATTAATGGAAAAATGTATCGCAATTTTCGGCATTCGAATGTCGAAAGTGAACAGTGCGTGATTACAGTTCGAAGTAATTTATTATGCTAATAAATATATTTTTGTTAACAAATGTTTTGCAACCATTAAATAATATTTCTGCGAGAGGAGCAGCATTTTTTGATTTGTATGTAATTGAAATTCTGTGGAGCAATCGAATTTTAAGCGTACAGCGAAGCAGATAATTAAGTTTGATATCCTTTGTTCCTCCGCTTTCTCATTGCTCCATCGCATTAAAAATAGAATACGATACTCTCTTCAGTAATCGCGCAAAGGAACAGCAAAGCCAGCTGAATGAAAATAACCATGCCATTTACGAGCGGTGAGCTTCAAAGAAACAATTTTTCACGATCCATATCGCGGTACCACCATTTTATTGCACTTTATCCTCATCTTCTGTATCCCTCTGTTTTGTATGCAAAGGGGAGGATATGGTGTTTACGAAGTCGAGACGAAAAAAGCAAATATATCTCTTGTGTATGTTGCAAACGAGTATTTTCCTTTTTTTTTTTTATAAAAAAGTTTAATGAGTATGCACAATTGTAGGAACATCTATGGGCCGTACACGGTGGTGGCGAGGAGGTTCGGAGCTCCTGGTGCTCTTCATCCTCCATCACGTTATTCTAGGTGATGGCGATGTCGGTGAGTAGCGAAGATCCACGTCCAAATGAATCGCTTTATAGATCCTTGAACACTTTCGGAATCAGAAATGAACTGAATTTCTTTTCACGACGAAATCCTACCGACACTTTTGATAAAGAGCTATGTACCTGAAAAATAATACGAACAATGATACATGTTCTTCGTGTAGAATACTTTTAATAGACAAAAGAACAGTACACTTTTCGCGTGATAATTTATTATAGAATATATTGAATACAGTTCTTAAGTAAATATTAAATGATTTGTACGCTGCTCTAGAATGAAACGAAATTTATCTTTTTCAAAACTGCTGAAGTTGGACTTTAGACATAGGTTTCGCACTTTAAGTGAACAATAATGTAATGTAATGCAAAGAAGTAAATAGAGAGAAAATATATAATATTGTAAATGAAATTTTCTCCCTAGTCTCTGCGGCTTGTTAATAAAGGTGTACTGTATATCTGGATCACGGATTGACGGAGAGCTATCAGAATATAAATTTATATTTTCGCTGGAAGCGTACGTTCAATAATAACGTGATTAACTTGATCCCTATCAAATCGAATAAAATATATTCGCATCGGTTTCACGAGCCACGAATTTTATCTCCATTACCCTGGATTATATAATCATACCCAATCGTTATTGCCGTTTTTACCGCCTTTTGTTGCACGCCAAATTTTCTCCCTCTATTATGCTAAAAAAATTAATACGACCGTTAACAAAGCCGGAACATAAGCCATGAAAGCTCAGCCATGTAGGGTGTAAGTTCAACGGAAGTAAATGGAAGTTTTCATTTCGTATCCCCTTCGACACAGTGGAAATGCATGCTTGTATTTCCACGTGATCAATAGTGCCGTGAAGATTCCATTCTTTCGGCCAGCATATTCCTCTTCCATCAGATCAAATACATTTCCGTAGATATTTCCGAGCGACTATTTCGATGGCGTTATTTTAATGTTCGATGAAAATATTTGCTAACAATGGAAATATTCATTAGGTGATGTTTATCTAAATTCTACAATTTGATTCTTCATTGCTAAAATAAATATAGAAAATTATTATGTTTCGACGTGGAAACTTACGTCGAGTTCAACATATTTTTTAAACTTATTTCTTCTTTATGTTTCTGTTGTAGAGAAACTGTTTTAAGAGCAATCGTGACGTTTCAGATAAAGAGTTTCGTACGCGCGTGCAATATGTAATTTTTTTGGTGAATAAATACGTAGGAGAAAAGGGGAATAAATAAACCCGTCTCGTACGAACGATTTTACAAATACGTACAAACATTCTGCAATAATTATTGTGCTGGAAATTAGCTTGAAATGTTTGAAACGTGACAGTAAAGTATCGAAGGAGAATTCGTATCGAAGATATAAAATTGATTCGATGAATGCACGTCGTAAAATTGTAATGCGCTACGACATTATTAACAGAACACTACAGTCGCTTAATCTTCGATAATATCAAAAATTTAGTTCGCTCTTTATCGCTCGTAAAAAGAATCGACGATGGTGGAAAAGTTCGTAGAAGTTTTTTTCGCATCTGTTTAACTTCGTTCACGATGGAACTCGTGAAATTTAATTTACCGATGAAGTTCATTCGAACACTTCGATATTCTTCGCAACTCATTAATTACATGCCCTTTTCCAAGATGAGAATTCTAAAACAGGATGCACAAGAATGTATAATTGAAAAAGTTAACGAGTGCTAAACGAATTGATTTCTTTCGTTCAATATTTCAATCGTTATAAAATCCTATAGACATGATCCCAACTTTTGCCTTCAATTAAAAATACTTACATGCCTCGAGATCGATCAAAAATGTTACGAACAAAATCAGACAAGCATTACATTACAAATAACAATCATTCTTCTCTCACGAGGAACGAAAGAATGAAACGAAAATGCTGTTTTCGAAAAAGTATCCTCTTCGTTGGAAGAAAAAAAATAAGAAATTGCAGGCAGAATTTCTCTTCACGAGGGGCAATCGTTTTCCCAATATCACTTTTCTTGTTCAACAATTCTATTCACTGAAAATTCCAAGTCGCCATCGATTTTCTATCGTGTCTCGTACTTTCTCACCCGCACTCGGATATTCGATCGACAGATTGCATACGGCCTAATTGTTCGTGGCCTTGAAATTTCGTTGTTCCTTCAGGAATTGATTGAAACGACGAAAAAAAAAAAAAATGAGGATAACAAGGGAAGGCAGTGGAACGATGTTCGATTTTCGCCCACGAACCCTCGACGTTTATCGAACCGTGCATCCCACGCACCCGCCGCCTTTGCAAACTCGCTTTCCCTCTTTTGCCCTGGATACGTTTCCACCTAAAAACTCCACTTGGGCTATCTTTTCGGTTTCCTTCCTCTCGTTACCCCTGTCGGTATTCGCCTTTTATTTGTAATTCTTTTACCGTTGCATCGTTGCTTCACTGTTTCTTTTAGTATTATTCTTTTTCTGATTTTTCTTCTATTTGCACACGTTGTGCGCTTTTCACGTTTGCAGACTTCGGAAATAAATTAGACGATTCACACTTGTATTAGCAAAAGTAGTTTTTTCATACAAATTGTTGCACCGGTATTACGTAACGCGGTGACATTTCCAATGGAACTCGACTCTAGAACGATGGCTGAGGGACACGAATCTGTGTTCACTTGTACCTGTTACCATTCGGAGAGTAATGAGATATTTTGATTAAGGAAGGAAATTTTAACTTCTCCTCTTACTCGAGCGGTATTAGACGGGTTTGGTTGAAATTGCTTCACTGTCGATTATCATTAAACAGGCAATGTTATTTTACGGGAAAAATTCAGTATGCTTTTTAATGAAATCAGGGCAATCTCTGTAATTGAAATTATTTCAGGGTGCCTGTTCAGCAAGAGTCTCTGCGATCCCCAAACGGAAACGTGTTACAATGGTGAATATTCGATCGGTATCTCTCGATCTGTACAACAGATGTGAAATTAACTGCTCCTTTTAACATTTCAGACTTGGCATTCGGCAAATGTTTACCATTATATGCTGACCTGAACGTCGAAGATTATTATCAGTGAGCATTTACAAAGTACTTCCGACTTTTTCTTGTCAAAGTAGAACGACGAAAACTAATGACCACAATGTTTCGCGATATCGATAATTTGAAAGATTCTTTTCATTGGAGGGCAAAAATGTACGAAAAAAATAGTACGAATGGAGAGGAGAATTTAGAACACTTTGGAATAATAAATGACTCGGTGTGCTTCACTTGAACGTAACGGACGCATAATTGTTGCTCTCCTTTACGACAGATGCAGTTCCCTTTGACTGTCTGACCATAAACCGCCCCGTACTACTTCGGCTTCGCGCGACAGATGCGAACTATAGCATCCTGTCTCGCGGAGCGATACAGTCGCCGTTATATTCATAAACTTCTGCGACAGTGTTATTTAGCGAAATTTGTCTCCTATTTGTCAATTTCGTTTTAGATATAACTTTAACGTCGACGAATTGGAATTGCTAAGGCTGCAATTGGAAAGGCTGCAAATCGATGGATACAAATGGTCTCATCCCTACACACAATGCATTATGCAAACGTCCTTATACAATTTACGTCATAGGTACGGGCAATATAATTAGCATATAATATGAAATAATAAATCGGTAATTTTTTAACAGATATCTTTGGCAAAATAACTTTCTATGAATATAAAAATTATACTTGCAATGAAGTAATTGAATAATAGATGCACAAAAGTGGCGGCATACTTTTTACGAGCATTGCATAATAGTTAATAACGATTAAACAATAATAATAATAGTAATACTTGTTCACATCTTTTAGCGAAAATTACGATCTACGTCTCTGTCAGCATTTAATGCAACGCATGCATTTCGAAAATACGCACGATGTCGACCAGGTCAGAGTAAGTTCACCATTCATTATGAACGTTAGATATCCAACAAATGCACAATTAAAACACTGCAACGTAATTACACAAGGCCAATCAAATAAAAAATTATACGTGCACGGGCAAAAATAATATTAGAATATTTCTATGTAAATGTTATTTGCAAACATTTCAATCGGGCCTGTTTCCTTCTCAATTAATTCTTCAACATGACACTATCTCTTCTTATTTAACAACTGATTGCAATGAACGATTTGTACAACACAGAGCGCGCTACCATTAATACCATCCGCAACAAAGAAACAGAATATCCATTGTTACCTCATTTTCCCAAACATGACAATGGTACTTCTGCTTCAAGGTGCCCACAATAGCCATTGTAAAATTCACGCCCAACAACGGCAAATTCAATAACGAATTCGCCAGCGAGATGTACTACCCTCCCGGTGCACAAAATCAGTATATCCATGACACCCTGTACAACGACGAGTTGCCTCGACAACAACAATACAGAGATCAATCCGAAGAAACAAACCCCCAATCCTACGATCCACGGTACAGCCCGAACTCTTACAACGAATACGAGTCTCTAACAAACGACGATACCTACGACGATAACGATTTCAATAAAAAATTGCTGACCTATGATGGAACGAACGATAGGCTGTATCGAACCAGACGGCAACCGTACAGTATGCAGGATTACGACGACGATGTGATAGACTCCATAAATTATGCTTTGAAGGAGGAGGAGGAGAAGCTGTCGAAGAAGCTTTCAGAAAATAGAAACGCGAATCCTATAAAGAGTCTAACTGAAAATGAATTGGAATTTCTGGTGAACGCTAAGTCTGATGATTATCCGGCTCCTAAAGCCGAAGGGGAGGATGAGCTTGTCGACGAGTACGAGAGAACATTTTCGAGAAAGTTCAAGCCTAGGAAATTTACTGATCTTCCAGATACGGAGGAGTACTTCTTGGATAACGTGAAACGCAATTCGAAAGGTCGCTACGATAACGACGACTACGATAATGGGAACGATGAAGAGGAAGAGATGTCCGTGAAGAATAATCCTCCGATAGAAAGTGGGATTTATACCGAAGGAGGACTCGTTCAGGCTGCTAATGATCAATCCAACGGTGATGCTGATGGTAATTTACCCTTTTCACGATTATTGCACAACATCCGTTATGAATTAGGTAGTCAATGGAAATATTTGTTTTCTTTTGATTAATTTGAAATTCTATACTCGCAGAAAACACCTACGACACATTATTCGACGACGATTTGAGCGAGCTTCTCTGGAGGCGCGGATTGGCTGGTTTTAAGCGAAGGGAACGTTTGGATGTTAAGAAACCTGGTCCCCCATTTTCCACGAATAACTACGCGTTTAAAACTCAATCTCCCTCGGGTAAATATTTGCACTATTGTATAACCACTTTCAAAACATTCTTTTATATATTGATTCGTGTGAAATTTGCTTTGCAGTTTTGGAAAGCGAGAATCGTTCTGATTCCAACGAGAGTGAGCAAGATGTAAGTAGGAACGATAACGTGGTCAGACAAAGAATGAAATTGTGAATGAATATGAATTTTGTAGAACGACGTATTGCTTACTTCGTACGTGAAGAAGGAGGTGGGTAGCGGATACGAGATAGAGGATGCAAAATCGTACAACAATGTCGATCTGGATCACGTTTATGTGGAGTTTCAGCAACCATTTCATACGTGGTCAGAAGGTGAACACGTTGTGAAAGAGGTAATATTCTTTTTTAACTGGCACTCGTGATTGTCTAAATTGTTCGTACACGTAAGTATCCAATTTTCATATTCGATCCAGTTTAAACTATCAATGCATCCGCAAATCATCGTAATTTCTGTGCCCTTTGTTTGACCAATGTTCAATTTCCAGGTGAGCAAATTGTTAGGGCTAACGCCTGGATCCCTGAAGGATATTCGAGTTGGTCGAGCGGAGGTAACGTTTAAAGTTACCAGTAATAATAAAAATTATAATTCTACCGATGTCCTGAATAGTATAGGTATCTATAAACTACGATTTATCAGCTTGATTAAAACGAACCAACTACGAAACATGAAATTAATAATCAAGCGTTTTACGTTCTCAGATGTTATACGAGGCCAATTGAAAGAGACTCTCGGTGTCGAAGTGATTCGTGCAGGCATAGGTGACAAGGTTCATCTTGAAACATATATAAAATATATACCACCCACAATTACAATGGTGAAAATAATTGGAGGTTCACTTAACTGCAAATAGACCGCTACCATTATTAATAGTACATCCATTAGTATTATTACGTGCGACCTATAGTCCAAGTTTTTCAAAAACGTCAATCTCCATTAATTCGCGCCAAAGCATTCAAATAAACCGTGTATATCTATTTGGTCAAACAGAAATTGAAATACATCTTTTTTTTCTCGTCTAAAGACCAGATTACCCGCAACGTTGGAAGTTGCCCGAAAAATTGAGATGAGTTCGAGCATGTTTGGCGCGATAGTAGCTGCAGGGGTTGTGGCCGCCGGCGCAGCTGCAGCACTGACACTGATAATCGCTCGCCGACACGCCAAGTCAAGAGCCAAATTGGCCGGATTAGCTACACCTGACCCAGAAGCGTCCAAGGATTATCAGGATTTGTGCAGAGCGAGGATGCACGCCAAGCAACCGACAGACAAACCGGAATCACCGCGAATCACTAGCCTGAGTCGCGAAAGCGAGTCAAATAACACGCACTCGAACCGATCTAGCACATCGTCTTGGGGAGACGAACCCTCTCTTTCGAACATGGACATATCAACCGGTCAAATGGTTTTAGTAAGTTCACAAGACAATTGTTACAAGAATGTCTGCTCACGGACACTGCATATATAATTTGTCGAGTTCTTCAATTATTGTAGTACGTCGACAATGAAATAAGAAGAATTAACAAGCAGTGTACTAAATGAATGATAAAGCTGGCTTTTAATCAATTTCTATCTTTTCGTAGAAGTATATGGAGGACCATCTAACGAATAAGGATCGATTGGATCAAGAATGGGCGGCATTATGCGCGTACGAAGTGGATCCATCGTCGACCGAGGTCGCGCAAAGCGAGGCAAATATAAAATGCAGTCGCCCTGGCGCCTCTTTTCCCTATGACCACTCCAGGGTGATTCTGAACGATCTCGCTAATGCCAATAACTCCGACTATATTAACGCCTCGACCATCGTAAGTGTTCTTGTGCTAACCATTGTTCATTTCTTCAGGAGGCATCAATTGCAGAGTAAAAATAATGTATGCGTGGTTTTTATTTTAATATCATTGAATAATCGTGGGAACTGAAAATAGAAATCGGTAAGTCACACGACGAGCATGAAGAAAACTGATGTTGCATTTACAATTCGGGGATGAAGCAATGCTTTCCTTAAGAACGCTTTCGCGTAGATATTCTCACATTATTTTAACGTTTATCGCGGATCAAGGCATGATAAATAAGAAAAAAGGTATTACAAATGTAGGTATAATTTCAGGAGCGAATTTTAGGTAGAAGGAGCAATCACATTGTCCATGTAAACATTTGTTTAATATTGCACATGAGAAATTGTTTAATATTATAATAAGTTGCAGAATAAATTGTAAATATTAAAACGATCAATATCGCAGAACTACAGATATTGTTTTAACGAAACGAATTATACATATAATAACAATGTTTATGTGAACCATGCTGAATGCTAATTTTACATTTGAACGTGTATCCACATTATTTTAGTAGGCTTCCGTTTAACGTATACAATAACCGTGCATATAGAACAAGGCTGTAGTTAAAACTCCACCAAATGGCTTCTGTTAACGTGAATTAGTAAGACTGAATACATATAAAAGAATGTTCTAAATTGCACAACAGTTCCAAATTGCAAAGATAGAAAATAAGCTTGCCGTGCATTCTGGAGTGCCGTGTGACTTGCTTCATTAATAACAATGTGTAACACAATGATAGCACAGTACTCGAATAAAATATTTCTTTTCTAGACGGATCATGATCCTAGAAATCCAGCTTACATCGCCACCCAAGGTCCGCAGCCCGAAACGACGGCAGACTTTTGGCAATTAGTCTGGGAACAGGGCAGTGTTGTAATTGTGATGTTAACTAGACTCACTGAAGAAGGGGTTGCCATGTGTCATCGTTACTGGCCCGAGGAGGGATCAGAATTGTATCACATTTATGAGGTGCACCTTGTCTCCGAGCATTTCTGGTGCGACGATTATTTGGTGCGTTCGTTCTACTTGAAGAATCTGCGAACCGGCGAAACGAGGACAGTAACGCAATTCCACTTCTTGTCCTGGCCTGAAAACAATGTGCCACATTCCATTAAGTCTCTCCTTGAATTCCGTCGGTGAGTATTTACTAAATTAATAAGAATAGAATTGTCTGTCGTTGTTCTAGAAAATATTAAGTCATATTTCTCTAATATCTAAATGTTCTTTGATTCTAGGAAAATCAATAAATCGTATAAGGGCAGATCTTGTCCTATAGTTGTGCACTGCAGGTAATAAAGCTTTTAATACATCGTTCATGTCTTGTATGGTAGTATAGGAAAAACATTGCCCAAACAGTTCTGCATTGGAAAAATAATTCTTAATGGTTCTACTGGCCGAATTGTTGGATTAATCATACTATCTTGTTCGCAGTGATGGTGCTGGTCGTACTGGAACCTATTGTTTAATTGATATGGTCTTGAACCGTATGATGAAAGGGGCTAAGGAGATAGATATCGCTGCTACATTAGAGCATATAAGAGATCAAAGACCGGATATGGTTGCGACAAAGGAGCAGTTTAAGTTCGTTCTTATGGCCGTGGCAGAGGAAGTGCATGCAATTCTTAAGGCTTTACCCGTACCATCCGCAGAGAAATCTACAACAGGAGGAAATAATACTTCGACGAAGGGAGGCCAATAAAGTTTGGCTCTAAATCGAAATTGCAGTCGCGGCGAGCACTGGCAAAGTATTAATTGCAGTCTACCTAAGGAAAAATGGCCAAATGTTTCTAGTCGACCGTGATTATCTTACTAGTTTATAATTCCTGTACAATCTTTCGTTTCCGATAACTCTCTTCATCGACTATGGTTCACAATTGTATGAAGCTATGGTACAAGCCCCCGATGGACTTATCTGGGCTGCACTTCATTATGGAAGGTATTAAATTTGGATACTTTTCAGTTCGAAGGATCTTACTTGTTCGTTTTGTGTACCAAGGTAAATGGTATATACATAGGTAACTTGGCTGGGTAATTTTTGTAAAGTTTATTGTGTGAATCAATAGTATCTGTTGTGTCTGATTTTAGCTACGGCCTACTTGAATAATCAGGTATATTCGAGTGTTATAGATTTGAAAGACTGAGCTATACAGGTAATAGAATTCTAAATGTCGGCAGATATACGGTACTTATTTAAAATTTAATTTGTACTGCATGTCCGTGTGAAAGTATGTTTTTAACTACATAATCGTTGCAGTCATCACTTTGATCAAATTTGATGTGAGTTACAATTATATCCGTACTAAAATATATACATGCTTCCAGTTATATCATAGCTCAGTCTTTGTAGATTGCATCTCATGATCAATTTTAATTTTAATTTCTTCAAAACATAAGGTTATTTAAAGTTGTGTCCTTCTCTCGTTCTCTCTCCTCTATCTCTCCCTCTCTCTTCTTTCTCTCACATGGACAACCTCACTGACGTGCTTTACTATAGCTTTAAATAAGATATCAGAATATATCGAGGGATACCTAATATATATAGCTCTATTTGCCTAGTCAATTCTATGAAATATACACAACGTTGACGCTCATATTGATTATGTTAAATATGATTACGTGAGTTCCCATACTTTCTGTTATTTGTTTTGTAACATTAACTTTCGACAAAATTATGACTACATTTGTTTTCTTTTTGTTACTTATTTGACGATTTCGTGTAGAAAACGATACGAGATTTTTACGTTAATAAGTATTTGCACGAATCGAAATTATACCCCCTTAGAGGTCAAAATCTAGAATTTTTATACTATTCTTAGAATGTTCCAAAAAGTATGGATTTTAAACGAACGGCTATGACTACTCCAGTGAAATGAAATTTTATTCGGCGTTGAACGTAAATTCCCAAGAAGTCTCATTTATCAGTCTCTTTTCTACGCGTACGGAAAAAAAAATTGAACTGCACAATATTCACGGCATAATGAAGTACAATCATTATTGGGGGAAAAAGAAAACAAGAACACGAGAATTGTAAGAATAATATTTTGTCGATGTGGAATATGAATATATTATGGCCACGTAATGTAAACTAAATGTTTCAAATATCACGCGGATGTGTTATTATGAATACACTCTGTGAACGATATGTTTAGCCATTAATATCGTGACAAAGATATTAGGTGGTAAAGAAAATGTATAAGCATATACATACATGTGTGTACAAATTGTCATACTGATATGACGTGGTGAAAATGGAAGATATCGTCCTTGCTTTCAAACTGTAGTACTGTTTGTCCTGTAGATCCAGCCTCCCACAGGATGAACAGATGGCATTCGAGATTACTTCCTTTTCACTATGCAGTACGATTGTAGACAAATTAATATGTTGTTCTTCATAGTTTATATTTCTGTTTTATTCTTCTTTTTTCCTAGTGAAGTATAATTTTAAATACACCACATAATTTAATGAATCTGCAACAAAAAAAAACCCACATCTACATTTCTTTCTTTTTTGTTAGTACTACCTTTTTCAATTAATTTTTAAGTACCTTATACATCATATATTTACATGTTAAATGTATAAGACTTAGAAATATAAGTTACAGTAGCACTTACGTTATGTTAAATTAATACCAGTGATATACGATGAACTCAACGTGAAAGTTTGCTTGACCAACAGATAAGTTTTATTAAATTTTTTAGCATAAATTCATACGAAAGATACTATATTTTTATGTAAAGGGCTGAGTCTATATAAAATGAAATAATATATAAATCTATACTATGTTACTCAAAATGTAATACTATATGTGTTATAATATAATAAATCACTCTATGTTCAAATCATGATATACAGTATATTTTGTCTCAGCTTTATTCTCTTTTTAATTTGGAACATTAAACATTTCGAGACACTTATACGTTTGTACTTTTTTCGTGCATACCTTCTATTATTAACAAGAAGTTATGGAACATAAATATAAAAATATTTGTACTTAACAGTTACTTATAAACTATAATATAACGTATTATTTCAATTATCCTCGAAAGTAGATGAATAAGTATCAGGAAATACAGGATCCCAGAAACCTGAAATGCGATAGCATTTATAAAATATAATTATATGAATTCGCACTTATGTTTCGGAAAACATAAAACGATGTTAACAATATTACCTTCAGGTGTACCTTCCCTTTCACTATAGTTCGTTCGGTGTCGGGAACATTGATTTTGCCTTGCTTTTATTTCTTCTTCAGAAAGTTTAAGATCAGTGTAATACTAGGAATAAAACTTTTATTAGGTGAAATTATTAAGTACATATTATTTATATAAATCTAATAATTTTCGAAAATAAATATTATTTAAATAAAAATATAAAGAATCGAATAGTATATACAAATGACTTACAGTTCAGCGTATGCTGCATTAACAAGAAATTACTGCATTATTTTCTTTTAACATAACTTAAGGATATATACAGTACCTTTTTGCATTCCCAACACGATATTCCAGACATTTTTGCTCTTTCAGATTGTTTCTTCGACGGTTTCTCAATCTTTTCCTTTTTTTCCGGTAGTCTTAAAAAATGTATTACATTTTATACATACATTATTTTATAAAAAATGTGCTTATACTTCTACAAAAGAAAAACTTACATATCAAAACTATTCGTAAGGCTTTTCTTTACAGATTGATATTCTGGTAACATATAACTTTTACAAGTATTTTCTTTAAACTTTTTTATTTCATTTGTCCAAGAAATAGATCTTTGTTCAAGATTTTCAGCTAAAGAACAAAATGTTTCGTCGTTACACGTAAAAGAGTTGCCACCAAGTATTTGATGGTCGATCTGTAGGTCTTTTCTTTCTTCTGCTTCGTTAATATTTTTTTTAGCCTTTCTTGTTACAGTATCACTGAAGTTCCCAGTATCATCAAAACATGAATCCCGGATATCTACAGTTGCTGGAGGAAGGGAGGAACTTAATATATCACAGTCAATGCTTTCATCAAAGGAACCAAATGTTTTTGACTTTCTAATTAAGAATGGTTGCTCTTTCTGTGTAGATGTATGTACAGGTAATAAAAACTGACTGAGACTAGACTGATTTGCTTCTTTCATAGGTGAACTGGTACTGCTGCTACTTTTATCGCTGGATGTATTCAGCACATACTTTTCTTTTCGATTATTTTTTTCGGCAAGTCCCAAGGGGGATTTCTTTTTCAGTTTCAAACTTTTCATTCTCAAACCTGATTTTAGACGCTTCTTTGGACTATTGCCAATTATATCTTCGTCTATGGATCTCTTGTCTATCCTTGTTTTTTCTTTTACACATTTTTCAGGTGTAGGAGATATATATGACTTTAAGGGACTTGATTTATGGCATCTAGTATTAGTTACAGTATTTCCATGTGGAAAGAGCACAATTTTCGATTGCCTTAATTTTTTACCATCTGGCAAAACCGTGGTGTCCACATTATATAATTTACTGACCCCCAATTTTCTTGGTGTTTTGGCAACAGGTGTGCACTCTATTTCATTATTTTCCATTTCATCTTCCTTTGGTTCTACAGGTACTATGTTCTCTTTAGAAGTATCTGTTAAAATGCAAATATTTTCTTTTATTGGTACACATGGATACATTGTATCTTGCTTAAAATTTCCCAAAGTAATATCATCATTTGTAGTCCTTTTAGCTCTAGAACGTTCTTTTATAAGTATTGGACTTTTTAATAACTCCTCTTCTGTTTGTCTCTGAATGGGTTCTTTATCATCCAAAAGATTATCATTAAATTCTGATAAAATAGGGGACCTACAAGTACTGTAAGCACTTTCACACGTAAATGTAGATTTCTTTGTCTTGTCGGGTGGTATTTGTCTTTCACCTGGTTTTTCACTGAAAATAAATAAATAAGCCTACAAAATAATCTCTTAGTAATATATACGAACACAATAAATAACTATCAATGACCAATCTTAAATAAATTTCGGAGGATACAAAGAAAACTACTTACTTGTCTTGGTTATATTTATCCAATTGAAGTAATTGAAACGGAATGTTAAAAGCAGCATCCTCGCAATGTTTTCTAAGCATTAAATATTCGTTCCACAATTCTGTAAATACAAAAATAACCCTGCATTTGAATCGAAGAATTTATTCTAACATTTTTGTTTTCTTGAAAAATTTGACGTCTCGATTATATACTCGATAGAAATAAATACAGTCCAGCGCTGTATACAAAGAGAAATAAACGTAAAAAAACTACTCGTTTTAAATTAATTAACATAATTCATTATGAATTTAAAGAAAGATGAAAAACACTATTTGTTGGTACAGAAAATACATATGCCATATAGTTACTCTTATATTGTACGAATGCTTTCCCAAGCATTCCAGCGAAATCCTTCGTAGCATTTTGCGCGATTTCGTTGTCTATAAAATAATGAAACTGTAAAACATCTGGCACAGCCATCAGTACAAAGGTTAGGTGGTTGTTGTTTCAAACTCAATACACTGTCCCCCTTTTTCACTTGTCGTTAATTTAGTTCGACGTGTTCTTTATTACGTATGTTATTAGCCACACCGAGCATAGAATCGAATAAACTTAAGGAAACAAACAATTTATTATTAATTCCCACAACGTCATAATGTTCATCACTTCACTGAACAACCTACATTCGTGTCGCCAGTTTCATAAATCGTAGCACAAATCGCCATAATATTCGTCGTCACAAGTTGTACACAGATTGCCGGTACTGAAGAACACGTCCTAACCTCTCTGTTTCATACTGTACGTATTCACCAGCGATCACTTCAATCTGAAACGTTCGTAAAAATCGTGTTAATCTTTCTCTTATTCCACTTGTTCTTTTTTATCGCGTTTGAATATAATTGCTTCGGAAATAGATTCTGTTTAAATTTCCTTCGTGAAAGAAAAAAAAAGCACTCGGGACGACTTGTAAGTATCTAACCAAAAAATAAATGATTTATGGTGTAGCGAATTTCTTAAAATGTTAAAGCTATTATGTACTTCTTTCGCCCTAAAAAAATCCTGTTATATTCGGGTACTTTTATCCCTTTATTGTATCTCGATATTGTTATGTACATTACATCCCGTAAATATTACCATAATAAATAAGCGTTTAACATCGTGTATAAAAAGGAAAGAAACTTTTATGCAACAAATAAATATTTCGATTGTATCCAATTTTTTGTCCAAGTACCTTAATTCTTCACACTTTGTTTTTAACATAAATCCATTCGTTATAACAAAGTATGTCGCCTTATAATAAAACTGCACGTAATAACATTAAATATTTGAAAAATAATAGTACTCAAAAAAAAATAAAATGAAAAGTTTCTATTGAGTTCAAACATTTGTTTTTATAAGTTATATTCGTATATATATGCACATAAATGTTAATTTTGTATACCAAAAATAAATCTACATTTGATGAAACTAAAAAAGGAGACATTATGACTTTAAAGCTCTTAATTCATGTATTGCATAAGTGTGCACTATAAAGAGCATATTGATATTATTAAAGATACAAGTACTATATTAAGTAACTGGTCAAGTATTAATAATACATCAATTATATACAAGTATACACCAAATGTGCACTTACAGTTATGAATGGATAGTAGAGTCTATAAACAACTTGGTTGCAGTTGTACTTCCATGCCTAGTTAATTTAAAAAATAGCAATTTAGACCTTTTCCAACTTTATACAGAACATAGCTTAGAACACTGTAAAGAGTTATATGTATATACAAATCATTACGAGCTGAATGCTGTCCGAGAGGAAGTTGAAGGGAGGAAAAGGTTTTGCGTCAGGTTGGATGTCGGTTTACCTGGGGGTCGGGTGATAACAGGGGAAGGATTGCAAGTTTCCAAACCATAGCGCGACATGAGCGCTAATAATGCACTGCGAACACCAGCCGTTGCCACCTGTGACCACCTTCCGGAGCTCATTGCATCATCGCCAGCATAAACTGCATGCGCATCAAAATTTCCAGACTGTACTGCATTTGTATCTGCAGAAATCACAGGTAGTGCAACAATATGCATACAAAGAAGGAGTGTAAACTATAAAACTTACCTAGAGAAGGTAAGTTTGATACAGAAGGATGAGATTCAAGTAGTCCACTTGGTCTTGAGTTTGCAGCAAGTCGTAGTTCAGCGTGCAATTCTCCTAACAACTGTGCAACTTTTGGATCACTCTGTAATTGAAATCACAGTTTGTTGTTTTGTTAAATTACAAAGATGTAATTTTATTTTAGGTCAAGCATGATGAAATGCTATATTTCAAGGTAATTTGTAAGTATGCACCTCATTATCCGATCGAAGTGACATAAGATCTTCAACACGAACTGGTTTTCCCTGATTTAATGCATTTGTGAGAACACTTAATTTTCGTGCTAGATGATCGTCCCCGCATAACTCAATTATATGAGAGGTGGAATCTCCTTTGGGTCGTGGCGTAACAGGTGGTGGACTAACATAAAAATACGATGGCGAGGTGACCAAATAAGGTCTACTAGTGTCTCCCTTGGGCCGTGGTGTAACTGGTGGTGGACTAGCGTAATAATATGATGGTGAAGAGACCATATATGGTCTACTTTGGTTGAACAAGGTATCTCCCCCATAATTGGACTCTGTAGCAAGACGACTGGGATGAGAACTGTAACCTGCTTCCATTTTTAAACGTTTGGAAGACCTGAAATCAAGTCAATAGCATATTATAAAAACAATGAAAACAAAAGTAATTACTTTGATAGACATTATGATTATTTATCAAAGAATTTATTGAGTACAGGACATATTTTTATACTAAAATTACAAGTAATTAGAATATGTATATTTAACAAGTATAATATTTATAATATGTAGTGGCAAAATTCTTTTGGTGTTATAAGTTTTAAAAATAACTTTTGCAGTGGTACCATATTAAAATGGTGAAAATGCAGTTAGAAATTGAGAATACATTAATAATATTAGTATATTAATGCTAATAAAAATAAGATTAATAAAATAATGCAGAATAAAAAACTGATATAAATCTCGTTAAAATAAAAAGCGATACTCGAATGACGACTAGATAACAACACTTATTTGATACTTAATTAAAAATCATGCAGAAGATAACATTTTATAAACGTGCATATATTGAACAAGCAAGTCTAATGAATCAATATTTTATACGGATATGTATGTACATGCAATGTAATAGGCACAGCGTATCAAACTTTATTTATATTCTATAAATTTTATTTTTCACAATTTATTGCATATTTATCACTTATATCTCTAATGATTAAAGAGATATAACAAAACAATTTTATAAAGGTTGATAAGTATTAAAGACCACAATATAAGATTTGTTGAATTCATTGTATCCTCAACCTTTCAAATACGAAACGAACAAGCTTTTTATTTTAGTTATAAAGCCCAAGCACACATGAATTTGTTATATCATACACAAAAACCAAGTCTCGTGTGAATTATTAAACTGGACACCCTGGGTATAAACATATATCATACAGATTTGGAAAATTCATTACCTATTTATATTCTTATAAGTGTTATAAAATTTTCCCTTTATCATTCAGCCACAATAACATTACTTCCTGAAACATAATTGTTTTTTTTCTTTCATTAGATATTTTTGCCAATTTATGTTTACTTATAATTATTGTTATTTTATATATTTTTTAAAGCGTTATGTTATTTCCTACCAATTCCACAATATAATTTAATGTCAACAGTATATAAGACTAATAATGCATAATACATATTGTAATATATTATTGTGATATGTATAGTAGAAGCAATGTATACATAACCAAATGTATGCTATCAACATAAAATTATAAATTGAAATGGTTATGTATCAAAATAATTGAATAGATATATATATATGTATATATAATATGTTTAGCATATAGACAATTTCTTTATACCATACGTATATAAGGCTCTTGTATTTTGCTAATAATTACATAGTAATGATATATACACATATAGTACATGGATTAATGAATCTTGAAAAATTTGAATTCCAGATATTATTTAACTTTATAACAAACTTTTTAACATGTGCTATAATAATTTATGATATTTAAAATGCTTTTGTTTATGTCGTAAAGCATAGAAAACATCCTCTTAATTTATAGTTATTGATACAGAAAATTATTATACATTAGTTATTTTCCCAATTATTGATAAACGATTGCTCGTTGAGCAATGTAAAATGTTTGTTTCATAATGCCTTAAAATAGCACATATTATTTTTAATTGTAATAGAAATGCAACGTTTGGTTTAAGAACGATTACTCTTTCTTTTAAAAAGTGGTTCTCAAGATAGAACATAGAATGATAAAGGTCATGTAATTCAATACGAGATGTTCTTTATTTGAAAGTGAACTGCATGAACCTTTGGGTCATTCTATTCATTACATTATGATGTTCAATATCCACAAACAAGTGAAACGCTTACACCTATTTTATTTCACTATATGTGAGATAATATCGTTATGATGTTAATATTTTATTTTGATACATTCTACATAAAAGTAACAAATGCATTAAACATTCATTGAAACTTCTTGTGGAATAAGTAGAAAAATAACATATAATTTGCATTCGTTTTCAAAAAGTACATAATCATGTACACTGGTATTTCAATTCATCCCCAAGGTCCCAGTGTTCATCGTCAGATATGATTTTTTTTTTAAAGGATCATGGTTACTTAGTTTATAAATTAAAATATAGAAACATTGAATGGGGCTAAACAAATTAAACGATAAAATATTTTAATAACATTGGAAATTCATTGTCCGTCGAAATGTTAGGCAAGTGCCTTTGGACATTTAGTAAATATTTTATATTACAGTAATTCGGTAATATTGTACATTGTGACGATAATACATCAGGTTTGTCTAAATCCCGAATTTCATTATAAGAATGGCATTCATAAAAAATACATGCAAAAACATGAAAATATTTAACAAATTTCAAAAACTGCCATTCGTATATTGAAACTTACGATAGCTATCTACAATACAGAATAACGAACTATAACACGGTTGCGGAAATATGATCAATTAAAATATGCCTAATGTATAAATGTGAATGTTTAAATAAACTGAATTAACGTAAATAAAATGAAATATCGATGGGGATGGCCGTGATGTTAATATTTCGCGCAATCATTCACATTTTTAAGTCTTGGCTCCTTGTATTCCAGTCTTCGATCTTCAAACGGCTTCTTCTTAGTATCCATTTGACCTATTTACACTCCAAGACTTTAAATATTATACAGATCATATATTTGCTCACATTATTTTCTCATTCATCTAACGTATCGTTTTATGCGCTTGTAGGTATTTCAATCTAATAGTTTAATATGAAAATTAACATATGAAATTCCAGCAACTCTGCCTCTTTCTTTTTATTTACAATCATCCACCTATCATTTACCTTTTTCTTTTCTTAAATAATTCATCATTAAACGGTGAATGCTTTATAGATATATATTATCGATACAATTGTAGATATTAATATTTATATGCACATACATTTAAAGTATGTAAATGCATATATTAAATTTCAACGTGAAATTGTACATATGTGCACTTTTTTTTACATATACAAACATGTCTTAATGTATGCATATGTAATTCACATATCCATGGATTATAGCAAATATGTACATATTTATTTACTCATTCATTTACTTGGTCGTAATATTATCAGACGTGGAAAATATTTCAATAATTTTCAAGCTCGTATAATTAATTTCTAAGACAACCAATTAAAACTTGATCACAAATGAATCACAATAGGAAATAGCCATTTTCCATTTATGCCAAATGCTTACGTTCTCCAAAACAAACAATACTGATTACTTTAAAAGAAAAATATTAATATAATATTATAATAATATTATTTCCTCCAGTTATTGATGTATGTATATCATTTTTAGTACTTTTAAGATGTAGTCACATAAAAAGTTTTGATGTTGTAACACATTTTGCCGTGAAAAAAAGCATATCGCCATAAATTTTTGTATTTCGTTGAATACAAAAGTTCGAGTTGTTTTGTTTTTATATTTAAAGAACTAAGTGTTAAGAACGTAATCTCTGTAGTAAACCCATGAAAATAGAACGTTGTTGTACATGTTCGTTTCTCTATATTCCATTGTTCTGCACTATAGCCATCGTCGTGTTTGAACGACTGTGAATCAAACTAAAATTAACTTATTTTTATCCATTATTGAAAAGTCGCATGCAAACGGACGATGAAAATAAGATACTACAACAGTTGTTTTCATTCTTTAAATAATATCTCTAATAACGCATTTTGCTAAAGAAAATAAATGCCAAGCACAACTGCAGTACACAGCCATCTACGTGTGTAAGCAATTAGTATCTGGTCAGTACTGGATCGCGTCCCAGTTTGTGCGAATATGTCTCTCTACAGCTACTCACCCCCCGACATCAGACAGATCTTCGATAGCCTTATGGGGACCTCCTTTATTTGGAAGAGGGAGGAGAGGCATCTTTCCAGTAGAGCTTTCTTGCTGTTCTCGCAACTGACGTCTTCGTTTTTTACTCCAAAGCTCATGACAGTCTTGCCAAGTAGGAAGCTGAGGTGCTGGCATCCTAATTTTTTATACAAGAGATACAGGTTTTATGAATAAGCAGTAGCTACCTTCTAACGTAAAAAAAAGAAAGCAACAACAAATAAAAATAAACCCTGTAGTTTTAACGTTCTCTCAATTCTCAATCTTATCGTGCTTTTGTGAACAAAACAGTTATCCTAAATAATATTCCTTTTGTAAATATATTGGTATACAAGAAGAAAACATACTGCTCAGGTTGAACATTTTTCAGCCATGCACTTTTTAGTGCATCAGCAGCTGTTATTCGCTTTTCTGGATCTAATTCCAACATTTTGTCTAAAAGTTCCAGAGCTGTCGCTGGCATGAACGAAAAATCTTCACGTAAACGTCTTCTATGTGATTTTTTTGGTTTTAGTGTATGCCATAGCGGCAGTTTTATCACAGAAGGCCAAACAGCAGGAGTTGGTGTACCACAGACTCTCGATATCATCTCCAGCTGCATCATTTCCACATTCGCCTAATGAACAAAATTGTAATTATTATTCCCGCTGTATGATTCAGTATTATTAAAAAATAAGATACAATTTATCAAAATTTTCATACCTGAAATAGCGGTTTCTTAGAGAATAATTCTCCTAGAATACAGCCACAACTCCATACATCTATTGCAGGACCATAACGTTCTTCACCCAACAATAGTTCAGGGGGCCTATACCACAAAGTAATTACTTTGTTCGTATAGGGTCGCTGTCTATCTTCAGCATTGTAAAGTCTTGCAAGTCCGAAGTCAGCTAGTTTCACTTCTCCTCTATGGATACAGTGTAATTAGAATTTCATAAACAAAAGACAACAATTTCATTGGTTTTTCCTAATAGATTTTTACATACTTGTTATTCATCAGTATGTTAGAACATTTAATGTCCCTATGTAAAAAATTTTTACTGTGGCAGTAGTTTAATCCGTCTAATAACTGCTTCATAATGCTTGCATTATTCATTTCGTTGAAATCGACCATTCCGGATTCTAACAAACCCATCAAATCGTGATCCATGTATTCAAATACAAGATAGAACGAACCTTTGTCCTATAAAAGTCGATATATTAATTATTCTTATATTCGATCATTTATCTTTGACTATATTCCAAGTTTTGTAGAAATACCTTTCTGAAGTCCAGAGCATCCTGTTTGTCTGTAACGATTTCCCTTAAATTAACTATGTTTTTGTGATTCAACTGGCGCAAAATTTTGATTTCGCGTACAGCCGTAATGGGGAATCCCTCCTTTTCGTTTTCCAGACGAACTTTCTTCAATGCAACAAGAACACCAGCCCGTTTGTCTTGAGCTTTATAAACTTGTCCGTATGTACCCTCGCCTATTTGGGCTATCACTTCAAATACATCGACCGAACGCTCGCCCCAGTCTTTGCCACTGGACACCGACATAGGTGTGTGACAATTTCGGGAACCCCTACGTTTCAATATTTTTGGTCTTTTCAATTTTGGTTTCGGTGGAACACGCTCGATTTTTGTACGCGGCGGTGTTGCATTTGGATCGTCTTCTCCACTAAGATCTTCGGATCCTGGAACAACTAGATATCAAATAATAACAGCTACATATTACTTTGTAACCGTTTAAATTGAACACATTGACGTGTCATAATTTTACCTGGTGGCATAGGCAAGTCTTTAATACTCTTCTTTTGCGGTGGTTTTGCAGCTGATGCAGGGAATTTCATTTGCGCCTTACTAGGCGGACTTGGTGATCGGCTCGGTGGTGAGTCTATGCTCTCCAAGTCGTTTTGATTAATTCCAGGCGGTAATGGCAATCTTGATAAACTCTTAGTTTTAAACGCCACAATAGGAGGCTTAGGAGGATCTACAGACTTAAGAGGAACTAAATTATTAGGAGCATTGAATTTAGACATAGCCGTGTTCGGTGCTGGAACTGGTATAGGTATAGGTGGCGGTGGAACAGATAAGTTAGGGAGAACAGGTACTGGTACAGGAATAGGCACTGGCATGGATAGTTGGGGTAAAGCTGCTGAATTTGCAGACTCAGGTTGTGGCAATGGGGGAACTTGTACGTTAGTAACAGTTAGGAAACTTGGACTATCTGTTACAGCTACTGGAAAACTACTAGACGTAGTCGTTGGTGAAGTATGTACAATCGTTGAAGGAAGTTGATTGGCCCCAGGTATCAAGTTTGATGAATTAATGGTTTGTGCCATTGGCAAGGGTGGCGTTTTTCCGGCTATTCCACTGTCGTCCGATATTGGAACAGGAATATCAACAACGTCCACAGGCTTTATGCTTTCGTTTATCGTCTTCAGTTGTTCCTTGTGATTTACATATTTGTCCTTATTATCGGTAGGACCTTTATTTTCAGAAGATGCGTTACTGGCATCTTTCTCGTCTGTACCTTCTATAATCTGAACCTCGTCCTGATTCACAGCCTTCTCCTTAGCTGCTTGTAACTTTTTATATGCTAGCTCCCTCATGTTTCTATCTTTCACAAGTTCAGCAAATAAACTAGTCTCGCTGATCTTCGCTTGCACTCTAAGATTTCTCGCGGTGATACTCGAAGGGCTTCTAGCTCTGGACCTATGAGGCGAAGGAGAAGGTATTCTCGAAGGGCGAGGACTCTTTGATTTGTGTTTCCGAACAGACTTATGAGATTTGCTGGGAGAACGAGATTTTTTCGGAGTACGACTTCTTCTCCGCGACCTGGACCTGGAACGTGACTGTAGCTTCCGCCATCTTCCAGGACTTCTCGATCGTGAACGAGAAAGAGGTAAATGCAGTCTGAAAGGAAAATTAATTTATTTTACTTCATTAGGTGAAACGAATTATTTCTATTTATTATACTGTATAATAACAAAATACCTGTTTCCAGTAGGGCTTCTAGTAGACCTTGATTTCCTTTTGTCTCTCCTGTCTTTATCGTGATGTCTGTGCCGCCGTTCAGAGTCATCTCGTCTTCTACGTTTATTCGACGGGGGACTAATGGGATCTCTACGCCTGTGGCTAACAGGACTCGGACTAAATTCTCTCCGTCTTGATGATGGGCTCGGACTATGTCTAAGTCTATGCACCATTGGGCTTGGACTAAAGTCTCTTCTTCGGGCTGGGCTATGGTCCCTGCGCCTCGACGGTGGACTTGGACTGTGAGGTCTCCTACGATTCGAACTAATGGTGGGCCCCGGACTAACGCTACTACGCCTTGTATGAATGCTAGGACTATGCTTCTGTCTTTCAGGGGTATGTTTCATTGTGGATAGATTTGCTTTATTACTCTCCGGTGTTGTTGTTCTTGGAGGTAATAAAGGTGTATGGGGCGATTCGGTTGGCCTCGGAGGAAGTGGGGGAGGAGTTACATTTCGAGGCTGTCTCGTTATTTCAAGCTCTACATCGCTTAAACACCTTTGTTCTTGAGGTGTTGCAGGCGAAATTGGAGAGGTACTATCTTTTAACGGCAAAGGCGGAGATTCGGACCAATTACCAGCTGGTTTTTCATGCTCCGGACTAATAATAACTTCATCCGGAATACGATGCGGGCTTAAACTGTGAGAGTGTCTCTTAGATTTTCGTTTCTTCTTCTTGCCAGAACTAGACGAGGGACTGATACTTCTTTTCTTTTTCTTCTCCCGTTTGTGTTTCTTCTCTTTTCTTCTTGCGTATCGTCTAGATTCTTCCTCGTATTCAGGTGTACCGCCGTGCATTGTTGATGGTTGCTGTTGTTCATTCGGTGAATAATGTCTATTAGTATGCCTATGTTGAACTGGTGGAGACGGTGAAAGACTAATAGGAGATGCTCCGAGAGCACGCACTGGGCTCCCACCATAATAACGTCTCTGTAAAACTGGTTCAGGTACTTCTCCATCTGTATAGCTATTACCCCTACTATCTTCTGATTGAATTTCCCCAGCTTCTGGCTCAGATAAATCTTCACTACTCACATCTGAGTACTCAACCAAAGGTTTAACAATCGAAGAAGCTACAGTTGGAACATTTTCTATCGACTTGTCTCTTGACCTCTTTTTCTTCTTTTTTCCAGAACCTTTATTTTTTCCATGCCTTCTATGCTTCTTGTCAGCGGCCTCGAAGCTATGCCGATTTATATCACTACTGGTGCTGCCTCTTCTACGTGATCGAAATCTTCCATTACGTTCAGCTCTTTCAATATCACGGCTGCTAGGCATGTCACCTACTGAAACACATAAATATTAAGGTGTATAAGTAATCGATATCGATTCATTTGCATTGCTACCTTGAAAAAAGATCAAAACATTTACAACTTCACACGTAGAAAAATTTATATCTCTGTGCATAATTGTCCTTTGTGAACATAAACATACAGATCTAAGTATATAAAACCATGTTGCGTCGATTGTACTTTATTTACAAATACATTACAAATATATTGGAGTATCAAACTTTATAAATTTAACCTAGGCGAACAAAATATTGAACTTTAATATAAGCATAAGTAAGTATTTTTAATTCTTACCTAAGAATCAATCAGTTTAGAAATGTTTTATAATGATTATGTTACTTTTGTACTATTCAGTACGTTGATTCAGATCATCATGGATATAACACATGCATAACACTGCAAGCATGTAAGACGACACACACACGTACACACCACACATATATAGATTAGTCGACGTAACAGTATTCTTGAACAACACTATTGTCCGATAACTATATTGTAACATAACGATTTCTTTACTAAAATTTGTTGTTTTTACGATAAAACTAAACATCTATTAAGTTTAAATCTGTGACTCATTAGTTCAAAGAATATTTCAGAGTAAAGAATTTTTCGGTCAACCTAGCGTAGCCGCCATTGTTAACGACTGGGTGGCAAGGGAGTTGCCCAGCTTTCGTAAAAGAGAGTTAGTTATTAATTTTTACGCGATCGAAAAGTCAGTAGAAAATATCAGTACTCACGTGCAATATAAGTCTTGTGATATCACACCGAATGTTGGGTTCCTTTGCATCGAGCTGGTCCAACGTAGCGATGATTGTAATGGTTACGTTCGTTGCTCAGTAAACGGTTTCAACACATATTTCGTAGGCCACGAGTAAAATTTGTTAAAAATGAATAGCTGTTGTAACAATTAAATGTTCAGGCAATCATATTTTTATAGTTTTACTAGCCGATGCATCATTTCTCATGAAATTTCTTTGGATTGGATTTGGCTTTCTCATAAAGGTAGCTCAAGTAAGTAGAAGCCATTAACCATTAGCACGTCATTATTATCTGACGTAACAACCGATAAGTGCTGCACCCTTGCGGCTAAACATGCACATAATACAAACAATATTATTATTTTTGATGCAATTGGTTCAAATAAATTTGCTTATGGCACTTGGAAATGAATATAATAACTCTTGATATCGATTGCTCATTTAAAATAAAGAAAATTGTAAATGTAAATAAAATATTTAACGTATGTTTGCGTATATTTACAATATGCATTTTATCAAATAATGTTTGGGTAGTTGCAATTATGGATGTACTACTAAAATTGTTTTCTATCAATACTGAGTCATTCTTTTTCTTCAATATTTTAAACAAAATGCTTCTGTGATAGATATAGAAACTACAAAAACCTGTACATTTTTTTAGTTACGAGTGTTACAGACTTGGAGGTTTAAAATTGCTCTGACTATATAATTCACTTCATTGCATTTCAATACTTAATTATAAATTATCGTAATATGTTCTTACAACAGTACAACATGTGCAAGGAAATTGTTCGGAAGCAGAGCTAATGCATATAGGGTCCCTATACCTAGCTTAACCCAATTTATTGACACTAAAAATACATCCCTAGATAGATTGTATTGTTCAACAATGTTGTAACTTCGTTACCTTCTTTCGATATTTTTATTTTAAATAATCTGCGTTTCATCAACAATTTTGCGAAATACCTTAATTAACATGATTAAAGTTTTAACAGATTCAAATGCACATTTTGTCGATAAACCAGAGAATGATGAAAAAAAAATTATTCTCGAATCAATGTCACCTATGGAGTCATCAGTTTTATCCAAAAACGAAAAGTGTAATCGGTAAAGTGATTTGTCTATTCTTATATCTCGTGTGTGTCGGAAGAATAAATTGCTTGATTCGGCTTTTCCTATATCTCGTCTGTGACACCACAGCTAAATAAATTGCACGTGGCGCCATCTCGCGGTTGCGGCCTTTCGAGCAGTTCTCCGCGCCAGCAAGTCCGAATTCCTGGATTACATCGTTAATTTAAACAATTGCGTTTTACTCGGATGCCAGTGCGCATTCTGTAACCGGGCCGGTCTTAAATTAAACCTACGAACCAAATCTATCCTCTGCATCAGTTTAATCGATATGGAATTTGTGCTTTAAACGTTATTAACAACTGAAAAATCGACAAAACTGAACTCCGGCTCACTGCAATTATCTCGGTTTCTGAAGGCGCCAGATTAATGATCAACTACTTTGAATAAAATTAAAAGTCTCCGCTACACGAAAGTAAAGGATTTACAAATGTTGCATGTGCTGTTAATTTTTTATAAACAATTTAATAATTCGTTTAAGAATTACACCGAAACTATATATGAAGTCCTTTTATAAAGTGACTCAGATTGTTGCTTGAACAGAAAGCTTCAATTTTTGAGGTGGTTGATCGAAAACGGCCCAATAGAACGCGAGATAATTGTCTTGTTTAAAGAAATTGTAAACAAATGTGATTACCTCGACTTGGCGGCGAGCTGCGTCAATTATCACAGGACAAAAATAAAAGCTGACAGTATTAGCTGCCATATCCAATAGGTGTGAACATTCTGCCATTTGAAGTTTATTTGTTATAAACAATTAAACAATTGAAATTGTTTTTACGACTAACTGCATATAGTCACAACAACGGAGTATTTTTTATCGTACAGCTCATTCGTTGCCCTGTCTTTTGAGACATAGTTGAATAAAATCGGCCCAGTAGAAGCCGAGATAATAATTATTAAATATTTTGTCGGTAACGATATGTCGGTAATCGTGTATGTGGCGCCATCTCGCGTTTGCGGCCTTTTTTGCAGTTTGCCGCGGCTCCAAAACCGAATTCCTGGATTACATCGTTAATTTAAACAATTGTGTTTTTCTCGGCTTCTACTGCGTATTTCTTAATCGGCCTTGTTTTAAATGAAAGCTATGAACAATAGCTATCTGTTCCAAAAGTTGCAACAATATGGCAATTGTGGTTCGAATGTTATTAACGATTGAAAAATCGGCAGAAATGCACTCTGGGTCACTGCAATTATCTCGACTTCTGGAGGTGCTAGATTAATGATCGAGTGCTTAAAATGAAGGTAAAGGATGCTGCTACAGTAAAATAAAGGATTTACAGATGCTACATGCGCTGTTTATTTATTATAAACAAATAAATAATTCGATTCAATATTGCAACGAAACTATACACGAGTGCCGATATAATCGTGAAACAGATTGTTCCTTGAATCAAGAGCTTCAATATGAGACGTCGTTGATTAAAATCGGCCCAGTAGAACGCGAGATAATAATAGATATTTGCAGTGACCCGTACTACATTTTTACCGATTTTTCAATTGTTAATAACTTTCGAACAACAAATGCCATATAGTTGCAACTCTTGAAGCAGATATCTATGGTTCGTAGCTTTCATTTAAAACAAGTCCGGTTAAGAAATATGCAGTAGAAGCCGAGAAAAACGCAGTTGTTTAAATTAACGATGTAATCCAGGAATTCGGTTTCGAAGCCGCGGCAAACTGCGAAAAAGGCCGCAAACGCGAGATGGCGCCACATACCCCATTTGTCGACATATCGTTACCGACAAAATATTTAAAAATATTTTGGTGCAATACTCAAACGAATTATTTATTTGTTCACAAAAAATAAACAGCGCATGCAGCATTCGTAAATCGTTTAGTGTCGTGTTGGAGCATCCTGTACCTTCATTTTAAATACTCGACCATATTTTTAGCTCTTCCAGAAGTCGAGATAATTGTAGTGACCCGTAGTGCATTTTTGCCGATTATTTAATTGTATAACTTTTAAACCATAAATGCCGTGTTTTTAAAACCTTTTGTAAATTGAATGTAACATTCGCAACTTTAATTTGAGATCAGTCCGTTTAAAAAGTACGCACTACGTTTTTCACAGATATTAGGTTTTTTGATTGTTAAGACGTGAAAATAAAAAGAGCAGTAGAATTCCTTTCATTAAAGATTTATTTAAATTAAATAATGAAAATACAAGTTACAAACCATTTTTAAAATGTTTTATTTAAATATAAAATTAACAAAATATATTTATGTTTGCTTGTTCGATGTTACATTATAAAATTTCTTGTTTTCTCAAAATGTGATCTTTATTTTATTTACGGTGTTATAGAAAACAGGAACAAGCACGAAATATTTACAGGGCATTTTTTAAATGTTTTTTGGACTGTGTTTGGAAATAGGTGCAATATTTTCGAGCTGCTTATTTATATACACATTCTGAACGATATAAAATAGCTCCATAATTATTGATTTTTCCTTAGAATTAAATTCTGAATGAATATAAATATTGAATAGTTTCTTTGTTTGTTTAGTATCACAGAACGGATTTTACCTAAATTTTAGTTGTACTTTTTGATAGAATTTTTTTGTCACATGTTAGGTGACCTCCAAAAATATTCTTTTTTCATATTAGATAATAACTGATTTGTGACATTAAATATATCATTAGATAAACAAAAATACAATTCATTTTACCTTAAGCAAAAATTGGTATGTTTTTCACCGAGTTTAATCTCGTTCTTCACCGAGTTTTGCACCGCTAAATTGAGTAGTAGAACTCTGTATCGAAATGTGCAAGCTTACAATATGCATATTAATCTTTCAAAAAAATATATATATAAAAGCATTAAAATATATTTTATGCACAAAGTAGCATGTGTAGTAATATTAAATAAAACCTAATATTATTCTCGTTTTAAAAAAAAAACATTGATGAGAGAACAAGTCAAAGATATATGATCTATGTCAATGCTGTCCTTGTACTGTGCAGCTGCTAAGTGCCTATTTCCTATTTCATTTTAGATGCAAAACATCTTCTGAGTAAAGTAATGCAGTTTGACTGTGAAGCACTTCGAAGCGTTTAGGAAAAAAAAGACTACATATAAATGTATTCAACCGATCTTCGGAAATTAAATACGATCAATTATAAGTAATAGTGCTAACATCACGATGAATTTTATCAACTATATCTGCTGCACTGATAAGATAGATAAGAAAGAACATACTTTATGTGCCGGAGCCGCGGAATTATCAGTTACACGCTGACTCTCAAGCAATATCCATCATGGTCCGTGATAGAATGCCGGAGTTACGTGCCGTTAGTAGCTATACATTCGACACATTTATCACTTGCATTATGACATTGCACTGATTAAATTAGCACGCGAAGTATAATATTAATAAACATTAAAGCCTACAATAATACACATATCAAGATAATTGTCCCTGTATTTAAAAATGAACGTGCTCCTCTTTTTTTACGGTTTTGAAATACGATTATTCTGTCTTCTCTAATGAAAAATAGATCTATGATGCATATATATATAAATTATGTGCATATATATATATATTCTGTTTTATATTAATAATTATTTCTACTGCTCTGTAGTTACAAAATAGTAGCACCACATTTGGTAAAGGATTTTTACAGGATGTACATATACAAATGTTCCAAAATAAGAAATTAAGGGAAGTATTGGATGAAGTACGTATATACATAGTTATGCCATCACTTAAATATCACAGACAACTTTAAATTGGCAATAGATACAGAGATTATATTAATAACAGGTCGAAGAAGTACGGTCTTTGATTCAACTTATTGCAGACAATACCGCTGTTGTAAAGGATTTACATAATAATGTTTTATCATATACTAATAAAGGTAAAAATGTTATACCAAATGTTGTGCTTACTTAATAACTACGAATTTACATATTTCAGATATACAAAAAGAGCTGGAAAGTCGAACGTATACAATTTCACAAACATCATTCCGTATTCAACGAAAATTAAGAGGTAGGTCATTTTTTACATGTTTCTACATGGTTGCACCGCAAATAAAAATAAAGAAATAAACGTAAATTGTCTTACTTATCCTATTCAGACTCACTATCATCTTGAACACGGATAATCTTTCTTTTACGAATTTTACCAACTATATCCTTTTCATTCTGGAACAATGTAGAAAGTCTCCTAGCTTTTGAACCCTGACCAGCAATATTACGAAAATCAAAATCGAAGTTTCTGCACGTTTTAGGTGTGCTCGTACTAGGGCCTGGTTCACAAAATGAATGTGAGACTGGAGTTGTACATGTAGAATTCCAACCATCTAATGCACCGGTTGCTACAGAAGAATTTGCTTGTGTACTTTTAATATTTGATAACTGAGAAGCCGAAAGGCGTTGTAATATAACTTTCGGGTACACGCTACACAGCGATGGATCCAAATTTTCATTAGAAATATTGTGTTTAATCAAATCTGTAGATGAAGTCACTTCATCAGCAATATTTTCATCGAATCTAATATCTTCTATTTGTCTGAAATGAATTATAGTTAGTAAATAGTCATACGCAGTATTAAATATATTTATACATACTTTTTAAATTGTTCCACTTCCTTTTCCAGTGTAGGATATTCGCTTATTACGTTAGTTAGTTGATCTTTGCTATATTCAGCATATGTTTTAACTAAAATTCTTTTTACATCATTCTCTAATGATGATTTTATACTGGACAATTTAATTCGAAGTTTTATTAATATAGGCAACAAAACTTCCACCCCATGCTTTTTTATCCCTTCAATAATGATGTTAATGGCATTTGATGCTGTGGCAACTGTCTGGCCGGTCGACTCATCGCAATCTTGTTGGTCATCATCGCTATGTCTAATAAACGATGATGGACGTAGACGATCGTTACTAATTATATACAATGCATCTCTTAGAATGCATCCTCCTTCCTCAGTTTTAATATTGATTGAATCAACACACGCTCCACCGAGTATCTGACTAGTTACTGTTACAAGTAATTTTATTTTCCCTGGCGGATCTAAATGATCCAACATGAAATCATAAATTGCTCTTCGCTTATCTTCGTTTTCTTCTCCGGGAAGTGTTAAAGCTTTCTTCTCGTTTTCCCGCATTTTATGATTATAAACTTTGTGCTGCGATTGATAATTATTGTAATGATATACACTTTGTAAAAATTGTTGGGATATTAATGAATTGTTCTTTGTCAGAAGACGTTCTTCTATTAGAAAAATAGTTAATTCACGTATCATGTGGTCCGAATCTGATAACATTGTTAATATATGGAAGAAGAAAGGGCCTTTAACTTTGATATAATCTTCAAGGAGAAGTTGGATGAATATTATCATGATGGCTTCTCGTACTTGTGGGCTTGAATCTTTCATACTTACACACATATCCGATAAATAAGGTTCAGCTAATGCAGTGAACCGGACACAAATATCAGCTAAAGCTTTCGCAGCATTTATTTTTATACCAACATCAACAACTGAATTTAAATCAGTTTCCTGTCTCATCAACTTCCCAAATATTGGCGCCACTTCTTTCGCAATTTCACGATCTCTAATTGCTTGCTGACCAAGAATTACAACTGCAGATGCTTGCAGTTCATCTATCTCTCTTATCACTTGTGGCAGTGCTTCCCATTCTAATAAAATCCCTTGCAAAATTCGCAATGTTAACGATGACATTTTACAAGTGGTTAAAAGTGTTGCATGTCCCATAGTAAACAGAGCTTTTAAATAATTTGGTGCTGCTTCTACAGCATCGATATCACTCTTAAAAATCTTTGAAATTTCTATCTCTGAAATTTTCACCAAACTCAACATACCTGACTCCAGCATATTATTATTTTTATCGGGGTTCAAATGGTGAATTATGTTGTGTATAATGTCCAAACAAGTACTAATCAAGCCAAAATGGATTCTATACTGTTGTAGGCACTCGTATAAATAAATATGGAGATGTTCTAAAACATCGTGATCTAAAGATTTCCAGGAGTATCTCAATACTTGTAAAACCAGACTGGTATAGAAATTGTTTTCCGCAAAAATTTCCTTGTAATTTGAAAAATATTTATTCATGTTTGGCAAGTTGGTATTTTCAGCCAATGCAACTAAGAAAACCCAGGTTTCCATATTATTGTGCGTTCCAATATGAGATTGTATGTTTTTCATTATAGAATTTGTGATAATACTACTTTTAACCCACAGACTGCAGGCCTTTGATAAATGCTTCCGCATTTTCCTATTAGTTATGGTATTTAAAATCTTCCATGGTAAATTGCTCATATCATTATCACTACTCATTGAAACATTTTGTATCTTCCTCAATAATAATTGCTCCAAATAGTCCAGCACCTTTTCTTGTACTTTTATTTCAATATCAAATATCTGTGGAACAACAGTCTGTACCCATTCATCTAAGAGTTGAGGATTATCTGGAAATTGTTCTAGAAGTTGCGATAAAACTTGTACAGCAAATCGGCGTACTGTCAATGTTGGATCTCTGCATCTGCAACTCAGTATAGGTACCACTTCGTTTGTGAGTGACGGAAACAATAGAATCAAATTTCTGAAGATTTGCAATGTACTTTTGCGTACCATTGCCCTTTCATCTTCTATCCGTTCTGTCAACATTGCTATTAAAATGTTTGATCCTGGTAGCAAGTTGGTGTCTTTGAATAGGGCATCCTTCATATCATGAAATGTAGCAAACTTGTTATTTGTGTCTGACGATTCAAATATAGTTTGAAAGATTTCTTTGTCTGTTTCATTATTTGATTCTGAAAAATCAGCAATTATTGCCATGGCCTTTCCTCTCACCATACTTGAACAATCCATGCATCTGCTTAGTACAATTGCAAAGAATACCTTTTTTATTCTGACTTTCAAACCATCCGTTATGTTACAATTGTTCGAAAATGATTCAAGCAAGAGCTTTCCAATTATTTCTTGCGCAAATAATCTAAATGGTATCTTAGAATGATGCGACAATAACATCAAATCCTTGAAGACTTCCAGCGCAATATTTTGTTTACATATACTAAAAATCCTCATCAAAACTCCAGCTTGTCTTTGACGAGCATCAAGCCTGTCTGGACATTTCAGCATTAAATGCTGTATCAGAGTTAGAATTGCTCCTTTTGATTCTTTTTTGTATGCAAGCAGTAGTACTTTTAAAAACTTTATCGTATGTTCTTGTATATTGTTAATAAGTTTTACTTGCTTATCTGTGTGACTACACAGCAAACGTGGTAATATATACTTTGCTATTAATGTTATAGTTACTTTAACACAACCATGTTTGTTATCGCACAATTGTTGTAATGCTGTGTAAGCATTTTGTGGCAATGAAACTTCTAAGGTGCCTATTTGTTTTGTTAGATATTGTGAGACCATGCAGTCATCCTCTATTTTGGTGACCTCAAGTAATCCACGAATAGTAATATCTAATGATTGTACATTATCTTTAAGCCAAAATGACTTTATCATCATAATCAGGCTGCAAATGATAAGATTTAAGTTCTTTATAAGAATTTCCTTCTCGTAAGATGAAAGGATAATTTGTTCGCTCAATAATTCATCATTGATATTTAGGTCATCTAAATTCATTGTTTTATTACGTTTCTTAATAGGGGGCTGCAATTGTTCAGAGCTCATTTTAAGTGTTTCAATGGCTCGTTTATATAAATTTGGATGGAACACATTAAATGCGTTGCTTCCAGGAATGGCCAGGAGTACAAAATATAAATTAGTTGCATATAGACAGGATTGTCTAGATTCTTCATCTGCTTCTCTACTTTGACCACCTTTTATTATATAACCCAATATAGCTAATAAAGCACGCACCTTCACGTCCATAATGATTAATGTGTTCCAAGATATCTCGGAGTAAGAATTTTCATAACTAGTAGAATCTTTACCTTCTTCTAGCCAAGCCTTTACTACGATACAAGACTTGTGCAGAAGCAGTCTCATGTCTTCACTCTCTAAAAACATGAGGTACTCATCAGATGGTTCATTATAAATCATAAATTCTTTATCCCACACAGATTGAATCCAGTCTTCGTTTAAATCACTGAATTTAAAATTATCGAATATCCTTAATGACTCCATGGTAACAATTGTACTCAGTTTAAACCCATTTTAAACGAAACTACAATTATTATCATAATTCTTACACTATCTTAAAAATGTAAACATAACCTTAACTTATCGTACGATAAAGCAAATTTGTGGCCTCAGGTTATCATTTTTTGAATACATATCGATAGCAAGTTTATTACTCCATTATGGTGTATCCGAACAGAAAACTTTTCTGAAAGTTTATCACGAAACATTTCGTTAAAACTATAAAGAGTTCTGTATGGGACTTTGGCGTCCATTCAAGAGCGGGAAACTGACTGACCAATTAGATTCGATGCAATGTGCAATTTAAACAAAGAAAGGGCAAAAAATGCAACTTTGTCAAGTGCACTTTACCGCTCCACAGTTTTCTGTAAATATTGAGAGAAATTTCATTTCATTCTGTGAAATACTTAATACTGCAATAAATGAATAAAAATTAAACTTTGTTCTAAAAGAAATCTTTGATCACTAGGCCCATTCTATTTTATACGCGGGAAATTATTTTACAAACCTACAAATAGTCATGTCATATAAAAAAAAAGTATAGGATGAAATTTAAATTGATTCTGCTGTAAAAAAAAACCGGAAATCAAGTAACTTTCATTAAAAATTCACTTTATAAACTATGAAAAATTATTCATGTTTTATAGAAATGAGTAAAGTGATTGCTCCCATTGATGATGATTTAACTTTAATTGGAGCGAGGGAGGGGCCTGTACATATACGAATTAAAGTCTTGCAATATACAACGATGATGAAATTGTTCTCCGAAATTATGGAAGAATACAATGTATCAATGGTGAGGTATCACGAAAAATGTCGTTTACTTTTGCACCAACAAAAACTGCTAAGTATGTGTTCTATGGGAATTGTATTGTGGCAGATGCGATTATATCAATTCAATATATTCGAATTTTTATTTTTATTTATTTCCAGTTAGGAAACATATTACAAGCGAAGAATTAGAAAAGCTGCTTGATAATCAAGAAAACAATTTGTTTGTCGATAATGTAAGAGACAGTCACATCAGTTATAATTACCAATTTGTGTAAACGTGAAATGAAGTTTCTTTTTATAAATAGATTTTAGAAGACAGTAGAATAGCAAGGCAACAATTATCGGATATTCAAAGTAGACACAATGACATATTAAAATTAGAAAGATCCATCACTGAAGTTAGGGACATGTTTACTGAAATGGCATTCCTTATTGAAAAACAAGTAAGTAAAGTTAAGAAATTGCACAAATTATGCTATTATGAATACAATTTAAATTTTTGTTTCTGATTAATAGGGAGAGCAAATAAATAGTGTCGAATATTTTGCTGGTAGAACAGCGCATAATGTGGATAGCGGCCGTACTGATCTTCACAAAGCAGAAAAAAGTAGTCAAAGGCATAGAAAGGTACTTGCTAGAGAAGTCGATAATTGCATCTTTACGAAAGTAAGAGTATTGTTAAATGTAATACTTTTCTTTTTCAGAGAAAAATTAAGCTTGCTATCATTCTTAGCTTAATAATTATTTTTTTCTTGCTAATAATAATTTTTGTGTAGAAAGAAAGCATGGGAGATTGCAAAAAGGGCGGACAAAAATATAACAATTGTTTTGCAAATAATTAGAAAATATTTCCGATGCAAGTACTATAAATCGTAGCTGAAGCAATAAACGAAAGATAGTTACATGTCGGTAACAATATGTAACATCATATATGTATATTATATATATTATATATAATATTCATAAGTTCTTATTGTATGTAAAAAACAAAAAAAAAATAAGAATTACAACTAACGTGTATCACTTGTTGGTATCGTATACATAACGTTCATAATACTTTACCAGCCCTTTAGCACTGGGTCTAACTTTATAATCCGCAGTAGTGCATGCAAAAAATATTTCAAATACCCTTTCATATTCTTTCCCTAGGTTAATGGCAGGTAATGGAGGCCGTGTACCTGTGATTACATTAATATTTTGTATTTCATACACTGGTTTTTAAGCATTACTTCATTCTACCAAACAGAAAATTACTTACCATATTTGCAACTCATTGACGTGGTAAGAAAATCAGTGCTGTCATCCATGCTAGCATCTTGTCTCTTTGCTGGTGTGTTGCTTTTCATTTCCATTTCTATCATCGAGTCATCCAAACTAGATTCATCTATATCCGAGACTTCCGCATGAGGTGGTGATAAAGCTAACATTTCCCAAATTACAAGACCATATGCCCAAATATCTGCCTTATTTGTAACAGGATCGTCTTCTATAAAGGAGAGCAGTTTAATTTTACTTGTACTCTTTTTAATATTATATTAATCATACGACAATCGAGTGGAACAGATTGACCAACCGCATAAAATTTCTGGGGCACTCCAGCATTCTGTTCCCACATACTCAAATTTTCCTTTAGAATTGTCTAGTTCCAAGGATTCTGTGAGTGGCAGGGAAACTCCAAAGTCGCACAGCTTAACAATCTTATAATCCTTAGAAACTAGAACGTTATAACTTTTTATATCACCGTGTAGTATATATGCAGTGTGGTGCAAATATTCCAACCCTTTTATCATTTCGTATCCTGTTTTTAAAATGTTTGCAGAGGAAAACGGACCAGCGTCCATGTCAAGCCTTTCTTCTATTTTATCGCCTAAAGAAAAATCATTGTTAATAAATAAGTTTATATCAATGTTCAATTTGCAGTGATGCGTTACACTTATTGATATTAGCTTATATTAAAAAAGTACCTAAAGATGAGTCCAATTTTTCCATTGCCAAACATGGCTCACCATTCGAAACTTCGGTGTAAGCCCGAAATCCGACAATGTTTGGATGGTTCAATTTCCGCAATACTTCTGCTTCAAATCGAATGCGTTCATTGTATTTTTTATCTTCGGGAACTTTGCGATTTCGTTTCTTTATCGCCCATGGCGATCGAATGAAACCGACCCTTGGAGATCGCTCCAAACTGAGTACCTGAACTCCTAATGATTTATTTATGTAATATATATATATATATATATATATGTGTGTGTGTGTGTTCGCGTAAATAGAAAATAATGTAATTAAAGTATCTGTATTTCTTTACCACATCCATAACCTATTTGTTTTAGGAACGGTGAAGCTGGTATTTTAATTGGTGTTTGCCATTCTGGATTATCCTGAATTCTACTTTTATATCTTTTACTTGTCGGTGTTTTAAATTCATTCATTTTAAGCAATCACGAGAAGTAACTTGTTACACTTTCTTTCACTGTCAAACCGTTGATTTTCAAATTTAATGTATACTAACATCGAAATGCTACCAATCTCAAGTTCTGGAATAGAAAAACGGGAACCCGGAAATTTCATTTTTGGAAAATAACTTTTTGTCGCAGTACAATTCTTTTTCTAATACTTTTTTTAATTGCATCTTATACTCGTCATTTATTAAAACTTTACAAACGAATCATTGTATTTAATATTTGTCTTTAAATTATTACTAGTGGCCACCATGGAAGAAGCGCCGCCACTATAAGTGGCAAAGCATTCAAATAAATACGTACTTATATTATAATAGTCTGAAGAACAAGTAATAAAATAGTATTTATTTATTACAATTGATGTTACAATACGTTATCTTTGATGACACAAAATTTCATAACTTCCATACTATTATTAGTCGCCAAAAATTAATATTTACAACTCACGTTTATCAGTCGTATTCGCACATTTCTTTTGTTCGCCAACATGCTAATTGTAAGATTAATGCTACATTATATCTAAAGGTGAAGGTCCAAAAAGAAGTGAATTTACCTGATAAATTTGATATATTAAGCCAAAAGCTGTTTTTAGCGTTCTTTTTTTAGCGTCTCGGAGGTGAAGTTGTTGGTTAGGTATAGGTTAAAAGCTATTGTCCGGTTTTTTGTTACATTCTTTTAGCGTCAACGCCTGGTATCAAAAAACTTTCAAGCGTACAGTTTTCGACCAAGAATTTTGTTAGTCTAAAGCATGTCTATTGCTTCCATTTAATTAGGAATTACACTTTTGCATGCCGGGTTATTACTTAGAAGCTTAAAAATATTCCGATTACATCTATCAATCGATAATTATATAGGACGCATATTTTCAATCAAGGTGCTTAATAATCTCGGTGCCTTCCGGGTTCGATCAATTTCTAATTGAAGTGCTGCTGTTTCGCGGCCTACCAAGTTTACACAGAAGCTTTGCATTTTCGTTGATCGCTTGAATAGATACTCTATCGAGTGTAAGCGATGCGCCTAATGGTATTTTCTGCTTCGAAAGATCGTTCGTTTTTTAGAAACACTTTTGGGCTCTGATGAATACTGGAAATTCACGTTCGTGCGATAATTGTTGTCCAGAATCGCTTTTCTAGGAAATAACCGCCTTATTCTTCCCACAGGACTTGCTTCCTTTTCTTCTATCGTTTCTTTTATTTCAGGTGCGAGTGGTTTTTGCGGGTATGATACCTTTGACGTTTTAGTACTTTCGAAATTCAGCGCCCGGATGATTAATGCCTGTTCCTCTGTATCCAACAAGCTTTCCTGTCCTTCGTTTCTTATATCCGGCTGGTAAACAGGCTCTTCCGGTTTCAGAAAACGAACAGTTGACAATGGCGTTGTCGAACTTTCATTAATTATTCTAACTCGTATCGGCCTTGGTTCTAGCAATTCCCTCCAGTTTAACAAGTATCGTAACTGGCCATCCCGTTGCGTAAGAGATTTCTGTAACTTCGCATTCGTAGAAACCATAATATTTTCTTCTTCGCCATTCACATTCATTATATTAGAATATGTAGAAATCGGAGTGGTCGGTGAAAACATTTCTTCTAACGGGGACTCGGTCCGTAGTGATTCAGTCGTTGAATATTCTTCCAAACTTTCATCTGCATACGTCACATGGGACGTAACGTTTTCAATGAATTGCGTTGATGCTTTCATTATGTCTTCTTTCCCTTTGCTTTCTTCGGCTAGTTGATCCCTTTCGCTAATATTCTGCAAAGATTCAGTGGTGTCTGCAGATGCGATCGATTCTCCAATTACTGAACAGCATCTTATTAAATTTTCGTCACTGCATGGCAAACTCGATACTTGGCTATTTGTATGCAGAAATTGCGCATCACCCGAACATTCGTTGGCTGATATACAGAGGCAGGCATCATCTGGCGTCAATATCTTCGATGTCACGACGTAAAAATTGATGAACAGTAGTGCCCTAAACAAAGATACATAGACGATTAATTTCGAGCACGCATCGACGCTAAAAATGAATTCGTGCGACGTCGATTATTATTTATTACCACAACTTGTGCTTCGACGGGTCCATATTCGTGATCGAATTGTTTCTGCGAATTAAGAGAAGCAACCGGGGACGAACGGATTCACTTTGATTTTATACCAATTTCCCCCTCTTAGGGATCGATTTGGTAATCTATAGCGTCTCTATTATAGCCGGACATTCGTTTCCAGAAAAAAATGGCACGGAGAAAGTGAGATTTTTACGGTAATTTGAAGAATTCCTTTGCAACATGTTCCTGCTGCCATTAATGCTACGATATTATGAATATTACTTGCCGATCGTTTACGTTAACGTTACGTTAACACTTTGATGCGAGCGAAAAAAGCCATATGATTAGCACGGGGCGTGCTTTTATTGCACTTTCAACCGAGTTAACCTGATGAAGGGCGCCGGAATATAATTATAAAGTGCAAGTAAATATGCTTCGGGTACAACAATAAATCAACCTTTGCGAGAGCATGCGCAATATCGTATTTTCATGGGAAACACGGTGGTGAGTTCATCGGGGATGGTTCTTGCAGAACTCGTTGTGTACCCATTGCGTCGATTTCACTGAAGTGACCATCAATGAAAGCAATAAAACACGCGAAAGAAAATTCCTTACAATAAGAGTGGTACATTAATTGATTTTCAATGTGACGTTTATGTTGCACTTTCTCCTGTAATATAAAAATAGTTTTAAACTAGCATCCACTATGTTAACGGGAGTACTTAAAGGGTATGTTTCCGAGTATATTTCGTATTTTTTGTTTTTGTTAATAAGATAATCCGATAATTCATAAATTTCTAATTAGTTGATCTTTATATATACATCGTTCATAGAATGTTCTTCGCACATTCTGCAAAAGCCGTTCTGTCATTGTTAAATGAACTTAAAATTTTTCAGAACACTTTTATGTTGCGAGGGTGATAATTCTACTTGGAATGCTATAATTAATGTGGATAATAATAATATCCAAGAGTCTTTCTTACGAATTATTTATAAAATAATCCTTCCCACAATCGTGATCTGTGGGCTTATAGGTAATGTCGTGATATTTCTGGTAATATCCACTCCTGTGTTTCGTGGTATCGCGTACTTGTATCTTCGTGGAATTACATTAGCGCACGTCGGCGTTCTAGTTTCATGGATACCTATATGTATGTATCATAAAACGAATGTATAAAAAAAAAAAATACTAAAATCAGAATAATATTGTAAAATGATTGCAACGTTTAACACCATTTCAGTTATTAGATTAGGATACGGAATGAAGAACAATTACCCGTCCGTTTTTTACCACGCTCATCTAGAGCTGGTTACCGTAAATACATTTTCTATAGCAAGCATTTTAATTATGACTTGCTTAATTGTCGATCGATATATTTTCATCTTTTTCCCGGCTCGTATACGCAGCAGAAACGCACGAAAGAATGTCCGCACCTTTACTTTGTGCTCCTTCATTCTTGGATTTGCCGTACGAAAAATAACATTTCTCTTCTGTAACAAAGACAAAAATATTGTGCACATCGCTTATAATCGCTTTGTAGGTAAGCGCGCCGTTAATCGGAATGAGAACAGTGTACGAACAGCAACCGGATACCGGAACTCTTTTCACGTTACGTGAAAATACATTCATCACGAGCAATCCATTATGGACTGCATACATTTGGATCATGGAAATCACGCTACGCCTTTGTCCGGCCATAATCTTGCTTCTATTGAACAGTTTTGTAGTTAAACGATTTTTGCAGCTGAATGCCAAGAAAAAAGAATTTCAAATAGTGTCAGAAAAATTTCGTACCGCAAATGTTCCGGACACGTCCTTGTTAACACGCAATCGAGGATACAGGTAGAATCTTGAGGTGGTTATGAAAGAACCGTGCTACGACCTTCAGCGGTCTTGAAATATGCATCTTGTGACCTTGAAAAAAAAGAAAAGAGAAAATATTCTTCTTTTGAAAGCATCGTGTTAAAGAAAAGAAAACCGAATTTAATTTAACTGAATTCCTTCTCCTGTGCGAATAATTTTTTTCAGAGAGGAGCAACACTTGGCTACAATGATGTCCATGATGGCGGTATGTTTTATAATAACAATGATCCCGCCGATACTTCTACAATTTGTATACAAAAATAATGAGACTCCAGATCGTAATTATCTCTTATTCCGAACCCTTGCCGTGGCCGCCGAGCTGTGCAATTTTTCTTTGCACATTGTCATTTACTTTTCGTGCAGTAAAGAGTTTCGCAAAGAGTTTCTGAAACTTATTCAGGTAAACGACTGTTCGAACTGAGCTCGTTTGAAAAGGAGCGAAAGATTTTAAATCATATTTTCTAATTTCGGAATATATAGAATAGATGCAAAAGGAATGTTGTGGAAGAAGAATTTGAACGGCCAATAGGTGAAATCGAAGATTACAGCCGACATGGTACGACAGTTCGATTAACACCTGAACAGACAAAATTAAATTCTCCAGCATCGACCAGTAAATTGAATCCTATGGAAGAGGATAAAGAATCGGAAGTGTTAAACGCCTCTGATATTGTGTAAAAAATTATACTATCGTATATAATGTATTTACTCGTAATGAAATGCATTATTTCTTTATTTGCGTTCATACTACAGTGAGATAATATTTGATTTTACAATAGGGTTGTGCAAGGAAAGGCTTACCCTATTACGCAGATAACTCGTTTATGCAATCAATATTTTGTTATTAAAAATTCTGTCCATTCATTAATTGTAATAATCATATGTATCGAATTATATGTATAACTTTGCATCCCCTCACTCTCATTGCCAGTCTTATTTTCAAATTACTTTAATAAATGATTACTTCAATTTTACTATCCAGTACACCAATCGTTACAATATTAATACTAGGTGACACTAGTAGTTCCGGGGATAAAACATCATCAAAAAACGACACAACCTAAACTGTTAAACTGTACGTGGTACACAAAGACTATCGGTCACATCTTTTGTGTATAAAATGTTAATTTAGCAGCTTTTTTCGATGTAGTTGATTGATTGAATAAGTGAGTATACTTAAATGTACATAGGTAATCTAGAAATATTTCCTTATGAAAAATAAATCATCGATTTGTACGTTCTCTTTTTCTCGTACGTAATGTTTCAAAGTAGTAAAACACATAATTATATCTCGGTTTTTTCTTTTCGAAATTATTTATGAGAATACATATCTAGGTAATAAATGAATTATTATTAAGTGTCATTTATTTATTGTAGATATAAATTTCATGAACTTCTATATGTATTATAGATTGGAGAGTGGACTCTTTGATCTGGCACAAAATTTCCACATAACACGTTCAGTAATAGAAAAGTGGATTTTTGCAAAAAAAAAAAAATGAAAGAAATTGTAAAGAAGACAACACCTGGCCCTTTGAAAAGAATCATTGAAAACAGCAGATTGCAGATACAGTTAGAACATAACAACTGCTCAGAAAATTAAAAATTTGCATGCTGACATACACAATGTCCCTATTCACGTTTTTTGTTGAGCACACAGATTGTTCAAAACACTTCTGCAATGAAGTATGTCAGAAAAATGGAAAGGACATTGTTCCATGTATATTTTAATTAAATGGTTCATTGTTTCGTCTAAAATTATGCAGCAGAAGAAAGCCATATCTTGGATTTACATACGCTGCTTGATATAATTAGAGGATTATGTAAACAATTAATTTATTCTAGTCTCTAGTATCTGTATCGTAGAAATTGTATTTCCTGTGTGCCAATTTATTTCGCATATTTTCATCTCTTTAGATGAATAATTTGGAAATGTAATTCTACAATATTCATTATATCGTGCTATCATCAACGCTAAGTTTTAGAAATATATATATGTAGGAAGTTTATTTTTCTTTTCCTTTTGTCATTAGTGGCAATTTTGTATTTGTTGTTAAATGGGATAGGTCTTAATTTACGGAGTCTTGATTTGCACAGGATTAGGATGCCTCTTTTGCCACTAAAGATACAATAACAGTTGCTCACTCTGCTTGTCCAGTATCATCCAATGCGAAGGATTAGGGTAAAAAACTCGCAATCAGTAATAATAGTTGCATGGACAGCATAATTCGTAAATCAATTGATGCTTTTTCGCCAGCGTCTAGAAACGAAAATATAATAACCTTTCATAAATGAGGAAGGGGACGACATAACACCCTTAGCTGTATGCAACCAACATTAAAGTAATCAGTACAAATTAATCAATTAACTCTACTACAATATCATCACTTAAATAGAGAAAGTTTGTTACAACCATTTGGGTAATGTAGACAAAACATATGTCTAGACCAGTAACTCATATCAACCCAAGAAAAAAATAATTTCCACTTATCACAAAACCACGCTAAGTATTATACATTTCCTCTCGCCAATCTAATCCGCTTACTCGCACCTTCTCCATATTAATTAATAGAAGCAAATCTGCGCAAGTATCGCTCTATTGACGAAGGCAAGAACATTGGTAATTTATTCTTCTCCCTTCGTCGTTTCCTCACCATAATCGTAATACTGCAGCGGTTCCTTGGACTCGTCTTCGCTGTCCTCTGTAACGAACCGGGCCTTCATAGGCTGATTGTTGAGTTTGTTGACCTCTGGTTTACCCTTGAACGTTATTGCCGCGTAATCAATGCTTGACTCGCCAGCACGTTTCCTGGGACTCCGACGACCCTTTGCAGAGCCTCTGAGACCGATCTGTAAATGCCAGGAAGAAGATTTACACCTAAGTACTAACCGTATTCGTAATTGCGATCTGCCTCCCTGTCGTTCACCGTCTCATCTCCGGTCTCCTCGTCCGTGTCGTCCTCTTCGTCCTCGTCGTCGCCTTCCTGGTCACGAAGGCTGTTCTTATCGTTCACATCCTCATCATCGTCGTCGTCATCGTCGTCATAGTCGTCGTCCTCGTCTTGGTTGTTGTTCTTAAACTGGTCGACTAATCCGCTTTTCAGAACGGAACGATATCCACGGATGCCTTTAAAGTTCTTGTTTGCCAGACTATTTTCGCGTAACCCATAATCCTTTTCCTCTTGGTCGTCGTCGTGTGTATGCAGAAGATGACGCTGCGACGCTCGCAGCGAATTCGAAGAATACAGCGTATCTGGAGTGCAGTGTAGTTGATTTTAAATAAGCTCACTTAGAAGGGACATTCGGTTGTACGACAATTTCAATTTTGTCGAAACATAAACGATCGTTTGGGGTATATCAATGGAAGCATCAGGCTACTTTTGTTTTGTTCTATTTTTTTGGTTCCTTAGAGTGGAAGCAATCCTTAAAGATTAAGGTGCGATTTCTCATTTCCCTGTATATGTTGGGAAGTACAATACACATCTAAATATCGTCAGAACAAAACTTTAATCGCCTTGTATGCTCGATAAAACTATGTAACTGAATTTTATGCAGCTGGTTTGTAAAACATCGACGCGAACAGAACTTTCTAGGGTGATAAACATAACAAGTTAGTACCTCCGAACCTTTCAGAACCATCGTTCTCATAAGCTTCGTCGAAGTCATTGCTTATGAGAGGATTGAGTTCTTCTTCGAAAGTGAATGTTCCAGCGTTGCTTGTGGTACACCCTTCGGTAGAAATACAAGGTTCTGTGAACCTGGCCGCTTTCAAAAATCCATCGACGATGTTTACCATGCAGTAACATTTACCGAAATTGTCCGGGCAGCTAGAAAAGTTCACATCTTTCGACATGGTCAACGAATTCAGGGGAACTTCCTTAAACGAACGTTGTTGTCTCACCAAAATGATCCGGGTCCGATGCAATCTATCGCTGGTTTCCCTCTAGAAACAGTAACCGAAAACAATATCTTTCTGAACATATGCTTTAATGTGATTAATGTAACGATTTTTATTCATTTCGTATTTCTCTGTGAGCTTTTATTCTTTTTTATTTACGTTACTTGATCTTGACACGAAGCAGTGGCTACCAGGAATCCCTTACCGCAAGTATTGTTACATTTTGGAGAAGACCATCTCGACCACAAGGAATTAATTTCAGCTGCGATTGAAGTTGAAGGGCCAATTTCTTCGCAGAACTAAAATTTTTATATTTACGTTTAAAATAAGAACAAATTATAAAAATAATATTACCGGCTGCCTCTGGTGACAATTCGAGGAACATTGAGGCGTGTGTATTCCTTTTATCGTAGTCGCGGTACATCGTGCAACTCCACAAACTCCACGCGGTGAACACAAACTCTCAGGTAAAGGATTCAAAAAACATGTTGGGAATCCTAAAAATCATTCTCCGAATGAGTACATAAATTTTGCCTTTAGAGTACAATGTGGTTCGAACAATTTTCTACTTCGTAATTTTGTTGTTTCTCTTTTTGCAATATTGATATCTATGGTACAACCTTTCGTCTTATACAATCTCTGGTCAGCTAACGGAATGGAGCAGTTGCACCTTGGAGCATTTTCGACGATGGAAGTTACGTCGCATAATCGCCTGTGGACTCTTGCACTTGTGTTTGAATATGGAGTAGCTTCATTAAAAAGGCAATCTGCTTTCTTCAAGCTGGTCAGTTCGGGCGAGCACAACTCCCAGGAGTGAAGGGTCAAACAGAGGCAGATGCCAAGGAAAAATTCGCCGACGTCAGAGCTGTCCAGAACTTTGGATTCGGAAGGTATGCTACGTAATTCGACGAACAACTAAATATTAAATAGAACTGTATTGCACGAAAGTTTAAGCTTTGCTGAATTTTGTTCTTTTGCCTCCTTTTTTTTTTGCCTAAATTTACCACGCGATTTCAGAACTGTTTCTCCTTCTATGTTTTCGTTCATATACGGAATTGATTGTTCATTCAAATTGTTCGATAATTAATTGGAGAAGAAATGTACGTATTTTGTCTGAAAGATTTTCTGCTTACAGCACAAAATCCTTCGCCGATTTCTACGAAAGCGCATTGCTGCAGATGCAATTGCCGTACCCAACGCGTTATATCATAATTTGGTGATTCGTCGAGATCAGTTGATACGAACAGAAATGGATCCCAGTTGCCGCCATCCGTATTAAGTCCATCAACTACGCGACGACCTTTCGCACGAGATAGAATTAATACTACCGATAGAAACGTAAGTATAAACATAGCCTGCGCATTGACATCATCGATTGATAACGATACAGATGGACAAACAAAGATTAACGCTTGAAGTTGTTTCACAAGCGATATTTCCGATATGTGTTCTACACGATATTTGATAAAAAATTAGTGATACTTTATGAACATTAACATAAAAGGGCTATCTGACCTATCAGTAATGTAACAAAGTTTGATAATACTGCTATTTTTTTTTATACGATAATAAATATACTTTTGCACATAATGTATATTAGTTTATGCAGGATTTTTGTCAAGATATGCTTTTGTTACAACGTCCGTGCGAAGATTCGCAAGTGTAACGAATTCTTTGCTCCTGCAACCTACAACGGGACACCTGTAAATATAGTGTATTAGATTTTGCAATTAGTATTTACCCGAAATTACTTTGTTATTAATAGATATAATCACCTAGTTTTCTTATTTAATTTCAATATTTGTGTAATGCTGTCGCGATCGTATGTATGACTGCACAAAATATTCTTCACAGGATCAACAATTCTTTTCTTTGAAATAGGATCAATTACATTTATATAGCCTCCTGATAATTGTACTTCATCATCTCCTGTGTCTTCTTCGTCTGCTTCCTTATCTGTGATGATAGAAAAGAGTATTGGTATTAAATTTCCATTTACATGAAATAAAGATAATGTACTTTGTTCTCTGGGTTAGAATTTTAAATATACCTAGCAATGCTTCCATGTGTTTATCAAATTCTAAAAGTCTATTATCATTGGATGCGTCCATATCGATCTGAGATATGGACTCCTGATATTCCTAAAATTTTTGAAATATTGGCATTTTGTTCGTTATACTCTTGTACCAAATATTTTACAGTCTTTTTACTTTTATGATAGCTTCATTGATAGTTTCCTCTTCGTCGTCCTCGATATTATGTAGATCCAACAATCGATGTTTTATGTTTTCTGCTGCAGTTAATTTTTTATTTTGCGTACAGTTGTTTTGTACAATATCTCGTAGTTCCTTTAACTTCTCCTTCCGTTCATTCCCACCTGTAAACGTAAAAGTACTATTAGTGTGATGAAATTAAAAGAATATTAAATAAATGTTAAATGTTTACACATTTAAAGCAAAAAATGGAAATTTGTATTAACATTTAATATTATATACATCGTTATGATCGTGAAGAATGTATTGATGAAAAAGTAATTTGAGGGGTTATTGCAATTTTTAATGAATATTGAGAAAATTGAAGTAAATAACCTTAAAATTAGTTACCGTAATAAGTAATAATATTGGCAGCGAGTTTCACGTAAGAGTCGTGCAATTCCTCGACTACTTGTTGGGACTGCGTCATTTCTAATATAAGTAATATAAGTTGCTTAGGATTTAACGAAATATTTCATCGAGATAGTTACATTCTTATATGTATACTTATGCATATATGAATACCTTCGATTTATAGTGTATTTATTTTAGAATATAAATTTTAAGCAAAATTGTTACATAAATGTTGTACCTTTCTGAAATTACAAAATGTGATGATCGCACTTGTTCCAAACGTTTGAATCTTTGTTATTCATTCCAGTCCGATAAATCGACCGCAAGGTGGCACTAAACGTTGTTTACTTTATGTTCCTTCTGTTTACATATTAGGTGCCCAGCTTCCTTCACATATCAATTATTATGGGGTTTTGTTTAAAACAAATGATTTTTCAGTCATAGGCGTGTATCATACGGTGTGTATTGTACACGGCAAGAATCGTGGGAATAATTTTTTTTTAATTAACGATTTTCTGCACATTAATTTATGACGTTCTATTAATGATTTGTAAAGTACACTGCTTATAGAAGCTGTTATTGCACTATAATTGTTATCGTTTCATTTACAACTAATTTTGCCATTAGATAGCAGCGGATGAGCCATCCGTACTCAATGAACAATTGTAAATATTTATATATTTAAGCAGATGATGTTGCAAAATTATATGCGATTGCTTCAAAAGAAACTTTTGAATCACCTTGAACTCCTTTAAAAGAGAAATCATTTCTCTGCGTCATTAGCTTTGAAGTTTGAAAGGTTTAGTTAACGATTTGTAACTTCCAGAGTTCGAAATGAGGGCTGTCAATTCTTTATTCTTGCTCATGGTAAGTGTAGCGAGAAATAAACTTTTTAAATTTTGTTATAATACGATCAGACACTCCTACTAATTTAAATTATAATTATGTAAATAAATAATTATTTATTGGGAGTATTTTATTTTTTGTAATAAGTTACTGAATAACCAAACATCTTGCAGTATTTCATTGCATAATTACATTAGGTATCGATTTTGTATTAAATGATACTGTTAAATTAGGACTGGGTTATTTCGTATAACGTAACCATGGTTACGTTCCAACGAGAATTTATTTATTAGTGAATAAATGACCAATATTGCATAATAAAGTTACTATGAAATCTAGGAATTTCCCCATTTTTTAAAAGTTTATCTAATATACACAACTTGTTGCATAAGTACTATTTTTTCATAAAGAAGAGGTCACATTTATCGTATTAAATACGCTGCCATTAAGTGTAAACGGTAAAATTAGTAGCACCAGCAATTACTTATTAAATACTGCATTTCATCTGGTAAGAATTTATTATAATAATTTTAAATTAATAATTACAACGTTACATACATTTCCTAGATTAACAATTTTTGAATTCGATAATGTTTTCACAGCAGACTATTATTACGTTGTTGTTCGACGTATGTTTCAGATTATTTGTATGAATTATTTGTAACAATAAGGAATCGTAATTTCTGTCCTTCGAATCTTATGTTCGTAATAAAATATAATAGAACTTAGTGAAATAAATTGAAGATTTTAATTATTTTTGTTCTACGATTTACTCTTCGTGCTTTTTGTATATTTTAAATTTTATTGCGTAATATGTAACATAGTATATATAAATATAGGATTTTGATAGTTAATGTAACAAATCGAAATATTATTTAGAGAATAATATTGTTATTTGTAATTTAATATTGTTGATTATTTTTAGATGCTTACCAAGATTTGTTTGTCTGTGATATCTAAAGCATCAGTGTCTTTCTCTTCAGTTAGGAATATTCGAACCTATTCTACAGCGATGTCAAAGTTTGATCTTCCAGATCGTTTAAAAGGCACCGAAAAATCAGTATGGTAAATAATACAATACTTCGACAAACCAAAATATCATTCATCTATGTCATATTCAATATAATTGTATTTTAGGGTAGAATATATTCAACTGGCTTTAAAGTATAAACCATTAAACTTGGGACAAGGATTTCCAGACTTCAGTGCACCAGAAAATGTAACTAAAGCTTTGGCTGCTACAACAACTGGCGAAAATCCTCTTTTGAATCAATACACCAGAGGATTTGTAAGTGCTCAGATATAAAAGATGTATCTACTAAAATATTTTTTCATATCTCTAATCATATTTTTATTTCAATACTATAAGCAACATTGTTATAATACTTTTTAAGAATTCTTAATATGTTCCACTATTCTAGGGTCACCCACGTTTAGCAAATGCTATTGCAAAATTATATTCAAAGCTTTTAAATCGTAATTTAGATGCAAACAATGAAGTTCTTGTAACTGCTGGTGCTTATGAAGCATTGTATGTTACGGTACAAGGTCACACAAATCCTGGCGACGAGTGGATAATTATTGAACCATTCTTTGACTGTTATGAACCCATGGTTAGGTCTGCTGGTGGTGTTCCTAGATTCATTGCTCTGAAACCAGTATGTTCGAGCAACAAGTATATATTTTACTCATATGAGTTCGACCTTTCCAAATTGTTACATTGCGAGTGTTACGTTTTTTCAGAAAAGTACAAACGGACCCCTCAGTTCTGCGGATTGGGTGTTTGACAGACAAGAATTAGCGAGTCTTTTCAACGAAAAAACCAAGGGAATAATTGTTAATACACCGCATAATCCAGTAGGGAAAGTATTCACTGTAGATGAGCTACAGTTTATTGCCAACTTGGCCAAGAAATGGAATACTATTGTTGTGTCCGACGAAGTCTATGAATGGCTTGTCTACGAACCATACAAACATGTGCGAATCGGTAAGAATGATTGAAATAATATCATTCAAATTATTTTTATATTATTATTCAAATCATCGATATATTCCAGCAACGTTACCCGACATGTATGAACGTACTATTACCATTGGATCAGCTGGCAAAACGTTCAGTGTCACTGGTTGGAAAATAGGATGGGCCTATGGTCCAAAAAATTTATTATTTAATTTACAAATTGTTCACCAAAACAGTGTATATACTTGTAGCACTCCGATTCAAGTAATTATCGAATTATCAAATGAATATATCTGGACCCCAAAACCAGAGTGTATATACGTATATATATTTATATGATTTCTTAGTATTATTTAATACTATATCCTTCAATTTTATTCAGGAAGCTATAGCTATTGGGTTTGAGCAAGAATTGGAAAGATTCGGCCAACCTGATTGTTACTTCGTTAGTTTGCCCAAGGAATTGCGATCGAAGCGAGATTACATGGCGAAATTTCTCAGCGATGCAGGAATGATTCCAACGGTCCCGGAAGGCGGATATTTTATGGTGGCCAATTGGACGGCTTTGAAAGATAGAGTTAGATTAGATGAAGAAACAGATGCGAATAAGGATTATCGTTTCACCAAATGGATGACGAAGAACGTTGGAATTCAAGGAATCCCACCATCCGCATTTTATAGTCCTGAGCACAAACATTTAGGCGAAGATAATGTGCGATACTGTTTCATAAAGGTAAGAATTAAGTGGCGAGTAATACTGCACGAGCATTAATTATCACTTATATTTTTACTTACACGGAACTGATTTTGCAGAAAGATGAAAACTTGAAGAAGGCTGCTGAAATTTTAACAAAATGGAAGTCTCAAAGTGCATAGAAGTTTCGGTGAAATATTTATAGATAAACAAAAATATATAATTCTAATTGAGATAAATCGTTCTAGGTAAGTAAGCATCATAGAGTCTCATTGAAACGCAAAGATTATAGATATATTTTTTCACGTCTGTCTAATGTATTTGTTGGACGCGAACACCACAATTTTTACAAGTAAAGAAAACGATACAGTTAAACATTATTCTTTGCACATAGGACTACAGGGCAGCATGTGATATTTCATACAGAGAAATCACCACGGAGCCATCTCTTGGCGTCTTTAGTGTCCGCTCCGAAAGTTTTACCGAAACTAAGTACAAAAAAGTTCATATTTCAATCAAGCAAAATACGTCGTAGCATATACAGGAGATACTGAAATAATTATTAGTAATTATTAATAATTGGCTACCTGAACGTTTCTCCGGGAACGTGTCCAAGATAATTCGGAAGCATTCCAACGTGTTTGTGATAGATTGCCGTGGATTGAATTGCAACAGGTGGATCGGGCCGTGAAATTGTTACCGGGGCCCATTCTGTACTTTGTCGTTTTCTATAATCGGACGTGAAATCGCAGAGAGCACTGTTTGTAGCAGGAACGTTCGACTTTCCAAAATGCGCGTATCCATATGGTATGTGACCAGCATATTCTGGATAAATGAAAGCATACAATATTTTATATCAATCTAAATATGTACACAGGGAGAAATAAAAATAATTGTTAAATAATCTATCAATTTCCACGCTCACTTCTTATTTTTTCCTGTATAAATTTATATCGCATTCGATTCTCGCTATCCGTAAGATCCATCTGTGTTACTATATTTATTAGTAATTGAATTTGATGTGAAACGTTATATCAAAATAATTAAATACAGATATATCTTTATATTTAATGTATCATTTTGTAAACCGACTAAAAATATGGGAGATTAAAGAAGGTTAAAATATTTATAAAAAAAAAAGACAGTTGAATCTTACGTGATATCTCAAATAGTAAGTTTTACGCCACGGTATTAATTCAAAGACAAATTCAAGCTAATAGCGACTTTGCAAGATTGACTCACGACTGATAAAGTATTTGTTTGGATTTGAATTCTCCATAAAATAGGGCGATGGTGCGTGATCCCGTGGTGCCTCGTGCTGTTCGTCCAAAAATACATTTCTCATCACACCGACGCAATCCGGTCGTACCGATAGCATAGGTAGTTTAAACTCGCTTTTTATCAGCTGTAAAAAAATTGAAGAAATGTGTACATATATTCCTTACAAACACGGTTCTTCAATTTCTCTTTTTGATTTTCAAACGAGGAGTGAATAAAACTCGTCATATCAATTACCAAACGATCTTCCGCGTTTCGCGGTTCACCGTAACCACTCTGTAAATTCACGGTTCTTTTAAGCTGATTCAGGATCGCTTTGTTCTTTAATTGTCCTTGCTCAAAATCAGCTAGACCTTCCGTAGCGAGAACCGTGTATCTTTGTCCATTTCTAGCTTGCAGCTTTGGAGTGAATCCTAAAATAATACATATACATCTACATGTGAAATATTTTCAAAATGAATAGATGCTTGTAATTTTTTTTTTGAAATTCCGAACTTCTCGCTTTGCGCGACACGAAGTTTATTTATTATTTTACCTTCATACCCTGGCATAAGGGGATGAGTAAATATAGGATCAGTCCTTTTGTATCGAGCATTTACCACGTCTATTTCATTCTTCGCTGGTCTTTGAACCTGCAGATATTTACATTGGAGATCAATGAAAAAATAGATGAAATGGTGAGAGAATGACTTGTAAAATTTCGGTCACGACACCTCGTAGTCGTCCGTGGCTCGGTTCGATAAAATCAGCGCCTCTGCATGATTTACTGTAGGATCAAGAAGTAATTTGTGCGTGATGCTTCCATACGTTTCGCCGCATCTGTATCGATATTGAGGAGAATGTCCGGCGTATCTGAAACGGGGTCATTAATTTTTATTTGTTATTTCTTATTAATCGTTATTTTGTACGGATGGAAGATAAAAGTTGTGGAAGTAGTAATTTGTTAAACGTTCACGTTTTTGTTTGTTTAGTCATTTTGCTTAATACAGATGTATGTGTTGCACTTGCAATAATAATTTTATTATTATTTATTCGTGTTTAATGCTTCATTTAATTCTTTACCCTGGAATAAGGTGTGGTTCCGCCGTGGATAAGAGTTCCATTCCCCGACCCATTGTGGTAGTGTATATGTACTTTTTTATCGGTGCGTTAATTTTGTTAAATGCATTATACGGACTGACTGGAATTTAATATTTCCATGTACGGAAATTTTTGTTACTACAGTTTTTTTTTTACTTTAATTTACTGCCATGACTATCAAATGGTTATGCGTCTCGTTTCAGCCGAAGTACCACGTGAAATTTGCCTTGGAATTAGTTTTACTATTCTTCGATCATTAACGAAACAAATGATCCATATTATCGTATACCTATAACACTAATATACAATAATGCTATGAAATTTACTATTTAATAACTTGCAGATAAATTTTATATTTGTTATTAATACTCTTATCTCAAATTGATTCATTATTATTATTATTATTATTATTATCCCATAGATCTTATTACGAAAATATTAAAATCGATTATGAATTAAAACATTTTCCTTGCCTAGCAATTACTGTGCTGCTAATCGTGAACTATTCTACTTGCCTTTATCTAATCAAATATCTATGCACGTAATTAGCACAGTAGCAAATCATGATAGGCAATATCGTTATTGCAGCAATAACAATATACATGTACGATTACGATAGCAGTAACAATCGTATAATTTTTGTTCCACATTTGGACATATATAAAAAGAAAAATCTTTCCACTATGTAGCAAAATATTAATTTGGGAGAAAGCGACTTAGTTCACTGTCAAAATCGAAAGAACACAGAAGTTACACTACCCATTAATATTTAACAACAAAACACATGTTTAGCAAGTTTTTTTACTTAAGCCACTTTTATCGAACCACCACTTTGCATACATTATAAAATAAAATTATACGATCCAATCATAATGAAACCGCTTTAATTTTCTCATATTAAAAACGATAGAATCACGATCATCCACTGTTTCACCCCTTTCTAATTACCCTTTTCGATTCCCCTCGTACGCGGAATTTTTATATTATAATTGCAGGCCGGGCAGGGGTCGCTTTGAGTTCCCTGCGACTTTTTAAGAAAATACTCGACGAATTAAGGGGACTCTAATTGACTCGTAGAAGGACCATCGAGCGAAGCCAAGAGTAGTGGAATGAATTAACACGAGGGTAGGGGGAAGGACACGTTGCGTACACGCAACGAACAAGGTGTGTGCGATTATCGTTTCGCTTTCCAGTTTTCACGGGGCTACCGCGGCGAAAAGAGCTTACAATTGTTCCCCTCGGGTCGCTGTTCCGTTCACAGGTGATTTCACCGCGGGGAAACTTCATTATCGTCATCTGTAGCTTGATAACACGCAATGAAACGTAATAAAACGAGGCTCCCGCGTAATACAGACAGCACTCGCATCCGCGTGCGCCCACACAATAATTTGTATATCAAACAAATTGCGTTCAAGTTGTATGAGTCGAATTGTAAATAATTTATCGACGGCACCTTGCTTCGATAATTCCGATAGCAGTGTGCGCGCGATTCTGTATGATTTCAAGTGAAGTGAGTGAACGAGGAGGAAATCGCGCGACGGAGAATGTTCGATTTTTCTTGGAGGTGACGATGAGTGTACGGAAATCTGCATACGTGGAGAGCAATCGAGGGAATTCGGTGGTTTCTTATGAGAGAACGCGACGGTGAGTTGCGCAAGCGAAGTTATGTGGTTTCGCCGGGAAATGAATTCTATATTTTATGTGGATGCCGATGTCAAGCCAGCGAATTTCATCAAGGATGACGGGGTAAGTCTAGAAATTTTCAATTACTATTGTCACTTACGCAATTGCACATCGATATTACTTTTCATAGAAATATTATTCCATGATAGTCTGTACTCGTTTTGAAACGTTTTAAACGTTGTGAAAGAAATGTTTTCTTAAATCCAAATAAATAAATGTAGGTATAATAAGAATTAGAAATTGAGAACAGGAATGTGTAAAGGGACAGACGAGTATTCTAATTCTTGGTAACACTTTCACTATCAGTTCGTTCATATGTAGCGATTATTATTTTTATCGTTGAATAATAGATTCTCAGACTCGTCGGGTGTATCATTTCATTCAGTCCCGGTTTTCTGTGAAAGAAAGGCTGATGGGAAATACGTTAATCAAGAAATTCCATCGCAACGCGGCGCGTCTACCCTCGTAATAACAGACGGTAGTGAAAAAAAAGTGAAACTTATAAGCACTAAGAGTTAACGGTGTGCTACGGTTATGCGTTCATCCAAGTTCTTCGACAGTGAAATTAAGGGGCAGCTTAGAAACCGTGAAACAACCTCCTACATCGTGTGTAATTTGAATAGCTTTTAATGTTTCTTTGCATGTATAATGAATACGTTACGTCAGTGCGTTACAATTTCATAATGCTAGTTTTGAATCGCTTAATAGAAGAGTAAGATTGTTTCCACGAGTATTATTTTATTGCCATAGTGTAGAAATATTGGCGTTCAATTTAATATCTTTGTAGAGAATAATTTGTAACAATACAGGTAATTAAATAATAAATGATACAAATATTGGCAATACTCTGTAGAAACATTTCTTTTTACATTTAATATTTACATTTAACACATTGTTTTGGTTCAAACTTAATCGTGCTGCGTCAGAAATGCATGTGGAATTTTATATTATTCTAGTTTTATTTGCAATTCGCTGACACGTCTCTAGTATTCAACCTTTATATTATAATTTTCCATTATGCCGTTTTATTTTAAATAATCGCGTTACGATTTTATCAGTTCTCCCTTGTTTAAAATAGCGACGCAAAAAATTCTTTCGCTGGCAAGGTTCAGAATCGAGGAATCGAAGAATCGTTTGTCATTTTTCCCAAACGAAACAACAATGACTTGTAAGTACTTAGCACAGTGAGGCTTCATTATCTTTCACGAAATGTTCTTTGAAACTTTCAATTAGTATATAACTAAATCGTGGAACAATTTACATTTGACTTATACTTTCGAAACCACATTCCAATTACCGACAAGTATAAAGAAAAGATTTCTTCGACGTTCATTTCTCAACCGCCACAATTACGTCTAAAAATTTGTATCTCTTCCCCCCCCCCATTAAATGAAATCGGACAAAAAAAAAATCACTCAACTCTTTCACACTTTCGCGTGACATCAAATGAACTGTTTACCTTCTTATCTAATATCTCCAAGAATTCAATGAAAACGCCACCCGGTAACAAACAATCGCGTGCACCGCAATCTTTCGCCCAATTTATTCAGCCAGTGAATAATTAAAATGATATTATCAAGTGACAATTAACGATGCATCTGGGTGTACGGCGGGCAGGTGTGTGCGCGAGGTAAATCAAACACGTTGCATCCGGTTCATGTACGCCGCTCTGTACACGCGTCGCGCGGCAAAGGAATAATAATTTTCTTCCCTTCCTCTGACGTTTTGTTTTCTGTCCCTGCGGCTGGCGCGACCAGACCGGAAGCTTTATTATCGCCCAGCTCGTTGCAACTCGTGGGTGTACGCGTAGCTTTAACCATAGCAAAGATATGCCTGGCACAAATTCCATCTCAGAGATTCATACGTGCGATCGTTGATGAAAGTCTGCGGACAGTGGATGCTTTGGATATGTCGCGTGTAAAAGAAACATTTTCTGTAAGCGTACGATGTAACGCAAACGCCTGGTTGCATACTTCACTGGGAAAAATATTCTGCAGATTTTCCTCTCGCTAACACTTTACTCCCTTTTTTGTTATTTCTTTCATTTAGCAGATGGTAAATGCGGATACGAAGATCGAAGTAACTTACGACTGGTATTAAACCTCTCCTTTGTTTAATTCTTTTCGAATGTCGGAAACATTCTTCTGTTTCTTCTTAAAGGATCTTTAACTTCAACGTTAGCGTACTGGTCGCCCAGATCGGTTTTTTTTTGTACTATTTGCGAAGTTCTAACAAGAAATTGAATGCGAATGCTCCCGCACCCAGTTCCCAATATTTATACTTTGAACGTTAATCTACGAAAGTGTGATATTCCAAACGGGTCGTCAAATTAAAAAAAAAAGCGAGGAAAAACGGGAAGATTAAATCTGCACCATTAAATAACCGAAAGGAAAGAGCGAAAGGAACGTATATATATAATAATAATTTTCACATCGTCATGGCCAACGGAAGTTTTCCAAGGAGCAAGTGGTTTCCCGCTGTACATACACATATACATGTACGTACACGGTGCATGTATACCTACATCTTTATTCATGCCCTCTCGCCCCGTATATAGTTTCCTCGTTGCACAAACAAACAACGCATATAATCGGTTGCAATGGTCGAGAGGCTAAAGTACCCCTAAGTAAGTACCGATCGTCCTCATTAACGTCATCGTCCCAGGTGGACAGTGATCGATTGATCTATGTGCCTATGCACTGTTCGGCAGTCGGGCATGCATAATCGCGTGTACACGGAGCGCATGCACTTTCGATCGATCGATATATCATGCAGCTCGATCGCTACTGTATAGATCATGCGGGCACGCTGCACTGCCCTTTACTTCGTCATTGTTTCTCCTTCTTTTCACATCTTCTATATTTCTCGTCTGTGTTAAACTTGTACAGAATCATACATTGACGAAGAGAATTACGAAAATACCGTCCACGATGTTTCCGTCTTCATTTTCATCGTCTTTGTATCCTCCAGCCACGGGAGACATCCGTGTGCGAGGAACGTATCCGCGTGATCGGCGTGACTCGCATTGCATTCGCTACGTTTTCATTGTTCCGGTCGCACGGCCCAGGAATATTGACTGTCTAATGACGATGACCAATCGGCTCGTGTGCATGTACTCGGGACACACGGTTCGATTATTATTAGAAAATTCACGGGAGAAAGCTACGTGCGCTTTTCAACGACGATACGCGCAATCAAACGTTGACTCATTCCACGTGCTTCGTGAACACGAGGCGCGCGTACACTTTGGTGAACAAAGGGCGCGTGCTGTACCCCTTCTATGAAAATCATCTTCTCAGCGTATTCCATAATCGTGTCTATTGAAATGCCATCGAAGCCCCGGGGTTTGGTTAATTGTTTGGCGATTACAAAGGGCAACGGTTACACGAACGTTCCTTGAACGCGAACGTGAACTTGCCTCGATTATTAGGGTCTTCTTTTTTTTAACCTGCGCGTTCTTAGTTAGAAGGAGGTAAGCGCTTTTTTAGTGCAACATTTGTTCGTCTTGGAATGAGTTGACCTAACATTGATCTTTAGTCTGAAGTAAAGAATTTTATCGACCGTTTGAATTGGGAAAAAGGAAAAAAAGGTGGATGGTATATGACGACTGATAAGAGCGCAGGATGTTGCAAGTCTAATAAGATTGTATCGTTTTCAGAGTGATAAAAGTGCGATAGAATTATAAGCTGTTCATTTGAAGTTAATCTTTATTTAGAAGAACAGCGGAGCATAATAAATAATTAGTTGCTATTGTAATATAAAAAATAATTGCAATGTAACAACAAGCGTTTATATAGTTTTTCCATCAGAATTGGATGCCTTTAGTGTTTGGAAACATGACGTTAAAAATTCTTAAAAATATCCAGTTAAGTATAGTTCTGTCAAATGAATTTCCCACGGAGTCCATGTTGTTATCCCTTTCAATTGGAATGAATAATGGAATGTATTTCACTGATATACGTTTACCCGGTTATCAAGGACAATTGTGTGGTTTGTGGTTTAGCGAGTTCTTTCGAAAACCACAATTTCTTGCGACCGTGTTCTCGAGGAAATGGTATAGACTCTCCACGCAGTCACCCATAATCATCCAAATGTCCAGTAAGGAAACACCTTGGTAACATAAGGTATAGCTAGTTCTAATTTTGATCTTATTCATTTATATTATTATACTATATAAACGTATATTATAATTCGCATTTTTAAATTCTCAAAATCACAGCATCCAAGGGAATCGCAATCCATTTGTTCGTCAAATATAATATATTCTGCGCTCAAGCCATTGCACGTTGGTTCTCCCATAAAAATATGCATATATATATTGTTCCTTCTCAAAATATATATACCATTCGAACATTATTCAACACGTATATTTGTACTCTATAAAGATGGCAACCATAGAAGAAGCTCGAGTCTGTAAACATAATACACATATACTGTTTCAATATATTTTATAATGATCATGATGATGATGGTCTTCCATAGAGTATCCGGACAACGACTTGGGGCTACAGGGTCATCGAATCTCCTACATCATGTTACAGCTACAGCAGGCCAATGGAGATAATTGTAATGACCCGGAGTGCATTTTCGCCGATTCTTTAATTGTTAATAACATTTAATCTACAAATGTGCAGATTGTTCCTTGAACCGAGAGCTTCAATGTGTGACGTCGTTGATTAAAATCGGCCCAGTAGAAGACGAGATAATAATTATTAAATATTTTGTCGGTAACGATATGTCGGTAATCGTGTATGTGGCGCCATCTCGCGTTTGCGGCCTTTTTTGCAGTTTGCCGCGGCTCCAAAACCGAATTCCTGGATTACATCGTTAATTTAAACAATTGCGTTTTTCTCGGCTTCTACTGCGTATTTCTTAATCGGCCTTGTTTTAAATGAAAGCTATGAACAATAGCTATCTGTTCCAAAAGTTGCAACAATATGGCAATTGTGGTTCGAATGTTATTAACGATTGAAAAATCGGCAAAAATGCACTCTGGGTCACTGCAATTATCTCGACTTCTGGATGCGCTAGATTAATGATCGAGTGCTTAAAATGAAGGTAAAGGATGCTGCTACAGTAAAATAAACGATTTACAGATGCTACATGCGCTGTTTATTTATTATAAACAAATAAATAGTTCGATTCAATATTGCAACGAAACTATACACGAGTGCCGATCTAATCGTGAAACAGATTGTTCCTTGAATCAAGAGCTTCAATATGAGACGTCGTTGATTAAAATCGGCCCACTAGAACGCGAGATAATAATAGATATTTGCAGTGACCCGTACTACATTTTTACCGATTTTTCAATTGTTAATAACTTTCGAACAACAAATGCCATATAGTTGCAACTCTTGAAGCAGATAGCTATGGTTCGTAGCTTTCATTTAAAATAAGGCCGGTTAAGAAATATGCAGTAGAAGCCGAGAAAAACGCAATTGTTTAAATTAACGATGTAATCCAGGAATTCGGTTTTGGAGCCGCGGCAAACTGCGAAAAAGGCCGCAAACGCAAGATGGCGCCACATACACGATTACCGACTTATTTTTACCGACGAAATATTAAAAAATTATTATCTCGGCTTCTACTGGGCCGATTTTAATCAACCACGTCTCAAAAGAAAGAGACACAAATAAGCTGCTCGATAAAAAATACCCCGTTGCTGTAAGTATAAGAAGTTGGCCGTAATAACAATTTCAATTGTTTAATTGTTTATAACAAATGAACCGCATGTGGAATAATGTTTGCAGCTGTTGGAGATGTTAGCTGATCCTCCTAGCTCTAATTTATGTTCTCTGGTCATTGATGTAGCTAGCCTGCAAGTCGAAATAATGGCATTTGTTTTTAATTTCTTTTTTAACAAATTCAATTTTCTCGCCTTCCACTCGGCCGATTATAATCAACGACGTCGCAAATTAGAGCTCTTGATTCGAGGAACAGTCGCTGTCTAGTTTATAACGGCACGCGTGTGTAGTTACTGTTCTCAAACGTATACTGAAATTGTTTATAAAAAATAAATAACGCAAGTAGCATTCATAAATAGTATATGGTGGTGTAGCTGTATCGTGTATTATGTTTTCATGTTCTCCTGATACAATGTGTCCTGATATTAATGTCAACTTTAGTAACAACAGGATGAAGGGTAGTTGTAAAATTATATTTAACGCGTTATACAGAAGTTTTTAATAATAGAATGTTTATAAAATGATCAATACATTCGAAATTGTATGAAAAATGTATATCGATAATTTACATTACCCTGATTCCATAATAACAATAATAATATAATAATAAAATAAAATACTAATAATAACGCAAGTTTCCGAAAGAATTTCTATATAGTTTAAGTAATATGCGTTAAAGTGAAATGATTATATTTTGCAAACAAACACAATACAGTTTATGTATCCAAACTAGTTCTATAGTTTACGTTCGCTATAAACAACGTTTTTTTAAGTAATCGACGTGTATGGAAGATGACGATACAGAAATTTTCTTTATTTTGCCATCTCAGGGGATATTACCGTTCAGTACACATTGAATGGATTTTTCAACATTACTGTCGACCATAGATGTGTTCACACACGGGTACCCCTCAAAGGGTGCAATCATCCGTCGATTCCTGGTAAAAAGTTACTTGACCTTCTGAAAAATACGCGGATTATCTAATAGCGTTAGGATTCGCGGGTGTTGCCGTTTTAATCGTACGCTTCTGGTATTTCGTTGAATGGAATAAACGGAACGCGCTGGATGATAGTAACGTGCAGGTGGATTTTAACGATATAAGTGGTACTTTTATTTGCCGTAGGTCTGTGTTGTAGTTGTTTTTAATAGACGAGCAATATTAACGTTTAGTTCTGTGTATCGCGATGCTCCCTTCTACACCGTGAGCATGATTCATAACTGCCTATCTCAAAGGTTTTACAACGATGCCAGTACCATAATCTGTACACCCTCTGGGGAACGGCGTACACGATAGCTTGTACACGGTGTATGTATCGTTAAAATACAAGATCATGAAAACCGCAGAAAGTAGTTTGATGTAGTTCGCGGCTGGTTTGCTGCGAGGTATACAAGGTGTGACAAATTATATGCCATGTAATATATTACTTTAGAATCACGTTGTAGGAAATGGTATAGCATTTTGAGATATGAGAGGCGGATTTTCAATTAAACCATCTTTTTGTCATTTTATGTTTCGATTTCTTTAAATACATGATGCGCTTAAAGATTTCGTCAAAGTGTAACATTGAAATCATTATAGAAGTCCAGTAACGATAGACTATATTTCGCGCGTGAAATTATTATTATTTCTTTCAGGATGATATAGTACTTTAACCGTATTTCACCTTTCCACGGTGTATTTTGCTTGTACGCTGTATCTTCACGGTGTGTTAACTGGAATTTTGTTTCTTTGGTTTCTTTTCCGCACACGTACGTATGTGTATCCGTAATATCGTATGGCGTATGTATTCTTGTATTCCTCAAATGTATATATACGAATAAAAAGCACAAAGAATGCTGTAGAAATTAATGTTCCTTTAAATGTCTTGCACAATATATATTCAAACATACATTCTCGAATCAGTTGTATCGATAGTAGAATTTAGTTCAATTATTATTATACTTTATAATACCCCTTTCCTCGAACATTTCTTTCACCAATTATACATTAAAATCAAGGCGATAAATAACAACTATCATTTCCCATTTTTAATATATTTCATTTCCCATAGAAAACCGCCAAGGGTTGCTCGTTCGACAACTTGTGTGACCGCAGGGTGAAGGGTGGGGGAACCGTAATGGGAGATTCGCGAGTGCCACCGGCTCACAGTATCGTTCGAGCGTTGGTTAGGCGTGTATCGCGTAGAATATCGTAACGCAAGTGCACTCGGACCGTGAACGCGTGATTCGAAGCATTATATTTCCACAAAAAGTTTCGTCAATCCGACCACATTGTCAACTATACTTTTGTCGACACCTAGACGGGAAAATAGAAACGAACATCCCGCCGCAAAGAATTGTACAGTGTCAATAAAGTGGCCGACACGCTTTCGTTTCCTCGATTTCCGCGTGATGTTTATGGTTTTCCTACGCTCTGACATTGGATCCAAAAGTGACCAGTGAAACACCGTAGCCGTATGATCGTGTCAACGATATTCTCGAGCGTCACGGGTTTCCATCGACGACAGTCAAACGATGTTGGGCGAAATGCTGAGCTGACGGTAAGTGCATATGTAATACCTGTGCAATATGAGTGTTCAAATTCCACGCTGAAGTTCGTCGCGATCGTATCGAATCGCGCGTCTCGGTCCGCGGCGAACTTCGCGTCATTGCTCTTCGTGCGGGACGCTTCGTAGGCCCATCGAATCAATCGAAAAAGTTTTGTCTAATTATTGGTAATCAATTAATTTCATATACGACAGCATTCATGAACGTGTCGATAGTTTCTCGACTTGACCATGATCGTTGTCTATGGGAAACGATTGTATGGCGGGGCTAATTTTCCTTTTTGTTTTGTTTCGTCCAGCGTGTCTTGTCGCGTGAATAGTTTCCTCGTTGATATTAAAAGACTTATAGATTATTGAAAATTATTTGTGTGCGACAAAGAATTAATATTGACGATGTTGTAATGAGGCATAGTACATTTCTGGGGTATGGTACTGGGTGATTTAATTGTAAAGTAGGTTTGACATTTGATAAATGGTTTTTCGCCACCCAAGAGACGTATACTCCGGCTCATAAATAATAGGGCGCACGTAATGATTCTTATAATGTATAATATTTGATATGAACAGCTGAACATAGGCACACATATTTCCCTGTTCATTATTTACTTATATTAGGAACTAGAAATTTTCTTTGGTTTCATTTTTTATACGAATTTGTAGAATCGATTACAGATCCAGTTTACTATCGTTAATGAAACGGGCTACTTTTCAATGGTAAGGGGCACGCGATACGTGTCCAATTTTATTATTAAGCGCAGGAGTATATACCTTTGAGTTCAAAGAGTAACTGGAACGCGATTGAAACCGGTTAACGAGCTGACGAGACGTGTTCAAGACACGGGAAGCGGAGATTCCAACAGATTCGGCGTTCTCTTATTTTTGTTTTGCATTGCACAAGATGCTGATAAGAGTTCGTAAATGTACTGTCACGCGATGAATTAATATTCTTGTATCCGCGATAGTAGGGAATATTCAATACTGCTTCTACATCCGATTTTATCTTAGCACGCAATTTTACACGGCAATTGAAAACGCGATACTGACTCACGATTTGACAATTTTGCAGTAATAAAGAAGCAGTTCCACTTCTGGAAAACAGAAACTGATCTTGGCCGAGGTGCGGAATCATTTAGATTCGCGTCAGGTATTTGGAAGCAACAATAATTTTATAACAATATCTTGAAACTGGAGCTGCTTCTTTATTGCTGCGAACCCTTCGATCGCCAATAAATAATATATTCACGAAACATACGAATTTCCCTGGAACACCCGGAGTTTGGAAAACAAAAACTGATCCTGGCTGGATTTGTGCATAATTATTTATGTAGGCGAGGTTTTCACGTCAATGAAACGGGCCCCCTTATGGTCGCCTCATTGTCGTCGACGGTGACAATAGGGAACAAAAGTAAACGGACTCGTTCACCGCGACCGTTATTCATTGTTATGCGCCGTGACGTGGACCACAGGCGCGTTTAGCCTCGTTAAGAACAATTAAAAGTAACCGACGAACCGAGTATTGCTTAATTGCCGCCCGCGAATGTTCCCCTCAAGAACGATGCAGACGATGAGTGTAAAGTTTACATGCATGCGCCTAAACCCGGTGCTTGTTTCTCTTGACCCTTTCGTGACCAGTGCGATGCATACGTCCCACTTTATGTACTCGAATAGAAATTCATCTGAATGTTATATCCGTTGCAGACCTCGATATTTGATAGATTAATAATAGAATTAATTATAGAAATGCCTGATGGGTTCATTGGCAAGCAAAAGTATCGAAGCTAAAATATCGGCTATTTCAGATATAAATAGAAGGGATAATTATTAAAAAGAATAGCAACGTCTATTACTTTTACGATAGAATCGTTTTTCCGGCTTAGCGAGTTACAGAAAGTGATCAGGAAACAGTGGGTTGCTTATTGGTACGCCTAATGTAATATAATCGAATTTTTCCATTCAATACTCTTGGCCAACAGTTAATCGAATTTCAAAGAAATCGTTTCGAAGTATTAATGCAAGGATAAATTAGCCACGCTAGCCCACGGACAAAATTGATCGAACGATTTCAACAGAGCGGATTAAACGTTTCGATTAAAGCTATTTTCCACGGATTGAGCTGATTACGAATCGATTGCAGCAATTAACGATCTTATTAGCGTTCCATTCTCTTCTTTTGTGAGTCCTGGCTAAGCCGTCGACTACGGCGAACAAACATTCCTCCCTTCGTCTTGCTCTTCGATTTTACGCTTTTGTGCAAGTAACCAATTCATGCGAGATGTACATGTATATACATAATGGCGTGCAGACTAACCGTTAGTCAGATTTTCGAAAAATTTGTAAGTTTCCCACGAGACTCTTCTTTTATTCTCACAGGGTACTCCTTTACCGTTTCTTTTCTGGGACGATTCAGGCGTTTGAGTAACGAGGACATGTTATGCAAATTGGTGGATATTGTGGTCGGCACAAGAGTGCATGATAATTCCAATTTTTCTATCCACAATCGTTCTTTTTTGTTTAGAAAGAAAGATGAATTATGTTAATCTCTTTCTTTTTGTCAGGCGAGTTCAAAAGGAAATCGTTAGCTTCCGTTCAAGAGTATCCCCGTTTGAATAAATATGGAATACTGTAGCTACATAGTTTACTCCGTTATTTTTATGTAGTCTTTGATTTACTTGTTATCAGAAGGGCAGCGATTATTATTCGATGTTATTGGAAATCGAAGATAAATGATTAAATATTCGGGAAATAAAACTTGAAGTATAAATACTCTTTGCACACTTGAAAAAAAAAAGAATTCACTTAATTTGGTAACGAAATATAATCAATTCAGTTGCACGATATTAATGGACCTTTATTAATATTTACTTCTCGAGATTTGAAATTCGTCCAATTCAAGCAAAAATGTGCCTCAGTTTAAGTTACGAATCAGATGGATGTAAAGGTACCAACAATTTCCCAATATGCTGTTTACAGCGTATTTTCGATCAGATTAGAGGCAGGGCGGAGGAAAAGGGTGAAAAAATCAATGGGCTGAAAAAAAAGGGTAATCTGGTGAAATTACGATTACACGAACGAGTGGGTCACGTTTCGAAGGCAAAGTACAATACGTTTCCACCGTATTACGATATTATCGTGCACGTGACTGGGCACTCGCGCCTGTGTACACGCCACTTTTCGCCCACTACGGGGAAATTAAAGGTTTTTTCTCTAGCAATTTGCGGTTAATTTTCTGACCGCGTCCCTCGAGAGGCCGGATTTATTGTTTAATAAATAGTTTATTCAACGGCGTGGCTGTAAATACATCGTAACCCGGATACCCAGTATCGAAAATTCTTGAGAGTTCGTGGCGCACGATGGTTCGTATTAACCGGTCACGATCCTTAATCTTTTAGTAAGGTTACCCTCTTTAGCTACGACGCAAACTGCTATACCGCACGTGTACAGAGCAAAGATGTGTGTACGGGTTCTACAGAGAGAATGCGCCGATATTTGTACTTTATTATGATTTGGTAGGCCGATGGAATCGTTTGAAGGAAAAGTGTTTCTATTTTGCTACCCACGTGCTATAAGTATCTTGTCTACTAATTTTCGTATCCCAAAGATTGATCTATTCATGCGTTTCGGAAAACGTTCGACAACTTGGTTCGTATATTTACAATTCCCTCAATAACGCGATTATGTATTTTCATTGATCGTTCACTTGCAAATGTTTCACGATCCCCCACTTTTATTTGGGTAAACGTCGAATCTAGTGAATCAACATATTAATATTTCCAACGTCAATCGGTACATTGCGCTGAATAATTTCCAAGAACGATCTGCTCCTTAATTCAGTCTGTATCGAAAGGGGGGTACATATCGTCCAGGGAGGTTACCCTCTGAATGTTCACTTAGGCATGATGCCCGTAAACACAGGGGAAATAACGCAGGCGAGCTTAGTTATCGAGCTAAAAGCATCCTCTAAGTGGCTTCTTGGTGATATATTTTTGGTTCTTTTTTCTCCTCACGGTTTCAAGCCCCATGCTCTTTCACCCCTCTGTAGACCGTACAAGAAGTCGAGAGCTTGTCTCGTCGGCGAAGGCACACGAGCGAGTGCAGCTCGCCTACGTTCCCGGTTATGCCTTATTTATGAGCACACCGATGCATCTGTTCGCTTCCGAGTGCGGACAAAAGACAAGAAATATGCCTCGTGTGGAAAATGGAATTCCGATTGCCATTCGCGGAGGGCACGCGTCGTTTGGAAGCAAATCTTGCTGTTGGCAAGGCTTGTTGTATACCTATACGTTTCCTCTCCTCTGTTTTTTTCATTCGATTTTTGCTTTTCTTGTGAGACTAGGTAGTGAGGAGGAATCGAGAGATTCGAGGGACCGACTGCGCTATGCATTATCGTCCATATTTGCAATCATTCTTATTGCGGCACCATATTTTCTATTTTTTTTTTTTTTATTTGTTTAACTCTATTTCATTCTATTCCGTTTTATTCGATTGAATAATATTCTTCGCGGTATACACGATGAGGACTGCTTTCGAATTTGGCATTACTAGTTCTCTGCGAAATGTAAAGTTACAGTAGACATAATATTCGTAACAGCCAAGGACTGTCAGGGTATACACCCATTTCCATCGTGTATTCCTATTTAGTGAAAAATAATATCGTCAATTGTGCTTCTCGAAATCCTTGCAATCCTCGAACGACACACAGTCGAAATTTGATATATCCGATGCATCAGTCATATTTAATATCCTTTCACTAGCATCCCTTTGGCAACGGCTACATAGCACCATCAACCGCGTGCAATTTCTAAATACATACTCCATGCGACCCAGTTACACCGGACAATGTGCAAGAACAAAAGCAACGTTACAACATTACAAGAGTCGAGACCAAGGCACCATGAAGCGAGAGGAACAGTCTTGGTTCGCTCGAAAATAAAATAATATAACAAAAATGCATAAAAAAAAACGAAACAAAATAAACGCCAACCACGCGGGTTCAACGGAAATGATTAACGTTATCAACGATCTATAGTTTGTTTCCTTCTTGCACCACTGTAACACGCTGTCACGGCAACCGATATCTTTAACGAGCCGTGCGTATCGTGCATGTATGTGCACCAGTTGTAAACAATTGCGAGATTCTTGTTCAATTGCAAGTCAGATTGTTGAGATATTATTGCAAATTTAACAGGGTAGCACGTTAACAATAGGTTTTTTTTTGCAAAACTGTGCAGCGCACGCATTTCGCGTTTCCTGCTCGCCTGGTAACATTAATTTATTGGCTCGCTTTTAAAGCACGAAGAAGCGCGTACGCCAAAAACTTGTAACGACGATGCAAAAATCCTTCTCCTTCTTTTTTTGCGATGAGCGCACAGTGGCGACGAAGGTATCGAGTTCGGGGACACGCCATCGTTCTCGTGTGTCCCTTTTCCTTTTACCACTAGAGGAATTGCGGAGCTTCTTAAAGGGCTCTGGGATTCCGGCGCATTAGTTTAATGGCGTAATGTGTAGCAAACAATTACTACTTACGTCACAATTGTGCGGAGGTATTCGAGTCGCGCGTACCTACGCGATGTAAAATTAAAATAATCGTTAGCTATCGTGACGTGCAAGGGGGAGACGATAATAGGAAAGGTGGAAAATGTAAGATACGGTATATGTACTTAGGTTTTGCGAAAATTATTTCGATTTTAAATTAATGTTCCGATATAATAATAACGAGGTAGCAAAGAATTGAGATCATTGGAAGAATTATTGTGGTACAAATGTACGAAATAGCAATAACTACCAATTATAATTACCATTATATAATTATCAATAACGAATTAATCATCACCAGCTGTTTCTATACGTCATCTGCTACTTCAGTAGACGTTTATTCACGTTATATTAACTATTACTCATTGTCACATTGCCAACCGTAATTAATTATTATATCGAAACGCTTTATTGCTTTCAATTTGCATACACCATCAGTCAATAATTACGGGCATCAGTTCTCCAATAATTGGCCCTGCCACGTATATCCGTATTCCCATTGTTACCCCCTAAGTTCGCCACCACGCTGTTCTAACAAATTGGAACAATAATTGAAGTTGCACAATTACGTACCATCAACAAGTTCCATTTAAAAAAGAGACAAATTGTTGTCAATAATACTATAATATATATTATTATACAGAGACCTCTAATTCTAAGGGTAATCTAAAGTATCCACACAAATAATTGTTCCACTTAATTCATCCCAAATGGAACCTACATACAAAATACATACTCTTATACATGTGCATATATTGATGTATACGTATAATATTTCTCTCGATTACAATTTCGACTTGTTAAGCTCGAATTCACTGAATCGGTCGGTGAATGAGCTCCCTTCACTTGGAATCGATGACGAACACCTGGCCAGGTAGTTCGGAGCACACGTGGTGACCGCGCCGATGTGGAACACGCGTAAACTCGTAGATCGCAAACACAGTAACGTGCACACCCGCACGTGTCTCGCCACGCACGCGTGTGTCGTTCGTTATCACGTGGCCCTGGTGCACACCTCGAGTTGATGTTTGCCTGGTAGACGAGCGATCAAGACGTTTGCGCAAATCGCTCGTCGCGACGAAATTTACTCGCGCGTACATGCGCGATGAACGGCAGTATGCGTTTTGGTATTTCAATTGTTCTGTGTTTCCCTTACGAAATATTAGGTACTGTCTCGAACTTGAACCGCGAGCGATGAATTTTTTTACCTTCGTGTACAAATAATGCAGCGTACAAGATGCATGCATAATAAGTAAGTAATGTAACATTACTTACATACTCGCAGTGGCGAATAAGAAAGGACAGTCAGTATAGTGAAAATCGTACCGGTTGTATTGTAAGAGGTATTGAGTAGGTATTGTAGTATGAGTTTTTTTTTATTCATCTTTATACATATGTACCTGGGTACCAAGGTATCCATTTCGCTACATTGACGTTTAAAATTGCTAATATTCCTTTCGAGATATTTCAATATCGTTCTTCGGATATTTGTTATATATGCGTATCCGTTTTCCAGAAAAGGATTTTTGCAAGAAATAGTAACATTGAGGTTTAAGTGAACCGTGACAATATCCGGATAGTGGGATAAGGGTTAATAAAGAATAATGTTAATTATTTGATTTTTATGAAACGAGGGATGATCGTTTATCAGGAGAGGCTCCTCAGTTGGTTGTACTCGATGCTTGGAAATTTATCATTCTGTCCTCGATTTTAGGCATTCAGAACAAGTTATGCGCACTCAATGGACCGCGCAATCCGTTATGTACGTCCAGACTCTTGCACATTTGAATTTCTCCGCGCGGTGCAAACTGAATAAACGAAGGACGGTATATGTATAAAGCGTATCTATGTATGTACGTAATACTATGTATGCATGCATGCATGCATAAGAAGAAATAGACATCTTGTTTTATCGAAATCGAGACTCACGGTCCGTTAACTTATCGTTACGTTTAGGAAATTCTAATTTGATTCGTAGAAGAAGAACAGAAATCGCGCGTACAATTCAGTTTATGAACGATAAAATCGATATTCGAAGTGTATTGAGCATCGGGGTTTTGTGTGGGAAAATGTGTTATAAAGGGGTATCGAAATTTATTTTACTCTACGACCATTCGTTTCAAATTTATTATTCACTTATTTTCTCGCGAGAGCCGTTCTATTACACGTTATAGATATGATTGTATTCAATCACATAATTGTTTATATATTTTTCGAAAGATTTCGTTTATATGTTAGATATTAGCGAATTCAGAAACTCAAAGCAGCCATTCAAAGTAATCGTATTCAATTCACACGTTTATCATTACTTTACAAGCGTCAAAGTACGATTAAGCTGTGAATGTTCTAAATATCCTTCCTGCAAATGCAATTGCAATACAATCCGTACTCTCGAAGGGACCTCATCGTTCGATCATCTTTGTATATACACATTTTTAACATAATTCCATTTTACGTAACATCAACAATGCCTTCGCTTTCTAATGCGAACGTGGGTTTGACTTTTCTTTTCGCCAGCACGCGAAAACGTTCTCACGTCTCGCTAATTCGTGCACGTAATTATCATTTACACAGCAGGGTATTTAAGTGCATCTTCCTCCAGAAGGTGTAAAAAGATAATCGCTTTTATTCCTACCTCGTTCTCACATACCGTACGATACAGCTACACGTTCGTGTCTTGCAATCGATCTGCGGAATGGCCTGATTTGTTCGCCGTATAGTGCATACAAACTATTCGAAACAACTACACTTCGATCTTATCTACGGGAGAATTTCTTTCCCCGTCAAATGATTTTGTTCTTTCTCGATTAACATTTTCTTGACGTACCCAGTGACATGAAATAATGGTACATCCGCGTTCTTAATCGTTTCCCTATACTCTATACCACAGAGACCCCCTAAACCCTGTACAATAACCGCTGCCACGCGTTAGCTTCTCTCTACGTAAAATCGTCGATCGTCGAAATATTAAAATCTCCATCACTGTTCCAAAAATACTATTCTCACATCGTTTCAAAAAAATCACGCGCAGCGTTGCAAATATGCATCTACGAATCGTTTCGCCGATCCCCTGTCAGCCAACGAACCGTCATCGATTTCGTATCACCTGCAATCCCTGCTTACCTGTATACAATACCGCGCTACCTGTGCGTCGCGACGCGTGGTGCGCGCACATGCGGCGCGACGTGTCCGACGACTCCGCTTAAAGAGAGCAGAGAAGGTGCATCCAAAGGACGCATGCACGTACATTATACGTATATATATATATATGTATATCGTATACTTATATACATCGTAGGCTGCATGTCGATGTCTGGCGCAGACGTAATGCCACGCGTGTATCCGGAGAACAGAATGCACGTGGCACGTGCGCAAAGTATCGCGACTTTCGCGGCATGCGCTGCGGGCCACGAGTCACGAGCGGAAGAAGCACGCGTGCACGCGCCTATCTGCGGCTGTCTCACTGTGTGGCCTTTGAACGCTTCCCGCGTGTACCACTGCGACCTCTTACGTATGTAGTTCGTGTACGAGCTGCGTCGAGAAAGGGTTGTGACGAAGGTGGGCTGAAGGAGGGTTGTCACGGTACAGGTGTACAGAGATCGTGGTATCGAAAGCGTAGAATTATTGGCAGGTACACAGGAACGGGTATTTAGCGTTCCACGTAGTACATATGTAACTGTTGCCACTTTTCTGGGATTGGCTTTAAATATGGGGAAAAATTGTATCGAATGGAAGTTGAGCTGTGCTCGAATCTGTATTACTTCTATAATTAGAAACATTGCCAGCTTCGTTTTTTTCTATCTGGATCGAATTTTAGTATGTTAATTTGCAACGCAATGCAACATGGGAGTACTAGTTGGTGCATTTAATGAACAGACACGTGAAACTGTGAATTCAGAATTGGGTAATCGAAATACATTGGTCCCGAGAGAATGGCGCGGCTGGACAAATAATTTCATAAAATATTACGTGAGGTCAGATGAATCCACGAAAATTCAGATATCGTGTGCGACAATTAAAAGGCGCGCGAGTGTGTTCAGAGGGTTGTACTCGTGCTTAATTATCTTACGGTTAGCAGTCACTGCGGCGGTTAATTAAATAAAAGAATCATCCGATCAATCGATGTGGAAAGCGTAGAAAACCGGACTAATACTAGATATATTCGTTAACTTAATCCGTGTATTTTGTGTCTAATGCTGGCTATAAAGCAGCGATATTGTCCCCGGAAATTCCAACGTAATGAACGTTTCTGGTTTCTTAAGTTTCTTCACTCTATAGTTCGAAGCGTCGTCATTTCTCTTGTAATTACTTCCCGGTGAAGAGAACGATAAAAAAAAAGAAGAAAAACGAGAGAATATCCATCCGCGTTTAATCGAGTGGTAAATGTAATGGAACAGTTCCGTCGGGAGCTAATTATATCGAAAAATGAACTCGAACAGTGAGGTAATTTTAAATCCGTTGTGAAAGCGAGTTTCCCCGATGCGCACACCTGTGTACCAACGTTTAGCGTTGTTTCTCGTGTATGTCCCTGTGCTTGCTCCATGATACAACCAGCCCCCGCGGACTAATCAGATAACTTCTACAAATCGAATACAAAGCTACAAAAGGATGAAACCAAACGGAGATCTTTAAGTGCCATTCTTTCTGAAAATCGAACTATAAGGTTTGCTTGAGGAGTAACGCGTGTAGAGCGAATTACTTAATATGTGCGTATCCCGTGCAACCACTACTCCGAGATGAAGAAATATGCAAGAAGTACGGTTCCGGTGGCGAATCTTTACCTTAAGTCTGGTCATTTGTTATGACTATGCTTTTCTACGCCAGTAGAAATTTCTACCGTGTATCCATGGTGGCAGAGTGTTGCATCGCAATATATTATATCGCGGTGAGCGTATCGCGTTTAAACAAATAAACCGCGATAATGAGCCTCACTGCCATTAAATGTACGAAGCGAATCGTTTTATGGGCGAAGGAAAATGAAAAAGGATAGAAATTGCGCTCTGACAAGTCTGACTTTACTTGCGATTTAACTGCGACCGTGGGTCTTGGGCCATATCTTAGAAATAATTTGAGTATAATAATTATCAGTATTATTATTATTGTTTCTAGTATAATAAATATTTATACAGGTGAAAATATTTGCTTTCGCACAAATGGTTACGATAATTTTAAGTACATTTATATAATTTTGTCGAGGACCAAAACACATATGCCCTCTTAATTTACAGATCTTCTTCCATATGTTCCAACGTATTATTAAATTGCATATTTGTATGTACATGTATATCGCTCAATGATATCATACAGTAATTACCAGTTAGACATGCGACGTTCAGGTAAATATACGGTGGAAACGTTCCCCGTTGTGGTCCAAATAGGCGGTCATTTTCCTTTATTTGCGCGAAGAGCACGTATCTTCGTGGTTCGAAGCTTCTATGCCTTCATGTCCCGTACAAAGTTAGATTTTGTAAAATACTCGAGGTTTTCTGAAAATTATAGGCGTTGTTTTGTCGCGTATGACACGCGAATCTTCTTGTTACAAATTATACACATGCCAGTTCAGCAATTTTTGTTTCTTTTAGATAATAACTACACGCACAATAATGAAAGGTATTTATTGGTTATGACATTTCCTTTTGTGTAGAAGATACTTACATCCAATGGTTTGCAGTTCTATTGAGCGGTACGTTTGCTTGAAACTTTTTATTCCAATGCCGATCCAAGCCTTCCACTGTGATGTTACACGCTTTACACGAATAGTAGAAATCAAGTAAAACCAAAAATGGAATAATTCTATCCTTAGATATTTAATCGCCGGTTATTCCCGTATTATTAGCCCTTCATTGCCTCGCGGTGCTCTGTCTAATGCCACTTATATTAAAGTGCTACACATTGTACGTATTACATCTTCGAAATCTTCTGACCTGCCGCAATTTACCATCGGACGTTTGTGAAAAATATTTAGATTTAATTAGAACATATGGCGTTCCCTCAATGTTCAGTATCTAAAATGAAAATAACCATTACAAAAGTAACAGCAATTGCACTTCTGCAGAATATATCCGTCCGATGCGTCGTTGACAGAATTATTAAACGAAGCGGTCAGTGTCCCAAAATGTTCCATTGGTTAAAACAAATCCATTGTGACACGAATCCGCCGTTGAAATCCTCCATTATGCACGCAAAAGATGCGAACGAAATAAAAAGGCGAAACGGTAGCATCGTGCCGTAAAAGGCCGTCACGAACGTAAAGCAAACAGGGTGGCAAGAAGTGCATATCGCGGGGAAGGACACAAATTTCTGTTCAGAGTTGGCCGTGGAAGCACGCCGCGGGGGCGCGTATATAAATCAAACCGAGAGCCATTAAATTCTAGAGTTACGATAACGCGTAAACTTTTTCTTCGCCTACCTAGAGGCGCAACGTATCTCCATTGTTACGTACGAGTACAGACAATGGACAGATATTACGATCCACGAACGGGAAGAACAGAAGTGGCGGAAGAAGAAGAAGAAGAAGAAGAAGAAGAAGAAGAAGAAGAAGAAGAAGGAAGAGGAGGAGGAAGAGGAGGTAGAGGAGGAGAAAGGGCAGTGGAGAACTCGGTTTCTCCGGCATCTCTCTACGATGGCCCACGGCTGTCTATTAGATCGAACGTGCGTGATAACCCGGCTACGATTGTCGTGTCAACCCGGTATAAAAGTGATGAATCGCTATGCCCAAGAAATATCAAGCCTCTCAGAGTCTTGTCTCTTTCATTTTATCGGTATCGAATATTTGTTTAATATCGTCGGAATCGAATGATCTCGAAATTGAAGTAGAATAATGCTGACATTATTATATAATATATAAATATTCTATAATATATATATATAATATATAATATAGAAATATTCTATATTATATTTGATTGAAATGACGTATTAAGTTTCTGCTGCTCCATATAATTATTAGGCGAGTGCAAAAGTGTTCCGTCCGTGGATTGATTTTGCACAAACTTTTGTACAAACACAGCGGTTGTAATCGAAGGTGCCAAAGAAAGTTTAAGGATTCGCAGAATGGGGCGCCAGAATGCTCGATAAGAAATAATGGAATCTCTCGTTCGCGCCGGGACTAGACTCGAGCACACGTGTCGAATCTGTAATGGAGTCAGTGAATCGACCGTAGGGCTGGTCGTACATCTTTTTACACCTTTCTCCATCCCCGTTCGAGTATATACCTTTTTTCGCGCTTCTTGTCGCGTTACCGTAGTACGTCGTACATCAACTTTTCATCCCAGCTGAGGGCTATTAGGATTTTATTACAATACGAGTTTCCGAATCTCTGGTTCGACGACATAATTACGTCAACATAGTGCGAAACTTTGGCTATTCCCTACATTTGAAAACAAGTATCGCACACTTCCGGTACATCAGACTAAAGAAAAGGAGAAATTTAAACTACATAAAAGATAAAAGTACGAATTTCAAAGTCCAATTGCACCATTTTATCATTGCACGTTCGATTCAACCTACTATATTACTATAATATCCATATCATACTATCATTTATATCGTATTATGTTAATAACAGATCATTAAGATATACCTAAACAATATCACATGGGTATAAGTTAATCATTCCTATCGTTTCGTTCGAGAAGAAGTCCCATCCTTTTCTTCGTTTCGCGTCCAACTCGTCCCGACATGCAACAGCTTTTCACCGGAGTACGTGTTATTACGATTACATTACCATCGGCCACGACACGCTTCCTGGTTCCTTCTGACATAAAGGTAAAGCTTACGTAAGTAAGCTGCACCGGGTGATGCCTATCTTAAATTCCTAGGTCGTTGTTAGTGCTCCCGCTCTCAGAGCTGTTGAACGTTCCAATCGTTGATATCGAAGCAACGAAACAACTCGCGCGACCGTCACGGAAAATCGACATGCATACTGCATAGAGGTATATACATATATGTACATGGCAAAATATATTATTGTGGTGAAATTGTTTAATCGCGTTGACGCTTTTGTAACGATTTGTGCATGGAATCTGTTTATACAATATTGCGTGCATATATGATGTGTAAAATCGATCACTGCCTATCGATCTGACCAGGTAAGACGTGAATTGTGAGTTTTATTAAATTTTATTCTTTGGATTGGATGGCGATAGAGAATTCGAATAATAGCATTTGTTATCTAGTTTCTTTAGTTTTTGAAACTGACGTTATTGTAAGTTAATTTAGATTGAAATCGAGTCGAATTTTCTATCCGATTTTGAAATTTTCGTAGTTGAACAATGGTGTGTATGAGGTCGTTGAACTCGTATCGTTACGCTCTATAATTCTGTAGAAGAAAAAAAATTGTCTATCCCTAGTCATTTGAAGTAAGGTACGTTACTTTTACAGACCCGAATGTCCTACGTGAACTCAAGTTTAGGTTCCGTGAAAAAATAGGTTTGTCATTTTGGTTGGTTCGAAATTTTTCGAATAGGCAATCAAACATTAGCAAATCAGTAAACATTAGGAAAATGATATTTCCCGTGCTGGAAATACTCATTACAGCATTGTAAATATTTTTCATCCATTATGCATCGTGATGTTTTCACACCAATTAAAGAAAATACGAATACAAATTGTTTCGGGGAATGCTCAGTTCAATTTGCAAAACGAAAATGAAACGAAGAAATCTATTTTAAAGCATTGCAGAATATCGCGCAACTGCGTTGAAAATAATCTCTTTATCAAAGTAATAATATTTATGCTTTCGAAGCAACGCATTCCTGTTTCCATCGCAATTTTATTACTTCGGGCAAGAAAAAATTGTTTTATTTCCGTAGAACGATTAAGTTAATTGTTCGGGGAGAAAAAGGAACAGAAATCTGAAGCAGACGAAATAACTTAAAACAATTCGATAGACGCGATCTCGCAAAAGATTAAAACTGATTGCCAACAATTTTAGAACACTTGTACGACTATTCCTGACAACTCGATTTAAATAGTCTTCTGGAATATCCAACACCACTTATACAATGTAGATATCAGAGTTTCTCGAAACCTTACTTAGTATTAATAGTAAGAATCACGCGTACAGAAATCTGTTTCATATAAATCGTTTCACGTAACGCTACACTTTCCGCCATATAAATCTACCACAATTACGTTGCCACGTTACTTTTGGTATCGTTCATTAAATTGCAAATAGTTCACGTTCACGTTCACGTCGCACGACGCACGAAAAATATTCGTGTCTAGAACTCGACCCGAAACGGACTTTCCCTCCATATTCGTTCCGTTGCGAAAACCAGGCGGGGCCCCTTCTACATTTTTTTAGCTCATCATATGCTCCATTACGTACATTCCGCTCTGATTGTTACTTATTTCCCTTACCGTTTCATTTATATCTCCACTCGTCGAAACTAATTTCAACATTTTACTTTAACGACGCGAACGTCGAGAAGTTGTCGGGCGATTTTTCTGCAAGCAAACGATGGCAAACGAGGCGCAAAATATACAAATGAACTTTAGAAACGGATTCGTCTTGAAATTCAGGTCAACGTTAAAATTAATACTCTTTGCACGATACATACGGATTTAATTTTCCGCCGCGTTCCATTCGATGGCGGTTGAAAGGTTTGTACGAAGAACTTTAAACGGCCCCCGTATTTGTTGGTTGCTCTTTTCTTAATAGAAATCTACTTTGAAAATAAATAATTGTTGCCACGAATCGGCACGCCGCGTCGTTTCTAAATACCTATCTGACACGTGTGTTATTATTTTGTTCTTTTATCTTCGTTATTATTTGCCCCTTCGTTTGCTGCATTTATCGCGTAGCAAGCGATACGTAACTAATAGGCTGTTTGCATAAAATTCTTCAGGTAAAATGCTGTCGGGTTTCACTTTTATTTCATTATTTTCCAACCTCCCTTGCATTTCATATACCGCAATAAACAATGTACTTTTCATCGCTCGAATTCTCCCCGTTTACTGTAACACCAAAGCTAAACTCGTACACGTGCATGCATAATAAAATAACGCGTGAGAATATGTTATTCTCGGGCGTCTTCCCATCTCGCGTGCAAAAATGCAACGAACAACGATTCCAGTTTCGCGAAAACTAAATCACATATAATTGTCAACCGGCCAGGCAGGAAACTGCACAGTTAACCCCGTTATTTATTTCATTTCCAACGAAAGCAAAGTGTCAAATAGCGGTATACACAGGTGAATGCGTGTTTAATTCAGATCGTTTCGCGACACGAAACATTGCAGTGGCTTCTCTCGAGATAGCAATGGTAGACGCTGACAGGCCGTCGAATAAATAATTTCCCCATTTTTCCGCTCGATTGATTAATCGCGCTATATTCTTACGGGAATGTCAGGCCACGTTCGTTAACGTTTCTCCTCCGAATTCAGCGAAATTCTGAGTAATATGGCGCGCGCAGCGATATAATTATCGTAAACGAGAAAACGGAGACCGAGAAAGCGTAACAAGCGGAGATATTAATTATTAATCGCACGTGCACGGAGCGCGGCCGGGAAAAGTTGACACTTTAGTTTAACGACGTTACAAAACACGGCTTCACGAACGAAAACGTTGATAAATTGATAGCTTAGCCGAGGTGTGCTCGTTTCGCTTACATACAGGTATGCGCGCTGTTCGCAACGACGATTTTGTGTTACAGGTAGCTCTAGACTCGAAGATTCGTATCTCGATTGAACTTGAATGCGAGAGAAAAGCTACTTGACAACGTTGCGTTTTATTGCAGCGGTTGTTTCTTCTTTTTAGTACGAAAAATAATGAATGTTTAGATTTCGGGATCTCCTTCGTCTTAGTTCCTTTGATTTTTTCTCTCTTCTATTCATTGACGCGCCATGCTTCCTGCGAATAATTGCTCGAACGATTGACGAAATTGAACGGTGGGAAAACTTTTCTGGTTTATCGGAGTTCTACCAATCTACGAGTTGGACGTGGTTAATTCGGCCGGTGCGAACCGAATTCTGGCGTGAAAGATAAACGCGTGTCACTTTGAAAAGTAAAACGACCGATGGAAAATCGTACGCAGAGAAAAAACGATAAGATAACGATAGCTGGTAGCAAATGTTATCGAGGTCGAAACAATTGTGATATATTTTATCTTGACTGATCTGTGAGCTGCGTTTATTGAAATCAATAATTAAATAGAAACGTTTTCATACGAGCAGATGGCTTTTATGTTTGGTGCAAGCTTATCTATTTAGATTAGAATATAGAGAGTGAAATAACTAACAAGTGTGTGTTAATTATTAAAAAATTAGCGTGCAATGAATAAAATCGTGTGTGTGCTTAGAGGATTCTTTTGAATATCTACCGCGTAAGGTGAGGATGATAATAGTATAAGATTATTACCGTCAAAATTGCTTTTCATTCAAACCAGCTGAACTTGCTTTCTTGCATGCTCGATACAGCATCAGTAATTATTCTTTTCATTTAACAAGATTCTCTGGAGTTTCATCCTCCAAATGTATGAATATAAAAAAAAAAAGATTGATACAATCTTTTAACCAATTTCAGAATTCAACTCAGAAAATTATTCTCGATAGACATGTATCTACAGAAAAATGGACATCTATATTTCAGTTTCACTTTGGATCTCTATCTATCCACAAATCGGGAGTTTCCATTGAACTCCACATGTAATATTTCTTGAAGTAGCCTTGCGTATAAGTGTTTCAAAGACGTTCTATTTTGTTGAAGGTTTATTTATTCGATCGTAGACCCGGCCCGATAAGACGAAACCGAAGAATACGTACTGTAATAGAACACAAGTCGACACCTGAATGGCGGCGCCGTAAATTTTGGATATCGTGTATAACCGATCGAACAATGCGACTCTCGACTATGACGCAAATTGTTATCTCACCTACGTATCGACCTTCCACTTTATTCCTTTCCTGTTGTTAGCCATATGTCACCTGGTTCGTCGTGTGGCATTGTTTCAAAGCGCGACGATGGTTTCAGAAGCTACCAAACTGCACGGTATGCAGCTCCGATTTGATCAAACGAAACGAAGAACGTTCAATGTCCCTTGTGGTCCTTTAAGTAATATGACGATACAAGAATACCTTCAAAGCCTATACTATTTTTCTGTCGACAATATTTCTTTCGCTATGCATAAAAAAATATCTTCTTCTAAGTGCGTTACGTAAAAAAAAAAAAAAATAGAAGAAAATGAAACGGGATACCGAATGGTCGACAGCGTTACGAACCGCTTCTCCGTGTCCGATTGCGAAAACTTGACGTAGCCAGCTTGTCAAGGCGTATCGCTTAAAAGGTCGTGGAATACGTAAAGGCCCGCACAGAAAGGTGACCCTTTGTTGTACACCTGCTCTGCTAGACAGTGTACGCGCGTGTATGCAAATGTAACACGAGCATATTCGCCCGCATGGGACAGTTGCTTTTGCTATTTGCCCGCAACGACATACATACATGCTCGTGAAACATTTTTACGTGGTTGAAAGAAAGATGAATAACGTTAACCATTAAACATGTGGCAATTCGTGGTTGCATATTATATATACTTTCCGTTTCGTGAGTCGAATGTAGGGCACTCTAGTATACTGTACGTATGTACGATAATTACGTTTCTAAATATTCGAAAGCCTTTACGAATACGATAGAATGTTGTTGTATCTAGGAAATAAAATATTCATTAACCAGATTACTCGACGAACAAAATAGTAGAGATTTTTGGAGCTCGTACTCTAATAACTCTTATTTTTGGAGTAAGAATTGAAAACGGTGATAATAGGGGAGCAGTGAAGATTGAAATTTATTTAAAAATCTTTCCGTTAATCGCAGATTAAATAAAAGAAGGGTAATCCAAATGAAAAAATTCGCATGCACGTTTGAAAATGCAATGATACGTAATTTCTTCGTAATAAGATATGCAAGCAGTAGCAAGCTTTCGTGTAATCTACTTCGGGGAATAAATGTATACATAGCTCGCTTATCACGAGACAATTAGTGAAGTTAGTAATATTCTTTGTTCTTAATAAATACCTGCACGTTACGGACACGCCGAAAATTTATTTGTAATCTTGTTTAACTACTGGCCATGCAATATTTCGGGGAAGCACAAGCACAGAACATATATGTACGTCCTGATAACAACGTTACACGATAAGAACCAGTCTGCGTGACACCGCGATTCGACATACATGACGTAATCATTGGTGGAATAGTGGCTTTCTCCTAAAACAGGAAACTTGATGATTAATCTGTTCATACAGGTTATTAACATTAAATATAATCATTTCTGTCTCGACGAGCGCCGATTTGCAAATTTATTACGATTCGAAGTCGGTTTACAAGATTAAGTCGTTATACATCTTTGAAATCGTGAATTAACAAGTTAGCAGGACATAATTAAGAAATTGCTAAATAGTTATCATAAATGATTGTATCAACACCGTTCAATGAAATTTATTGTTCCTGGCGTAATATGCAATTTGTTACGCACGTGTATTTCAACGCATACCTCAAATCTTTATTATATGTTTAGAATACATATGTAACTACATATGCAAGAGTACTGCTCAACAGTTTGGATACACATACGAATGAAAAAAGATATTTATCAGATTTTACTCTCGTTGCAATGTTAGCGCCTTATTGTTTTTCAATAATTTGTATATCTTTCAAGAAAAATATTGATATCCTATTAAACTTTTCCTTCGTCGATGAATTCGCCCTTTATAATTCTACTTGAATCACTGAATCTTTCTCCTATTTCTCATCGTAAAAAATGTTCGTTCTGCAATCCTCTCCATTAATGGAGAGGTCACACTTAATCGTCCAGATCATTGTTGTATTTTATTCACAAAATTCTAGGTCGAAATTCCTGTATCGTTCGAAAACAATTTTCACTTTTCTGTAATTTCCCCGATGCAACATTATTCCTTACTGAAATGGCGACATCGTTTCTAATCAAAATATTGAGTATAGTGAACGTCACAGTATAACGAAACAATTTAAGTACTAAATATATTACAACATCGACTATGTAATACATCAATGACTGCACTAAAAATTAACCAATATCATTTTCAAAAAAAAAGGATTACATATAGTCTCTAGAATTTGTATGCAACAGATGTACCCAAACTTTTGATCGGTTACCGTACGTATGTACCTATGTATTTATCCGCGTTTCTCAGCGTTCGATCGTAATCCGTTCTTATCTTTACAACGATCAGCACGTCATTATCGTCGCCGTTATCATTGTCCTGCAGGTAACGCCGTGATAACGAGAACGGTTAGTCCTACGTTTCTTCTCCGCGGTGCGCGGACTTTGTTCTCGTCAGTGCCTCTGTTCACGCGTGTTCACGACCATAATGTCACCGTTGTTGATTCGTTGAGCCAACGCCGTGCTCCGTTCCTCACAAATTTACGACAGTGCAATAAATACATTCAACATTATTGCCGTAATTTTCACCCGTGGAAGCTACGATGACGGCTGCCCTCTTCTTCCGCCGAACAAATGCAAGAAAGGAAAAGAACGAAAAATGGGGAACGAGGGGCGAGGTTGGAACAGAAGTGTATCGAATGTAACACGTTGAAAGAAGAGTGATTAACATAACCGACGAGAGATCTTCCACGAAACGCGTGTTCAATTCTGTCGAAGCCAATTAATTCCGACCAATTAACACCATATAGCGTCAATTACAGGATCGACCAGTCACGACGTCGTGTCTCCGTGAAATCGTTGTACCGTTACTCTAAAACGCTCGTTTATAACGACACGAGCCGTACCTGTGTTCCAACGCGCCTCACCTGCTCCTGCCATTATCGACCATCATTTTTTCGATTTTTATATCGCCGCCGAGATACGATTTTTTTCTGTGCCGTTCAAGTTGCATCGATGACAGACTCGATCGTTCCCGTTGCTTGTGGGACAAGGTGCGACGCGATGTCTGCGGGAAGAACGTTGCCAGGTGTCAGGGGTGTCGTACGAAAAGTCGGGAAATCTATGTTTCCAGGGAATCGAGATACAAGTTTCGCGTTGAAGTGGATCGTACGCGATGCGGACCGACAGTGAACGGGGGACAAGTAATTGAGAATCGTTGAAATTTGAGAAAAGTGTGTTTTCATCGCTAGTTCGAACTTTGCTTTCGATTTCACGGTTGGAAACTTCCACTCGTTGCTCGAATATATTTGGAAAAATTATTCAGTCCATTTGACTAATTGAAAATATCGAAAATCAATGGAGAACATTTTAATAATCAGATAAATTCATCTTTCTGAACATACTTCGTCATTATTATTATTACTTCTATATATAAAGTATATTATTCATCCGACCCGTTCAACGACCACACTAGCAACCAACGATAATTCGAATCAACGAGGCGGTTCTCTTGCAAGGATAATCGCGATAAGCAGAAGTCTATGAAGAACGATTACGTCAACGAGGAGGAATGCAAAAAGCGAGATTCGATGAATCAACACAGAAGCATCTCCCCGTTTCACGTCAAAAACGTTTGTTGAACATCCGCGGGACAATACTGTGCGTGTCTCTCGCAGAAACGATTCACGTCAGAGACGAAACATGGATGCAATAATGATCCTGTACGACTGAACGAACCGTAAATCCACGTTTGAAGAAGTTGAAAATCTTGCGAACTTATCGAAAGAGCAATAGAGTACGGATAGATAACGGGCAGGGAAGTATCGTGTGGGTGGAACGAAAGGAATCATCAGGAGGATGTCGTGCAGGAAAAAGATCGACTCGAAACTCTGGCTGGACTACACCCAGGCGGTAAGAATCGATTGTATTCGTGCATCGTGATAACAGTTATCCATCCGTACCCCTGGAGACCTGGCTGAGGGCTGGGGAACAGGGTTTCTAAGGTAACCGAGTTGGTAAATCGATGAGACGTTATCATGCAGAATTGAGTTCACTGGTTGCTTCTAAAGCGAACATGTATTCCCATTGGGCGTTCTTCCATTCTCTTTTCTTTTCATAATTCCTTCCTTTTTTTCTTTCTGCGCCCTTTTTCTCTTTTCATTTCGCTGGTTGCCTGTTGCGATAGGTTCGCGATCGACGATGCTTTTATACTGTTCGATGCCTTTGTTCTCTTGAAGCGGGGAGCAAAATTCTCGTGTTACGACGAGAAAAATCACGGCTCGTGTTTCGTTTCGTTTCGTTAGACAAGTTCCAGGGGGATGAAAAGTCTCCCGTCTATTGTTCAGATACTTCTGATGTGATGAAAATCAAGTCTGAATTAATAGAATTTCGCGGTGCCTGGAATATATTTGTTACGTGTCTATTGATAAGGGATAATGATAAGAGTAACAAATAGTTGCTCTGAAAGAAGGACACGAGATCGAACCAATCGGTGCTGTTACAGTTTAAGCAAGTAGGCGTTTTCATCTTAAATTAACTCGGGCATCAACGTAAGCGTTATCCCGTTTCGTTTTTTCTACGCACCGTAACGAAAGCCGTAAGACTACAAAGTAATTTTACGGTCGTTCGTTTTTTTCCCAATCAGTGACCAGTAAACAGGCTATACTCCAATCGAGGGCAGTATTACTAATTACCTCGAATAATTATGTACACGTTTATAAATCGTCTGGTCCGAGAAAATGTCGAAACGTTTAACCACCTGTTGCCTCACATTTTCGTTTAACAATCAAGGCGTATATGTCTAATTGTAAGATGTAACTTCCGCAAAAAAAAAATGCGTGGACATAAGAAAGTCTGAACGTTGTGGTTAAGGGGATAATTGCACAATCGTGAACCAGGCGCCGACTGTTAGATTCTCGTTTTCTAGGACAATCGGCGTTCCTGCATAACCGTGAACGATCTCGTTCGTACAAGATCAAGAACGAGCGTTCGTGTCGATAACATTCCACCAAAGCTGATAGTGTCGTTGTGAGAACGACGAAACTTGGCTGGGAACGGTATTCATTCAGTATAATGTTCCGGCCTTGATTAAGGTTGATGAAATAGTTCTACTATTTTCTTCCTTTCTTTTAATTCTCTCTTCTCCGTTGGAACGATCCGTATAGCGATGCATATGTTCTCTCTATGGTTTCTCTTGCGTTTTGTTGTTAAAAGATTGTAGGCGTGCTGGTCCGTTAATAGTGACGTGAACGATTGTCTTCCTTTCTATTTTAGATCCGTGGACCTTTTTTCAGATGCCTAAATACAGTCTCTTCAAAGTGGTTGCAGGCTACTTCTCTTCGAAAGGTAGATGGCATAATAAAAATGAGACAAACTAAATAGTCTGCAATGTGCTGCAACAAATTGTCGCACTAACTTCACTTGGTAATGCGAAATCCAGCTGCAACTGTCCAGGAAGGTTAAGCACATGGCAAGAACACTTAATCTCTCAATCGTAGTACGGGTAATCCGGAAGACTACTCGAGTCAGCTGTTCGTTACTTTAACTCGCCAAGACGTGGGTGTACACACATATACCAGCAGCCGCAGAACGGTTTTGCGATTTGCCTGGAGAAAAAGGCACGCCGTGATTGTGTTTGCGTTACGAACGGTCTATCGGTGGTCCTACCTGTTTTCATCTGGCCACAATCGAGTCACACATAGAAAAAGTGAGCACGAACGTTCGTACACACGTGCAAACGGAACAGGGCTCTTTCTCTCTCTCATCTACCTGCTTTTCTTACTTTCTTCCTTATCCACGTCTGTCTCTTGCTCAGGGCAGCACCCAGAGAACTCACGATGCAACTTTTCTTGCCAGGTAGCAAATGATAGTAAACGAAAGGGACGTGCTCGTTTTTGTCACAGGTGGATGAAACGAAAAAGCGGTGCAGGAGTTTGTTATTCAGTCTACGTCATAAAAATCTGTACCCTGCATTAATTGTTTTTTTAGTTCACAGAGCTGACCAATATCGTTGGTTCTGGTAATTAGCTTAACCAAAGTATTAATTTTCTATCGCTTTTCTGTAATATCGTAAATTGTATAAATAATTATACGGGGTTACTAGTTACTAGTTAACTACTATTAATAGCTACTAGTAACAGCTACTAGTTACCATCATTAATATCAATTTTTAGCATAACGTTTCTTTTCTCCCTGAAAGGTAAAATGTAATTCAAAAAAGAACGTCGTGCAAGGAAATAAAGATACACAGTTTATTTTCCTCTCTTATTCTTATTTAGCTATCAGTAATCAATTCGTCCTATTATCGTCTGAGAAGTAGATGTAAGTTTAAATGAGACTATGGAGTTTCTTTACACTCAAGAAAATTCGACTTTTCGAAATTCGAGTCCGAGTCTGCTACAACCCTCTCCCTACCAATTCTTGACTCCCTCTTGGGCCTAACTGTCCACTACTCCGAGTGACCAGTTCGTAACCAAAGTTCGTTTCGCCTACAATCGACTTCTATCGCGCGTATCATGTATATCGTTTCCTCCGTTGTGTCAATTACGAATTGAGGGCTACAGTGAATCTAACGAGCGAAATAAACTGGTGGAGAAAATGATCCATGGCTGTGAGAAATTGAATGAAAGTGCATAGTTTCAGAATTCGAAGTGCAATATGTCAGGCACGCGAATGCCTTCGTGCATACGCGCCGCTCTTCGTGAAGTTTCGGTGACCTTCGGCTCGCTTCGGCTGCGCTCGTCAGCACTCGTAACCGGCATCCTCGAGGAGGCGACGCACGACAGATGCCTCGAGGACCAGTGACAGAATGTTGTGTTGAAATCAGGTGAAATTTCGGTTGATTCGTGTGTGATTGCGCGAACAAATTCAGACGTATATCATGCCGGCCACGTGCTTACAATTTTACCCCAATATTGGATAAGCGTGCTTCGCTGGAGGGTAGAGTTTAAGGTAACGAACACGCTAAGTATAATAACACGCGAATAGTACTCTTTTTTGTCTATTTCTTTTTAATGCAAAATCTAGCAGTGCACGTTAGATGGTTAACTCGGAAGGTAAAGATCTTCAGCTGTAGCCGAACACCTGATTATTTTTTAATTAACGCAGTTTGTGGGAACGATCAGGTAACCATGCGCCTGACTAGCGTATGTACTTGTAACAAAAAAAAGTAAATTGAATTACGCGCTCTTACAGTGATACACGTAGATATGCATTTGAATGGACAGCTATTCGTAAAATGTGTGCTTGATCATTTCTAACTAAGGCACATAACGGTATAGAAAAATGATATATAAAGTGTGTCGCGGACTTTTATACTTCATCGCGACCCACTGCATATATGTATATAACATCGGACGATGAATCAGTCATTCTTGAAGACATTTTCATCGAAGGTCTCGTTGCAGTCCTTGCAAAAATCATTCATTATTTACGCGAAACACAGTAATTGTGTATCAATGTAACATATTACTGTAGCAATTATAACGATTACTCTCGATATCCAGTGCATAGCGAAACATGAAAAGCCACGAGATAACGAAACCAGTGCGCACGGGTAAAGAACAATCGTTTATCGGATCGAAGCACATTATTCTTTCTTTATCATTGATTATACGGTTGCAATTATTACATGGCATGTAATAAGGCAGCCTGACGCAATCAATGGAGGTTGTTTAAACGATGACACAATTCTGTACTCGTAATCACGCCAACTACTACGTATGCATGCTTGGCTTACAAAATCAGGACTCTTAATACTTCTGCTTGTTACCGAAAGCAATATCTGCGAATCACGGGTCGAATATTCGTCAGAAATAATTCTGTCCTATTTTTTTGATCATTTTCATATATTTTAATATCGATGGCATTGAGTGAAAAGTTAATAGAAGGACGTGTTGGATCGGATGGAAATATTGTTCTACTATTGGTGACGAAAATATATATCCGTGTTAGGTACTCAGTTAATTTTATATTAAATGATATATCAGTCAAGAAATTTTTCCGATTGATAAAGAATATTTTGTTTGTTTGCGACCAATGTGTTCGTTTAAACCCTTTACCCGTTCTGAATTCAAAGTCACAGGTTTCTTTTTAATGCTAAACTATTTAAAATGTGTTTAAAAGTTTTTCAATTACATACATAGAAGCACCGAAAGTATTGAGACTTTCCTGCAATATAATTGCGGTTCCCTATTCGCTTGTTACACCGTAACACCGGAGAAAGTGTATTTAAGTAATTAGTGGAAAGAATGCAGCGTGGCGTCACTTGAGAACACAGACATGATCCTTCCATGCCACTATTTAACGCTTCTGTTCAAAATATTTTTTTACACACTTGTCTACAAGAGTAAATTAGATACACATCCGTTGACCATAGAATTAGAGCCACTCGAACGGCTCAACATTGTTCATATTCTCAGAATAATAATTGAAAGGGCTGAACGGACTTCAATAACTTTTGGCCAGCTTCTGTCGCAGCGTTATATTAGTTAAGACAAGTTAAATTATTCGCCAGCGTCCCTAATTCAATGGCCAGGTGCTATAGATGGGTACAGAAGTGACGGCGATAAAGATCAGTTCTGCTGACCTATGCACTTGCTACCGAAGAGGAATTCGACGAACGTCCAGGGACACGTTGAAAGAAGGAAGGTATATAACAGTACCGACTCAATGGTATATACCTCTGTGTCTCTTTGTGTAGTGACCAGTTGATTCGTTTGACCTCCTATCGTGTACCTCGTTGGACCGAAAAACCGTTGGTCAAGAACAGAGAAAGTAGCAGCACACTTTTTTCTTTTTTTTTTTATTTTCGTCACCTACGGTGAGCCACTTTGGTACCGTGGTGTCGGAACGCGAATGCGATGACTGATTCACAAAATCGCTCGCAGCACATACGGTGGCTGAAAAATATTTCCGTTCGAAATGTAATTTTTATTGTATCCCTGATGTTAAAGGTTTTCTCTTTAGTTTTAACAATAAGTGGTTGAGGATATATACATTGTACATTATAAATATTGCAAGAATAACGTTATTCATTTTTACTCGACGGGATATACATATAAAAATTACTGTTTGGTCGGGAACTGTTGGCAGCCACTGTATATATTAGTACAGGTGTGCAATTATTTGCGCTGAACGATGGGGTACGATTAATTTACACGCAATCACGAGACACGGTCGCTTGTTAACCATTAACATTCGGAACGGGATCTGTTCATTTTGGTCGCACTTTCTAAATATTACAGATAATGCGATCTGATAACTAAGGGGAGGCTCCTGTGACGTCATGTGGCATGAATCTCGTTCAGGTGGGAAAAAGTTCGATTTCGAATTACCTGAGGTTGATCACGGGTGCATATTTTAGTGATGAGCAATATGTATAGTCACACTTTACTATTAGGAATCGATACTAATTTGGATCACGCCCATCTCCAGAACACACTACCTATTTCGTTCAACCCCTTCGCTCTCGAATCATTTCTCCTTTAATTTCTTTATATTTACTAATGGATACTAAATTTGGATAAATCCTTGATCGGCTTCTTAAATGAACATATGCAATAATCTGCATCCCGCGGATCGCGAGAGGGTTGAAGAACAAACTCCAGCATCTCGAACGTGTGGTGTGCATGCGTATTACTTTTACCCCGAGAAACGACAACGAAGAAAATAGTCGAGCGTGGATACGTTTCTCGCGGCGGCCACCGTGTAATTACAACGTGTACAAGCCGCGAAAATTTGCGGCTTCCTGCGATCCTCTGCCACCATAAATTCACCATCCAACCTGCCAGCCTTACTTACGCCGCTGACAACGAACCATTCGAGTGCTACGAGACCGTGAGTTTCTACTCGAACGAAACCGACAACGGCTGCCATTCTGTTATTACATACCTTTCGTTGCTGTTTTACACGACAGGACAGGGTTGTTTCATAGGCCGCCGCCGCCGCATTGAGCCGACAATTACTTTCGAATAAACGCTTCTTTAACAGAAGCACCGATCGTTATCTTTAATTTGAGAAGCTACCCTTGGGGCGTGGAATGATAGGGGATGAGTTGCAACGTTGAATGTCTTCGTTGTCTTTAGATCGGATAGCGTATGAAGAGGTTTCTAGTATCTAATTTATGGATTTATTTAGCGCCGCATTGGGACAATATTTTTCGTTGATATTTAATAATGTAGTTTGCATATGTATTTATCGGAGATGCTCTAGTTTTTATCGCGAGATCGCGTTTTTGCGGTGTAAATATATATTGGGCAAATGTCTCGTGGAATGTAGAATTAGAAGAACACTGTGCAAGCTGTATATAGATAAAGGGTTAATATAATATGAATTGTAATATATCTGTAGACGAAGCAATAGATAAATGAAAATGTTCAAATGGTGCTTCGACGGTAGTTTCTTAATATAGTACCACGTGGTGTAACAAAGTTTAAAGGCTAAATCGATTTGACGAGTTCCCGAAGCGATTTGAACGCTACAGGAGCAGACTAACGTTGAAAGCGTTTAGACATATGTATTACAGGATTTTCTCGTGCGAACATAATTTCTGCCTTTGTTGCGCATCGAATCCAGTGAACTTTATAGAGAAATTAAGAGCCGAAGGCTGTTTGATATCCATTTAGCCATTTGAATTTTTATAACCTACATCTATGCAAACGTAAACTATAAAATATAACACCTGTGCAATTTTATTTGCAAGAATATACATATCTTTCGGTAGAATATCCTCCAATACCAGTTCTGAACAGAAAAAAAAGATCAAGTAAATTCTGAATCACGTGACAATAAATTTCACCAGAACCGCCAAGGAATTCCTTTATCATTTTTCCTGCCGTCGTTTAAAAAAAGACAAATCTCTAATGCGTCCCGATTTCATCGCACCGCGACTCTGAAAGCTATAAACGGCATAATACAAAATCAGGAATTTGAGAGTGAAAGTGTCGCGTTAATAAAATAACTTTAAAGTGTTTTCCTCACCTTTCACTACTCGCATACCGACACGAAAGGAGAATGGTCTCATCGTTAAAAAGTCGTATCTCTTGACAGAAAATCAGTACAGTAGTTATGTCTATCTTTTCCTATCCGGTTTTATTCTCTTTATTTCCTAAGGATGCGTGGCAATGGGAGAATAAGTGCCATTAAAACGACGTTCGTGAAATGTCAGGAAGTAAAGTCTCGAAACCGTGCTGTAAATTCCCTTGGCATGGTTCCGTTACCTTGAAATGTACCTTAATTGAAAAGACGCGTTCTCGTTCTCGACGCGATTAGCATCTTGCGATTTAATTGCACGCTCGAGACTTGTCGATTCGGTTGCACCACGAGCATCGAACTACGGGCAAATAATTCGCGAAACATTTCGTTTCTGTTCGATTCGCAAATTGACTGCGTATTTAGGGAAGGAAGATTTGATGTTTCTCATTTATTTTTAATGCGATGAAAGAACAATTGTTGAATGATATAGAGTTCATATAATGAATCAGTATTGGTAAATTATGTATCTTGCATTACTAATGGAACGATTTTTATTATTATTAATATTCGCGTGTTTCTTTTATTTTCATTATAGTTAACAGCACTTATAATTGCACTAGGAGATAAATGATAGATTGATATTATTGAGAAATCGTTGCATTATTTTTTATATAAATGACGAATTAATGATGTTCTTTATATTATACAAAAATATTAAATGGCTTACATTTTTTCCTTTTAAGTAACTAGCAAAGTGATTTCTGTAATACAGATCTGTATCTGGAAAGAAAATCGTTGTGTACCCTTATTCCATACGAGAACGCAATGCAAACTAAAATAGAATTTAAGGCTGCCAGAATGAATCCTCTTTTTATTACGGTTCGTTCCCTTCCCCCTTTTATTTTTTTTCTGTCTGCTTGGCTTACCAACTCTTGCGGGTCAGGTCCTTCCGGTGTTCAAAACGTCTACACCTGGACGAATTCCAAAGATCCTACAGAGTCAACCTTCGACTTTTCTTCTCGTTGAACAAAGCCCAAGGGTTTATGGTTTTCGACATACTCATTGTTCTCCCTTGGGTCATAGCACGCTTCTATCGCCTCCGAATTTCATTTCGTCAACTCCTAATTTTATTGTCTTTTGTACCTACACGAAAGCGCTTTTAACGAGTTCAGCTCGCTGTTCAGGATACAATCGTTGCCCGCAGGTAAACGAACAATATCGGTATTTCCCTTCCATTAATTCGACGCAATACCTTTTTGTTTGACCAATTTCAATCGCACACGTTCTAATCATAAATGGTAATCATTTAGTTCAACGTACGTATTACGAAATGCGATTCAATCTCATATGACAACAGTGAAAAGTATATCTATTTGCCGGGAGCACAAATATGAGAAGAAAAGGCGAGAAAGAAAGAAATGGCACTTTTAATTATTCAGCTCGTTGCAGCAGGAAATTTCTCTAATCGTTAAATCGTTTTTCTAGATGGAAACCGAGGTACGGACGCTCAAGCAAGAGCTGGTTCGTACCCAGGAGGCCTTGAAAGCAGCCACAAAGAGATGCCGTGATCGGGTGAAAGAGTTGGACAATCGTACCGCGAGCCACGAGTCCGAGAGAAGTCTCCGTGATCAACAACTATCGCGGATACTTCGTGCTCTCCTTGTGCTAGAGGCGCGTTTAAAACAGGAGCAGAAATCGATCAGGCAGCTGCTCAGCGAGAAGGACAATGTGATCAGGAACCAGCAGCTCGAAATCGCGCGGCTCAGGCGTTACACCAAGAATTATATCAAATGCAAACGGGAGCAGACACTTGGCAAATCATCGTCGAACGTCGATACGGCTGGCAACATTGAGAGCAACGAGCTGCAGGCGAGCAGTGTCAATGTGAGAATTAAATACAATATTATTATCTCAAAACAACTGAGAATTATTATTATTATTATTAGCTTGATGAGATTTGAAACATTTAACAGCTTCTCTCTTCTGTAATACTTTATTTTGCACACATATTTGTATAAGCACGCATATAGCAGTTCGACATTAAATATTGCAATTGAAGCACAAGGAACGACAGAATATTAGGAAACGAAATACCTCACAAAAATATATCATCTACCAAAATAATCAAACACTTCGATCTCTACTAAACAACCAACCACCGTGGAACCACTAAACAATTACCAAAGAAACGAACAGAGGAACAGAACAGTAACAACACCTCTATCAACAGCGAAAAAACCACAAACGTTCCATCAGCCAGAAAGACCCGTGCAATTTGCAAATCTGCACCTCTCAACGCAAAGAAAAAGAACAGCCCCACGGTCCCTCCCTAACGTTTCGTTTCCCGTTGCAGGCAAGCTCGAGGCAGGACTGCAGCATTAGCAAAGACATTCAGAACCTGAAGTGCGAGATAATCACGAAACTGAACCCGTCAGCGGTACCTGTTGCCCTCATCGACCTGGACAGAGGGGTGAAAAAGACTCACAGCTTCGCCGGGAGCGATATCTCGAAAACGAGCCTGACGAGCAGCGAGAACACGGATGTGTCGATTATCACGACCACCACCGATGGAAGTCCCTCGTTGCTCAGCACAGAGGGTTTCTGCGAGGGCGAAAGTACCGACGTTTCGCCCGGCTCTACCTTAAACAAATCGAACAGGTGTACACCGACTATCGTCACCGACAGCGAGAACGAAATCACGATGGTCTACGACGACGTCGCGGAGGATGAGGATGAAACGGTCGTCACGGAGAACGGTTCCAAATTGGCCAGGAAAAAGATCGGTATCGGCAGGTCGAGGGCGCAGAAGGGTTGCTGGGATAACGGGGCGACAGGAACCACGAGCATCGCCAGAACGGAGAGCAAAGACGACGGTATGGATTGTAATTTTGTATCCGAGGACGAAGAGAGGGAACAGGAGCCGATTTACGTGAACACGTTTAACGAAACGAACTCGAGGACCCTGGGAATCACCACAGTGGAGTGTAGTGCGACGGAGATGCCGAAGCCTAACGAGGATTTTAGTAATAACAACAGCGATGGCAGTGGAGGGAATAGTGATAATAATAACAGCGTGTGAGTATTGTCATTTTTAGTTGTACGTTTTTTTCTGTCTGAAAGATTTCAGATTATTTATTCGGGTTAGAAAGGATACGAAAATGTCTGGGACAAATTCGTTCTCTTTCGACTCAAGCCGAGCGAAAGTATTTGTCGACTTGAGAAATGTATTTTCGGAAACGATTGAGAAAACTATGATAACAAATCGCGTTGGCGAGCCATCTAATTTTCCAAAGTGATGAATGTAGGTAAAATTTCACAGATCCCTGAAGATGGAGATCGAAGAGCAGAACGTTGAGGAGACCAGCGGGAACTGGTACAGCGATCCAGACGAGGACAAGATCAGCGATGACGTCTTCAGGCATAGCACGTACCGGCCGAGCAGCAACCACAATTCCGTCTTAGAGTGCGTCAATCAGATCCTTTTGCGCGACATGGAGGAAGAGGAGAGCATTCTTTCCGTTTCCAGAAGGTTCAAGCATCGCGGGAGAATAGTGCGATTTCAACCAGCTAAATTGTCAGACATCGAGTCGGTGGGGTCGGAAATGGAACGAAAAAACTCCGAAGAAGCTGTCGTTGAAAGGGAAACAGTCAGCAACGAGATCGCCGATGTTCCTCCCGATAATTTCGAAGCTACAGCTACGGAAGACGAGTACGGCATGAGCCTCACTCAAACAGTATCAACCGCTACGCCAAACGTTCGGAATAAAATCACGAATCACGAGTCGAGCCTCGAAGACGAGCCTGACGAATCGAAAGCTATTCCAATCATCATTATTGAACCAAAAATCGAGATGGACGAAACCAGGCACGCGAACTTTCCCTGCTCGCAAGTGGCACAGAAATCGAAGGCGTCGGCGAGCGTGGCGAATCCGCCTCCGAAATTGGAACGAATCGAGGAGAAAACGTGCCTGCAAATGTCCACGAAAGGACTGACCATAGCAAAGAATCTGGACTACGAGGAAATCGAGTCACTTCCAGAGATAATGTCTCCGCCTCCCAAAACACCGCCAGCGTTGCCTCCCAAGCCGCAATTCAAGAACAACACGTTAATCCTGAAAAAAATACCTAGCCCGTCGTTTCTAATTGACGAGACACGGAAAAAGCAGCAGCTTCTCGAGTCAAGCTCGTCCGAGCACAACAAAAAGGTTTTCGGTTTCATGTCATCTCCTTTAAAGTCGGCAGGGTTCAATGTAACATCAGCAAGAAGTTTAAACTTCGACGAAGCCGTCAACAAAGTTACAGGAAGCAACGAGGAGGGGAGTTTCTGGAAGAACAGATTCAACAACGTTCGCTCGTCCTTTCAAACGAGACAGAGCCACGAAACCGTTGCTGAACAATCGAGAAAGGTGCCACCGAAAGTCACCAATATCGTTCGTCATTTCGAAGAGTTCAAGATCGGTTGCGAATCGGAGGATCAGACGAAGGAGCGAACGAAAACGAAGGGGAAGCACGCTCATGCGGAGTTCGATCAGGAATTCGATATCAGGCAAAACTTCGAGGAGTTCAATTTGGATGAGTGCGATTTGTCTGACGATCCGGATAGACCGGAAGGCGATGGGTCTGAAAGGCTTGGCAATCTTGGGGCGAGGGCCAGTCAGAATGAAAAAACGGCCGCAACCAAAGACAATAATAATGTTCCACTTGCTGCGAGCAATTCGAGCGGGTACGATCACTTCCTAGAAGCGACTGGTCTTAGCAATAAATCTATACTGACCCCCTCGAGGTTGCTGAGCAATCACAAGAGCATGCTGAAGCCGAAAGACGTGAAGTATAAGAACAAGATAAAAGCTACTGCTGTAATGGAGAAGAACAGTGCTCCGACGACAAACAATACCACTCATGTCAGACATTGGACCGGGCCGTTTGTCTGACGACTGGCGCAAGTTTTTCCAAAAGGTCTGTTCCGCCAAGACTTCTTCGAAGAAGGGACATGATTTGGAAAATGAGACGGAAATTAACGGGACGATTGTATGAATTTAATAACGGGGGGAAATGTCATACGCCGCGTACCATGGAATTCTGTAAATTATTCTTATTAATGTACGTTTTAAACGCGACAGTTTTATCAAATACTTGTCCGTTACTAGAGAAACGGAGTCCTCGAGTTAATTTATTTATAACAGCTTCGACATGATAAAAGGAGTATTTCGATGTGTTGTATGTACATTTTGATAAAATGTTTCTTACTTATTTATAACATCGTTGATGAAATCAAATGGAGTCGAGATAATTGTATAGTAATGTATTGTGTAATAAGCGTAGCTATCGTAGCTGTGAACTATCGGTGGTCAATTTATTTTCCCCGGGGATTAATGCTTTTATCGTGTTCGCGTTTTACTGTTTTATACCGAAAATCTTAGAGATACAATTGAATATATCTAGTTAACTATGACTGTCGTTGCTTCGCGGCGGCAAGAGAAATACAACAAATGGATAAATATATAATAATGAAACACTATTTGAATATGAAATTATTCTCCGGCTGTACATTAATCCGTAATTACAATCGTATAAAATATAAGTCTTAATTAATATACGGCAATATTACAATTATTAAATTTCACCTATAGAATTTTATGCCACGTTTATTTGAATCATGTACCATTTAACAATCCATACGTATGTAATTACGAGTTAATTATTCGTCGACGTATAATCGGTAATAAAAATAAAATATACGCATATCTGTCAAAGTATTAAAGACAATATATGTTACGAAATATGCAGATTGCTAAAGTCAGATCGAGGATAAAGTAAAAGATGTACTTTGCTTTTTCTTTCTTTTTCTTTTTTTTTGTTGCAAATAAAATTGAAGATTACTTTATTGAACGATTCCTGTGTTTGATTAAGAAATAGGAGAGTACACGAGTATAATGTTAAATATTTTGTGACGATTTATAAACAACTAGAACGCGTATTATACAATTGTATATATATATGTATGTATATATATGTGTGTATATATAACTTCTACTATCTATAAAAATACAACGCAACTCTATAAAAATACGATGCTAACTGTCACTGGTATCAAAATCTAAATAGGAAACGAAAACAAAAGCAATTTCAGAAAATGGACAATATTTAAACTCGAACATTTCATCAGTAAATGTTTTAAATGGGTTCCATTTTCACAGGTTAGTATGAATCACTCGTTCAGGCACTCTATTACATTTGGCTAGTGCTATATTCTTGATACAAATGTATATAGATCTAGCTGAAAAAAAAATTGCATGAAGGGTCACGCAATTCGTTTGGCACAGTGGTTTCTTCAAGTTTCTCTCTCCGCACGGAATTCGTAAGAGAACTACAAAAGAAAAACAGTGCAATGAAGAAAAAGAAACATCAAGCAAATACATGAATACATCATCAGCAAACAGTGATCATTTATTTTTACCTCTTTATCCAAGTCCTTCTGAGTCCAGACTTTAATCACAGGAAGTTTGCTCTGTAAAAGATACAATTAACGATACAAAATTGCACCGTAGCAATTGCACGTTCTTTCAACGATTACTTACAGTGGAAGAATCAGAGTGAACACTAAGACGTGGATTAAGAACAAATGGAACTCCATCGAACTCCGAAGTCCCTGGTAATGTACCATAAACTGATGTAGATCCAACAACAGCTGCCGTTGTTGTAGTAGGTGGCTGCGGAGCAGGTCTTGTCGGTCTAATTTTTGCATTAGGGCTTAGAATTTCATAATCTCTATCGTTCGGTTCGTCCGCGTCCTTTCCCCCGCTGCCACTAATTTGTGGATAAATGCCGTTTGTTGGTTTTGGCGAGAACTTTGGTTTCGGTGGTCTTTCGGGAGGTATCCTATGCGGTGTTCCATTTGATGGATTTGGGGAAGCACTTTGAAATAAACTGCGAATAAAAACGATTTCCCATAATACAACTAGCGCAAGTGCATTGTTGTAACATATCATTATTCCCTTTTGAATAAAAGGTTACTCTTACTCTATATTAACGTACGACTGTGAAATCGAATTTCCATTTACAATGTCGATAGTTTTGTAACATACATAAACTCCATTGATGACACTAAAAAAAAAGAGTGGAGGAATATAATTGAACTGCGAGAAAAAGAGTAAAGACATGTTTGATGTAAAAAAAAAACACAGTATGTACTTGATTAATATCGAAGAGACTCCGATTTAACCGAGGTATTTTGAGTTTCACGGTAATTCATTATAAAACGTTTCTAATAAATTCGCAAATTGGTCAAACGTACCCAGCAGCGACGAATCCGTTTGGTGCCATTTTAGACGTATAAACCTTATGCATAATCCTACTACATATGATAATATCAGTAACTGCTTTTGAGCATAATTCCTTACTCCTAACTTTATAGCACAATTGTTTCTTCCTCCATGCCTTCTGTTCTGAAATCCATTAGCGATATGTACTAAATGAAAACAGTTCTTGGTCGGATAATATTTTATCCTGTCTTACGTATGCTCACTTGAATCTACAGTATAAGAAATTATGCTGTATCCTTCCGGGGGCATGTCCCGCTCATTAATGATTGCTATATCTTCAACTACGCACTGCGGTGGCCCTTCAGTCTTCGAAAAACATACGTATCTGCCTTTCTTCTTTATAAATAGTCCGCTTTCCCTCCATAAATCGGCATCTGTATCTTGATCGTAAGTCCTCGACACCTAGTCCAAGACAAGAAATGAAATGCGATACGACTCAGAGAAATTATTTAACAAGGCTACTTACCACTGTAAAATTTGGCGGACACTTGTCTATATCTTCTACAATACCTATGGCTGTGATGGGCCTATCATCGGGTAACACAGATGACAATTGATGCACCAACATTTTGTTGCAATTGGTCTTCTTAGACATTGCTGCGACCCTGTTCAAATTATGTTTGTATAACTACTTCTGTTTCCCTGCACACTGGTCATATGCTATTTGAAATATACATTGAATTGAAATTATAATAAGCTGACGTCTACTGTGGTCTCAGAATGAGATATTTATTGCAATAAAAATAACTTATTTAATATAAATGTGATCTGTATGACACTTGCGTTAAACAATCCGTAATAATTAATATTATAAAATCGGGGACAAATGATAGATAATCATATAGATACATCGATATAGATAATCATATTTTTATATAACAGAAACGTGTCGAATGATACTGTAAAATCACCAATACTACTATTTCGATGACCCATTTTCGATCGATTCAAAACAAAATTTAAGGTGCAAGGAAAATTTGTTTATATTCAGTAGCTTTTAAAATAGCGAAGGTTATACCCTCTGTGACACGTACAGAAACACAAGCAAACAAATGTATATAACGTATATTGCAATTCGGTAAACTGTTTTTCGAAACTAATTCATCGCACCGGAATTTTTAATATCAACATCTTTGAATCTCCAGATAAATTCACACGTATAACAATTTTTTTGCTTACCTTCGCAAGTATTGGGCGATACAAATTTATAAATTCTGCATACTTTCGTCTCCTTCGTTTGTGTTTTATCAAACTTAACGTTCTACTTTTAATTAGCCGGTTAATTAATTCCAATGGCACAGCACGGCAATTTTCAATCGAGTCGCGTTCGACTCGTACTTCCTTTGACACGCAATCGTATTCTTCGGGTGAGATTCATTCGTAATAGAGCGAAGGTACTCCAATACATACATATGAATAAACAAAGAGAGTGGGAAGGAAAGCTAACGAAAGAGAGACAGAGAGCGAAACACTGGGAGAATGAAAGGGAGAAAGGTAGCCATCTAAGATAAATATATGTATATATGTGTATAAATTATCAATGCTCAGTTCTGTTTAGCAGTGCTTTAACATTCGTGCACTTTTCAATTGTATTGTGTAAAATATCGATAAGATAAGTTAGTATAACGAAACGCACAAACACTTTTGTTGTTAATGAGAATTACTTTTCTTCTCTGCCTCTTTGTCGACCGTTCTAAATTGATATCAATGACATCACTTCTACTACCCCCCCATTTCAACCATAATGACTATATGTACTACCGTCTTAACTGACTAGGGTAGTTGTGTCACAGACAAGATATAGGAATAGACAAATCAGCTCGTAGACCTTCGTGGCGCAACCTGACTACCATACCGACTCAGAAATTCCACACTGATTTGAGCGTCTTTTGCTCATGAACAGTTTTCAATTGAGAAACTATTACTTCAGGAAGTAGTGTTGGGGACAGGAATCAGGCACAGCCTTCGTAGCTTTCTTACTTATATTGATTATGAGACACTACTTTTTCGTCAAGCTAAAAAAGTTGGTGTATTCGTATTTTTATTTATAAAATAATTGTAACACAGCTTTAGAATCATATTACAACATTTTTGTTATGCTTCTTAATATAATAAATTATCTAAGACTGCAGCTCGGGCACAGACGACATATAGGAATAGACAAGTCATCTTATGGACTTTTGTGGCCCAACGTAACTGACATACCGGCTCAGAAATCCAACACTGATATCAGCGTCCTCTGCTCATAAACAGTGTTCAATTGTAGAACTATTATTTACTGAAGTAGGGGGGACAGGACTCATGCGACTGTGTGAATATATGTGAAATGTTTAGAATTAGGAATTATGAAAGCTATTTCTCGGTCAACGTTTCGGTAGAAAAATTGAGCTACGGTGCCTGGTCGCGAGATGCACTTCTGTTTGCCCCGAGTTGAGTCGAAATCACATCGGGGCGATGAATTGCGTGTGTCGCGTATAGCGCACTTTTTTAAAATATTTATTTTCTAGTCCAAAAATCAGTTGTTTTAAACATCTTGAATATGCTACATTTCAAATAAATAAATATATTCTTACTAGCCATTCCTTTATTGTACATCTATTATATGTATATCTTCCTGTTTTCAATTCCTAAACCTTTACCTCTTATTCTACGCATCAGATTGTCTAGCTCAAACAATTACTACCGTGCAGGAACTTTAAATACAAAGTTCACAAGCGGAGAACTTGTAAAAGTAGTCCTCAACATTACTAAACATATTGCAACCAGCTATACATAAAGGGTCTCACAAAAATTCAACCAGGTTGCAAAGAAATGCCTAACGAAAATGAAATACGGCTGCAAAATATACCTCGCGAAAAGGCAACAAAGTTGCAAACATCTCCTCAGAAAACTGCAATTAAGTTGCAAACAAGACATCGCGAAACGCAATAAAGTTGCAAAAAGTCCCGCACCGCCTAGGCACTCCCACTTTAATTTAGCCTCGCCCACCTGCGGATTAGCCCCGCCGACTTCTAGTTTAGCCCCGCCCACCTGTGGATTGGCCCCGCCCACTTTAGTTTAGCCCCTCCCACTTTTAGTTTAGCCCCCGCCCACCAGGAGATTAGCCCCGCCCACCAGGAGATTAGCCCCGCCCACTTCTAGTTTAGCCCCGCCCACCAGGGGATTAGCCCCTCCCATTTATAGCTTAGCCCCTCCCACTTTTAGCTTAGCCCCGCCCACCAGAGGATTAGCCCCTCCCACTTTTGGATTAGCCCCTCCCACTTTTAGTTTAGCCCCGCCCACCAGGGGATTAGCTCCGCCCATTTTTAGTTTAGCCCCGCCCCTTTCAGTTTAGCCCCGCCTGCAGGGTTATTATCCCCTCCCGCCGGGCCGTTTGGCCCCTCCCATCTCTTAATTTAGCCCATCCAACTCTTAATTTAGCCCCTCCCGCTTTCAGTTTAGTACCGCCGCTTTTAATTTAGCACTTCCCACTAGGGGTTTAGCCCCGCCCACCTGGGGATTAGCCCCTCCCGCCGGGCCGTTTGGCACCTCCCTCTCTTAATTTGGCCCCTCCAACTCTTAATTTAGCCCCTCCCGCTTTTAATTTAGCCCCTCCCACTAGGGGATTAGCTCCTCCCATTCGGCGGTTTGGCCCCTCCCGCCAGGGGATTAGCCCCTCCCACGGGGGGTTTAACCCTCCCTATTGTAGTCAACGATGCCTCAAATTAAAGGTCTTGATTCAAGAAACAATCTCCTTCTAATTTAGTATTGCTCCGGGGTATAGTTATCGTGTAATGTACAAACATATAGTTTAATTGTTTATAACATATAAACAGCTAATAGAGCATTTGTAAATTGTTTATTGTGCTGTAGCAGCACCCCTTACCTTTATTTTAAGCTCTCGATCATCAGTCTAGCTGCTCCAGAAGCCGAGATAACTGCAGTGATCCGGATTGCATTTTTGCCGATTTTTCAATTGTTATTAACTATGAAACCACTAATGCCATATTGTTGCAACTGTAGGGGAATATAGATGAGAAATGTAAGTGCTGTATGAAAGTTTCAAATTGAGCCCTAAGAAAACGCAACAAAGTTGCAAACAACGCCCCGCGAATACACAACAAATTGCAAATCGGTCTCTTAGGAAATGCAACAAAGTTGCAAATAACAAATTGTTCTCGCGAATTTTTGCAACCTTATTGCAAAATTTTTGGCGCATTATTGTTGCATTTCCTAAGAGTTCGAGTTGATTTAAACATCTTGAATATGCTACATTTCAAATAAGGTGTTTCAGATACCCTGCTTAACATTAACACACCTGTAAATGTATTTAATTGTAGTATATGTTTTGTAATGTATTGTATTTCTATTTTAAATCGTAATATTTTAATACAATGCAATGTACTTTTACAGAATGAAATAGATTTTTTTATAAAAGTGAATATGTAACACTTTGCTCACAAAATACAAATTTGAGGGTCTTTCTTCAGTTTCTTATTTTCCTTTTTTTCTCAGTTGCAAATAATCACGATAGTTGACTTCCACCTAGGTGAACACCAAACCTGCGAATAAGTAGCTATGATTATTATTAACATAAAAGGAAAGAAATTATAAATATAATAATATTATATTATTATTATTAACTACACACTTTCTATCAGTAGTTCACCGAGCGATGAAAAACTGAGCGACCGAATTCAACGACCCAACCGACAATGCGCGACTAAACTCGACGACTACAATGTTGTCAATATCGCGGAGACCTTCGAACATCATGGATGACGAATGCATTCTTATGTTTATGAAGATACGGTAAAATCTCGAGTAGTGCACTTCGCTCGGAACCGAATGCAAACAATAATCGTTTGCAGACACGTTTATCGCAGGAATTGCCTTATATTAGTGAATGAGTTACTTCGTTTTTTTTTTTTTTAATTAAAGCTTGACGTGGCATCGACACCAGGGTCATTAGCACTTCGTTATTGTTATTAGTTGAATATAAATAAGAAATTGCGTCTTTCATTAACGATAAAATTGCTCCAAGGAAAAAGATAACTAAAGAATTTGTCTAGTAACTATACAATTAACAATTGTAGTATACAATTATCGCCACTATCCTTTTCATTGTGGCAACTTTAGTGTTTGAGCGTTAAAAAAATATACGTTTCTTAGCCCAATTTTTTTTTGTCATTTGTCAGAAAATCATGTAGAGTATAACTTTAAAAATTTTTCATTTATTGATTGTACAATTGAAATAAGAAAATTTGTTATCATGTGTTTCTTTAATTAAAAGATTTTTAATTTTTCGCAGATTGCCGCGGCTTCAAAACCGAATTCCTGGATTACATCGTTAATTTAAACAATTGCGTTTTTCTCGGCTTCTACTGCGTATTTCTTAACCGGACTGGTCTCAAATAAAAGCTACGAACCATAGATATCTCCTCGAAGAGTTCCAACAATATGGCAATTGTGATTCGAAAGTTATTAAGAATTGGAAAATCGGCAAATTTGCACTCCGGGTCACTACAATTATCTCGGCTTCTAGATGCACTAGATTCATGATCGAGTGCTCAAAATGAAGGTAAAGGATGCTGCACGACAATAAATGATTCACAAATGTTGCATGCGCTATTTCGTTGTTATAAATAAATAAATAATTAATTTGAGGGTCGAAATACACGAGGGCCGATCTAATCGTGAATCAGATTGTTCTTTGAACCAAGAGCTTCAGTTTAAGATGTCGTTGATTAAAGTCGGGAGAGTAGAACGCGAGATAAGTGAATTTGTTTAAAGAATTTATGCACAAATGCTATTGATTACCTTGACTTGCAGGCTAGCTACAACAATTGAATCTCTCAAATTGAAGTTCTCGGATCAAGTAACGAACTCAGTTTCTAGATGGCACTGCGATACGTGTATTAATGTAGTACTTCCATCTTATGCATATATGCATTATGAGTTTGATATTCGTGTTTTATCTTCGTAAGGTGTTGCTTCGTAGTTTGTTTTTCTGGCACAAATTCAGAAGTGCGTAATTAGAGTAACATGATCAATCGATCTCGATAAAGCAGTAATATACTTTTGCAGGTAATTGAATATTTTAATTTATTTATACAATTGTGTTATACAAATGAAAAGTATCGATACTGTAATGGCGGCTTGTTGCGCATTTCTACAATAAAATGGAGAAATTGTATGGCGATATAGAACTTGTTATATACTCTTTTGTAATATTTTATGAAAATATGAAAAACGTGTGCACTTTAATAGGTACTGCTTTAAATTTGATATTTACAATATTGATACTGGAAATAAAATGATATTGGGGTGTATTGTGAAATCTAATATTCGTGAAGGTTATCTGAAATATATCAAAGTTTAAGGCTTTCTATATAGGATCAGAATATATTTTAAAATGATTGAATTAAACCAATTTGTTTTTTATTTGTTGGTATAAATTGTAATAATCCAACAGTGAAGGGAAGGTACATAGGTAGACATAATGTAAAGTAGGGACTGCCAAGCTTTTCTCCTCTAACTGCCACCGAGTCCCCACTACAAATTAAACGTGAAAATGATGTGACGTTGACATGGCATCTAACACAATACGCATAAGTGTGTGGAGTGTCATTTGTCTGTATGTCTGTCATATGACTCGCGATAAGCTCGTTGGAGGTGGAAGATATAAGTAGGGAAAGGGGCCACGAGTGGTGCCCGTTTCACCGTTTGGCAGACCCTGATGTAGAATATTGTCATAAAATTATATCGATATATTTATTCATAAAATAATTTTGATATAACACAATCTGTATTGCTATAAAATTACATGGGTAGGATACACAATAATACTCAAATAATAATATTGGCTGGCATAGACTATTGCTACAAAAACATGTATACATGATACAAGGTGTTACTAAAAAGATAGTATAAGTATAACAGGGTATTGCTATAAGATTATATGGTCGTGATATAAAGTATTACTTAGAATATAATATGGATATAATATTGAGTATTGCTTCAAAATAATAATGTGGATATGATACAATGTATTGCTAAAAAAACAATATGGATATAACATGGTATTGCTATAAGATTATGTGGTCATGATATAAAGTATTGCTTAAAATATAATATGGATATAATATTGAGTATTGCTGCAAAATTACATGGATGTGATGCACAGTATTGCTATAAAAATATGTGGATATGATACAAAGTATTGCTAAAAGAATAATATGGATATAACAGGGTATTGCTATAAGATTATATGGTTATGATATAAAGTATTGCTTAAAATATAATGTGGATATAATATTGAGTATTGCTTAAAATATAATATGGATATAATATTGAGTATTGCTGCAAAATTACATGGATGTGATGCACAGTATTGCTATAAAAATATGTGGATATGATACAAAGTATTGCTAAAAGAATAATATGGATATAACGGGGTATTGCTATAAGATTATATGGTTATGATATAAAGTATTGCTTAAAATATAATACGGATATAATATTGAGTATTGGTGCAAAATTACATGGATGTGATGCACAGTATTGCTATAAAAATATGTGGATATGATACAAGGTATTGCTTTAAAATAATGAAGATATGATACAAGGTATTGCTTTAACAATATGTGGATATGATACAATGTATTGCTAAAAGAATAATATGGATATAACAGGGTATTGCTTAAAATATAATATGGATATAATATTGAGTATTGCTTAAAATATAATATGGATATAATATTGAGTATTGCTTAAAATATAATATGGATATAATATTGAGTATTGCTGCAAAATTACATGGATGTGATGCACAGTATTGCTATAAAAATATGTGGATATGATACAAAGTATTGCTAAAAGAATAATATGGATATAACAGGGTATTGCTATAAGATTATATGGTTATGATATAAAGTATTGCTTAAAATATAATGTGGATATAATATTGAGTATTGCTTAAAATATAATATGGATATAATATTGAGTATTGCTGCAAAATTACATGGATGTGATGCACAGTATTGCTATAAAAATATGTGGATATGATACAAAGTATTGCTAAAAGAATAATATGGATATAACAGGGTATTGCTATAAGATTATATGGTTATGATATAAAGTATTGCTTAAAATATAATGTGGATATAATATTGAGTATTGCTTAAAATATAATATGGATATAATATTGAGTATTGCTTAAAATATAATATGGATATAATATTGAGTATTGCTGCAAAATTACATGGATGTGATGCACAGTATTGCTATAAAAATATGTGGATATGATACAAGGTATTGCTAAAAGAATAATATGGATATAACAGGGTATTGCTATAAGATGATATGGTTATGATATAAAGTATTGCTTAAAATATAATATGGATATAATATTGAGTATTGCTTAAAATATAATATGGATATAATATTGAGTATTGCTGCAAATTACATGGATGTGATGCACAGTATTGCTATAAAAATATGTGGATATGATACAAAGTATTGCTAAAAGAATAATATGGATATAACAGGGTATTGCTATAAGATTATATGGTTATGATATAAAGTATTGCTATAAGATTATATGGTTATGATATAAAGTATTGCTTAAAATATAATATGGATATAATATTGAGTATTGCTTAAAATATAATATGGATATAATATTGAGTATTGCTGCAAAATTACATGGATGTGATGCACAGTATTGCTATAAAAATATGTGGATATGATACAAGGTATTGCTAAAAGAATAATATGGATATAACAGGGTATTGCTATAAGATGATATGGTTATGATATAAAGTATTGCTTAAAATATAATATGGATATAATATTGAGTATTGCTTAAAATATAATATGGATATAATATTGAGTATTGCTGCAAAATTACATGGATGTGATGCACAGTATTGCTATAAAAATATGCGGATATGATACAAGGTATTGCTATAGGAATATGTGGATATGATACAAGGTATTGCTATAGGAATATGTGGATATGATACAAGGTATTGCTAAAAGAATAATATGGATATAACAGGGTATTGCTATAAGATTATATGGTTATGATATAAAGTATTGCTTAAAATATAATAGGGATATAATATTGAGTATTGCTTAAAATATAATATGGATATAATATTGAGTATTGCTGCAAAATTACATGGATGTGATGCACAGTATTGCTATAAAAATATGTGGATATGGTACAATGTATTGCTAACAAAAACAATATGGATATAACAGGGTATTGCTATAAGATTATGTGGCCAAAATATAAAGTATTGCTTAAAATATAATATGGATATAATATTGAGTATTGGTGCAAAATTACATGGATGTGATGCACAGTATTGCTATAAAAATATGTGGATATGATACAATGTATTGCTAAAAGAATAATATGGATATAACAGGGTATTGCTATAAGATTATATGGTCATGATATAAAGTATTGCTTAAAATATAATATGGATATAATATTGAGTATTGCTTAAAATATAATATGGATATAATATTGAGTATTGCTTAAAATATAATATGGATATAATATTGAGTATTGCTTAAAGTATAATATGGATATAATATTGAGTATTGCTGCAAAATTATATGGATATGATGCACAGTATTGCTATAAAAATATGTGGATATGATACAATGTATTGCTAAAAAAATAATATGGATATAACAGGGTATTGCTATAAGATGATATGGTTATGATATAAAGTATTGCTTAAAATATAATATGGATATAATATTGAGTATTGCTTAAAATATAATATGGATATAATATTGAGTATTGCTTAAAATATAATATGGATATAATATTGAGTATTGCTGCAAAATTACATGGATGTGATGCACAGTATTGCTATAAAAATATGCGGATATGATACAAGGTATTGCTATAGGAATATGTGGATATGATACAAGGTATTGCTATAGGAATATGTGGATATGATACAAGGTATTGCTAAAAGAATAATATGGATATAACAGGGTATTGCTATAAGATTATATGGTTATGATATAAAGTATTGCTTAAAATATAATAGGGATATAATATTGAGTATTGCTTAAAATATAATATGGATATAATATTGAGTATTGCTGCAAAATTACATGGATGTGATGCACAGTATTGCTATAAAAATATGTGGATATGATACAATGTATTGCTAAAAGAATAATATGGATATAACAGGGTATTGCTATAAGATTATATGGTCATGATATAAAGTATTGCTTAAAATATAATATGGATATAATATTGAGTATTGCTTAAAATATAATATGGATATAATATTGAGTATTGCTGCAAAATTACATGGATGTGATGCACAGTATTGCTATAAAAATATGCGGATATGATACAAGGTATTGCTATAGGAATATGTGGATATGATACAAGGTATTGCTATAGGAATATGTGGATATGATACAAGGTATTGCTAAAAAAATAATATGGATATAACAGGGCATTGCTATAAATATGTATGTATGGCTATGATATAAGGTATTATTACTTAAAATATAATGTGGATATAACACACAGTATTCATGGCTATAAAGTCAAATGGATATGACATAAAATATTGGTATAAAATTTAGTACAATGAATAACATTGAATAAAAAATAATATAGGTATAATACGTAATTAAATATTCAGTAAAGAATGCCATAAACACAGTATAAATAGTTGTAACTTGTAAAATAATTTTCTTTAGCAATCATTTATTTTTATACATCTATTGTGACATAATTGTATTAATGATCTAATAACATCTGAAACAATTTCCAGGTTCACACGAATCTACTGGATTTCACTACCAGAAGGAACATGGAAATAAGGTAGATCTTGATTTACAAATGGAGTGGTCGAATTGAGTATTTCTTAATTTATTGAATAAAGTAAAATTTCATTGCAGACGCGAATCATAAAAATTGTATAACAACGCTGTGTACGTGTTTGTATAAATATAAACTATAGTTTAATTATAATTTTATGTATATTGTAAATAAAAGTATGGAAACAATTTTTGTTATTTATTACGAACGAACACATTTGTTCGGCGCATTGATTGTTTCTCATTTGTTTACAGAACTCAGAAATAATTCCATGGCTGAGTTACGTGTCCGATATTCGTCGCTAACTTCGTAAAAACATTCAAAACTATCGATGCGAATATATAATTCAGTCCTAACGGTTAATCCATTGAATATCAAGGGCGCATATACCTGAGGTTAATGAATTTCTATCTCAGGTAGGAATACTAAACAATAGGGTCTTCTAATACCCCTTCTATACAACAATGGAACAATGTCTCGTATGATAGGTCAGTTTGGCGTTAAATTGACCCCACCCTTTCCGATTTTAGCAAAGCCGTCCACCGTCCAAGCAAGCAACTACGTTACACGACACATTTTTTGGATCAGTCTTAACTCTTCGTTCAATTTGAGCAGTTCGTCGAATAAATCCTCACGAAGAGATGTACAAGCTAAAAATTCGCTCATTCAAGTAGATTTCATCAGTTTAAGAATCGTGTGCGTGATTTAGTGGAACCTTTTCACATATATGCATTGTTGGACCAACGTACTTGCGCATCTAGTGGTGTATCGCGCGCCGTTTTGAAGTTTAGAGGTATTCCCATAACCTCTAAAGGATTCTTACCAATTAACTTATTTTTGTATACAATAGATATACAGCTTCTCCTCTGTACTGCACGGTGCAGCAATGAAACGAAACGCAATATCGGGTAGTTCGAGCCGCGATGAAAGTAGCAAATCAGCACGCGGTGAAGATTCGAAAAGTGAAGAAGACCGTTCACGACGTAGACGCGAATGGATGGTAGAGCAAGAACGGCAACGCGAACACGAAAGATTGAAGAGAAAGAAGATTTTAGAGTACGAGATACGCCGAGCCCGTGAGAAGGGTCTACCCGTTCCCCCAGGAAGATCATCACATCGAAGTCGAAGTATATCACCAGAGAGTCATAGTAAAAGTACTGCGGCAAATAAGCCCAGAACTTCTATATTATCCGAGAAGTACGTATAAACAATTTAGAAAATCTTGTAACTCGTTTGTTAATTGATTTTCCCTTTTCATGAACGATAGAAGAACTACATATAATGTCAATTATGTCCAACTAAAATCTGGATGATTTTGAAACAAATGAAGTATCTTAGTGTATAATATATAAAAAAACAGTAATACAATGTTTTGTGCCACAGATTAGAATCGTCGGATGGTACCACACCATTGTTTAAAGGACCAGAAGGGACAAAAGTTAGTGTTATGGAATTGCGAAGTATAAAAGTAGATATTCACAGAAAGATTCCTGGAAAAACCACGACCGCCGATCTACAGAGAGATATTCTGAGTCCTGAAGATGTAGTGCTCAAAAGAAGAGCGGGTAAAATGTTGCTCCTTTACTACAATTATCTAATAACTTTCAGTCATTCAGCGAAGAAATTCTTAGAACGGATAGAAATTCAACACGGAAGATGATTACGTCTGAAGTTTTTCCAGAAGTTTTACAATCTACAAAACCAAGTTTGAGGAGATTGTATGCTTTATAATGTAACATTGTGAATCTCATATTATCTTCTTTTTTTTTAATATACAAAGTTTAATCAGAGATAGCTATTTTCGCTTTACTGAATGCAACATTTGGAAGATTGACGATATTCGTTTACAAGTATCAACAGACAAGAAGATATTATTCGTAAAGTTAGTAACATCCAGGATAAAGACAATTTGTGGAACACAACGTTGGATTGGGGTATTAAACACGTACTGTGCAATACGTAAGCACAACAATTTTTTCCTTAACTGCTTTGTGTTCTTTTTTTTTTGGTTTTGCTATCGAGTTTGCACAAAGAATTATTCTGATTCAAATATTAATACAGTTTTTACAAATTAAATATTAATGTAGAGTTCGTTGGAAAACAATAGTCCTGTAAAAAGTCAAGGAAGAGCTTTGAGATTTTGTGCATTCTCTTCTTACTTTGCTTTGGGAATGCGTGCATGGTTAACAGTGCAAGGGCTTTATCGCTTTGTTTATTAGAATTGCCACAGCTGGAAGATTTTAATTTCTATGGTGGTATGCTAGATTTTAAACAACAACAACGGAAGAGATGTGTGTAATGAATCTGGGAATTCTACATGGGAAGAATCAGTGCTGAATACCAAATGCTGTAATAGATAATTGGGAATTATTATAATTAAGTAGAATTCTACATTTTCATATTACGAAATTAATACTATTTTATTCTTATGGCGTCCACTCGATCTGAGTTGAGATTTGTGAAATAACACGGGATATATAATTGTGAAAAAACTTAACTTCTAGTAATGTGATTGATAGTTATATTAAAAAATAGTAGAAAAGTGGATATAATCTTCATATATTTGCCATTTTTTCAAATGAATTATTATTACAATATCAACCTAAATTATACAAAAATTCGTATTTTCATTTAAACGGAGTAAATGAGAACGAGAAATTCGCTATTACTAAATTTATCCACATGTCCGGACTTGAAAATATTAACGTCTGAATTAATTTAAATTGATCTGTTAAGCATTTACTTGAATGGACAATTGTTTCGTTAAAAAAATGGGCAGTTCACGAAATTTTTGTCACATCGACAAAAATGAAGTTTCTAATCGTCATGGAAGATATAATACATCATGGGAAGATTTTACTACTGGATTCTATTTTACATAAAGTAGTTCAATTCGAAGGATTATTTTTACAAAATTATATCACGTTCTTGTACAGAAGAGGTGAATTATTTACGATTATTCATGAAAAAGTTATTTAACATCGCATCAACCACTAGTATGGGTTTATGGCAACCTAATGTCTCGGTTTACAATTTTTCGGGTAATTAGGTACGTTTTCGGTAATGTACATATATAGACCAGATATAGCTGTTTGTCGAGGTTTTGATACAGAATTTCATGTTTTATTCCAGTTATCGTCTATTTTTCATTTCAGTTGAAGAATTAGAGTTTTTGGAGGGAGTTGCACATTTTGAACTCTTTGGTGCAGTTGCTATCACTGGAGTTTCTTTACAATGTAGTTGCTAAAACTCCACATATTTTCGTGGGGTCTGTGGTAGCCGATTATGAGTTGAGGGTTCAATCCTTTAATTGCACTTATTTTCTGCTAGATTATTGAAAATGACGTGTATGAATTCGAGGATGAGACATATCTTGCCCAAACCAGACCTTTACTATTTTTTTTTCGTTAGCCACTTGCAACAACAATTTAAGGTAGATTGTTGCATTGTTTAGCAATGTGGCATTCTTCCTTGCATAGGAAGCACATCGTATGTGATTAGCCAAATGCCGCGGATTTTTGGAAAGTCGCTGGGATTGATATAAATTTATCTTCTGAGGCTCAAGATGTGGGGAAATCCGAGTTCTTGTAGACCAGCACAAAGAAAGGAGAATTTCATTTAATATTGTGGTCTCTTAAGCATTTTTCGATGTAATCACGGGGGGTGGTGCGGCCAACGTTAAATACAACTAATTCTCGGTTATGGATTGAGCAGGAGTCCGATTGTGGTGGCTGTGTCATTAATGTATATTAACTTCTATAGGCGTACAAAGTTTCTGGCAGTGGATATATTGTCGAAGTACATATGTATAGATTCTGTTATTGGCAATTCTGGAGGCATTGGGACTGGTAGATTTTGCTGCAGCTTCTATGTACTCTTTAACAGTTGTCCCTTCTATAGCGTCGATTATTATAGCTTACACGTTAGTTGGGAATATACTATTTGATGTAGCTGAAATATATGATTTGGTTGGTTGCCTCTTTGAAGGACATCCTGTATTACAGTTTGATATAGTGTTGGATTCCATAGTTAGATTACTCAGGCCGATACAACACCCAGGAAAGAGAGTTTATAGACAGCTATCGGTATCAGGCACTCGCGAATGAAAAGAAACACGTCTACACGGATAGAATGCTCAGCAGCGAATGATTTATTCTTGTTATGTGGGGTCAGAAGTTGTGAGAGCTGAATAATTTTTGTACCAGTTAATTTCATGTTACAATTGTGAATTCATGTATAGAACCACGATTTTATATAATATGAAATCTGGCACTGAAGAAAATTGTAAGCCACTTGCAATTACCACTTACTTGCGAAGAATAGTCTTTTTTGTTTAGAGACAATGCATGAAAATATTACATTCTATATATCTTTGAAATATTGCATTTTTAAATATATAGTAATAGAGAACGAGTATTGGAATAATTTAAAAAAGACAAATTAATTATCTAGCAACTTAATAGTATATCCTTATAGTTTTAATTCTTCGTAAAAAATATCTTGGCTTACAATTGTTCAAAGGTAGCCAATTTATCAAGGTCCGTCGTTGATTGTACCGCTTCATTGCTTCCATGTATGCACGCTTTAAGGTTCCGCCCTAAAAATTATATTATTCACCTATAGGGGAAGGATCCAAGCCTATATTCGAAAGAGAAGAAATAAAGGCTGCTGTAGGAAAAGATGAAGAAATTGAAGAACGCCGTTCAGTTGTAGCTGTAAAGAATGAATCTTTCGGTATGTTTATTACAAATTTCTCTTTTGATGTATTTGTATTACATATGTACATATTTTCACTGTTACTGATTCAAATGTTTCTATTATTTTGACCGCTACTATCTTTTAATTTTATAGAAAATAAACCAAGAACGTCTTCAAAATATACGACGCCGTCACATTCCGCAAGGCCACGCAGCTACAGTCCTGGGTGCACACCGCCTCACCATTCCAGGTTTGTGCCTGCATTGGTAATAGAACTTTGCGAATTAGCAAAGTTGTTACAAGTAGTGGTACTTGTATAATCTTAGATATAAGGCTATATTTATAAGATAATTTTAAAACATCATATGGATATGACCAGTATGTAGCTAATTTATAAACACAAAGTATAAAGTACATAATATACAGTAAAATACAGATTTTTCATAGTGGAGCTAAAGTGAATGAATCAAATTGTTCGTCTGTATATGTACTTGTCTAAGAGACAAACGTTCATAAGTTAGATCCTACATACAAAAATTACATTTACCCTTTCGCTACGGCGGTCCAGTCCGCCGTTTTATGCTTGTATAAACAAGGCAAGTATTTCAAAAAATACTTTTTGTACCATTTGAGGCTTTTCCTCATACACACAACTGAGGAGTCGGGTGACTATAGTCACCGCTAGTAACGAAAGGGTTAAGTATTGCTCGTACGTTTCTGTAAATATTAAACGTACTCCGTATCACTTCCGACGAACGTGTTACGACGAAATTTATACTGTTTAATTTTTTTTACGTCCATAAAACGTAACCAAATATACCAAATACGCCAGTATTGCAACAAAATTTATTGTGGAGTCGCTTTTGCGCTGTACATACATTGTTTTATAATGATTTTAAATTATGTATTTCGGCTTCTAGACTTCTGTCTTAGGCATGTGTTGCTTTTGTGTTACTACAGTTTGTTTTGTTCTAGCTGTGTTATCGCTTCACAGGGAGAACCGAAAGGAATCGGAAATGGGACTAGGATGCTATTTGCAGGGCACCCTGACTGTATGCATTTGCTTGCTTATGTATCTACACCAATGCTCACGTTGCTCACAATGCTCAATGCTTCCGTTCTCAGTGCATCCATTTGTATATATATATTTTTTAATAACAAAATGCAAAGATACGATCAATTTTTCTTCTTTGGCGCATGAAGTTTGGCGCATAGGCTGTAATCAACAATAGGTTGATTAACACTGGGTCAGAATTAGTATTTTTAAGCATCTTGGGATGTCACTTTTTATTTTTGTAATATTAAAATTATGACGTTTCATAAAGTAATTAACGTTAGAAACGAGAGAAAATCTTAGAGATTCAAAATTTTTGTAATCTTCGGTAGCAAGTTTTGCAAAATAAGAAGCACTTAAAGTCTTCACGGTCTATCATGAAACACACTATTGTGTTTCTTATGTATCATTGGTATGTCATATGTGATCGTTAAGCATGGCTTTTACTTCAGGTAACATATTGTTCACATAATACTTTACAACATTAATTACATGGTGAGTAACATGCATTGTTAATGCGACATATAATTATTTATGTATATATTACGTTATACGCACACTGTATTGCATAGCCTTTGTGGGTTTTATATTAAATTCCACACTGGCGATTTCTTGAGGTTGTGTTAAAACCCGTTTTTCGAAACGTGTATTGCTCCAATGAATTCCATCTACGTGTCGCTGCTTTCACATCAATAGAAAAGCTATTAACATTGCCTATAAATAATAAAGAAATTCATATGCAGATCAATAATTTATATAATGCAGTATTATAATTTAAAATGATACTCGAAAGAAAACAGAAACATTTCAAGTTAGTACAAACTTCTAGTTATTATTAATTCTAGAACATAAATTAACAACTTCGTTGCTAAAACTATATATTATTGTACAGTAAAAAGTAGAGACGAAAATTTAATTCATCAATGGACGAATGTATTCGCCATGCAGTGACACATTATTATGGAATGAAATACAACACACCTATTATGGATATCGATATAAACACAAAATATTTAATTGTTCAAAAAGTATTGCTTTGCGCACCTAGATTAAGCCTAGATTAAATAGATTTAAGGATACGATAATATGTATATTTTGTAATATATATAAAACTATTAGAAAATAGGCATTTGTTATATAAGTATTTTTTTTAGGTGTGAAGATTCAAAATATGATAGTAGAAGAAGGAGTTATAGATGTGATAGGTAAGAATTGTGTTATAAATTTCTATATTCATCCGGCATACCTGGTAATATATATATAGCATTTATTTGATACAATTTTCAATAAATTTTTCAGTGACAAAGATCGCAGTAGGAATCAAAGTAGAGAATACAAAGATGGAGTTAGGCAACGCCGTGAGTCGCGTGGTGCAGATGAAGATCATTCGCAGGAGAGAGAATATCACCATGATCATTCGCGATCCAGAGATAGTGATGCAAGAAAACGAGACAGAGATTCATCGGATCATAGGTATGTCACAATAAAAAGAAGAAAAAAAATAGAAGGTAAAATTTGATCATGCGACAGGTCATATCATGATGAACGATCTCATCGAGAGTATCGAGACAGATCCAGAGAACGATCTCGTGAAAGGAGGGACAGAGATAGATCTAGGGAAGTTAGAGTTCCTCCGCCACATTACATCGAGCAAATTCCAGTTCCAATTTATTGTGGTGTAAGTATTTTTGACTTACGTATAGTAGAACATGATTGTATGAAGATATTATATTTTATTCATTGGTCCACAGAATTTCGCACCGAGGCCAATAATGGTTAGTCCGTTGGTTCCTGTTCGAGGGCACGTTCCGTTAGGTGGTAGTAGACATTTTCCAATGATGGGGCCAATAAGACCATTTCCACCACGATTTGCTCCTCCCAGTATCTACAGATTGCATGGTCCAGCGAATCCTAGTATGTATATACATAGAAATATTTCTAGCGCATAATTATTACATACACGAATATAGACGATGCTAATTATTTACTTTTTGCACAGGATTTAGACAAATGTACTAATGGGTAAAATCATAAGTTATATGAAAAAATTGACGATGGTATTTGTTATGCAGTACGTGAACATATAGTACTTGATGCGCCAAGTTGTTTGTTGGCATTCTACAAGAATTACAAATTCTAGAGAGTGTATCTTAATAGGATATGCTGTAGGCGACCATTTGTTACAAGTGTTGTTGTATAATTTTTAATTGCTTTGTTATGTTAGAATTACTTATAATCGTAATTGTGTAGGTATTTATTTAAAGTGTGTATGCATGTATAGTCGGCTTTCAACTGAAGAAGCGTGAAACAACGGGAGCTTTTTTAACGCAGATATTCCAGAATTTTAATCAGCATTAAATCCAGCTTGTTCATTTTATACTTATATTTTATGTTCCTTTGACAATTTTAAAAATTTGACTATTAAGTTTTACGAGTGTGTTACGCCTTATATGGTTAGTGCGTAATATCGGACCATGTGCTTAAATATAAGAAATATTTTCAACAAACTTTGTGCATTTACTTCTTACAGTTGCAACAAGTAGCATGTGTTGTTTAAAAATATTCACCCCTGTCATCGATTTAAATAAAATTATAAAAGAAAGAAAACCGAATGACCGTTAACATTTATTGAATTAACGCATGCGCAAGCAACGTAACGTAAAGATACAAAAATTTGTATGCGCCATGAGGCAATGAGCGCGTTCAAGGAAATTCAAATTAAAACATGCGAGTTAAATCGCATTTAACAAGTTAGTCCTGTTTTGCAGTGATTAATATGGTTCAAATTCATGCGTACGATATTTAGTATACAGATCCTATTCGATTCGTTTTTAGCATATACGATAGAAAAACACGCATGACAAATTTCCCGCGTAATTGATAGCGTGGTTAAGTTGTCAGTCGACCATCGACCACCGGTACGTGCGGATTGTTTAGGCTCGTGTCGTTACTTCACTCGCGGAAGTATTCGAAAATTCAGTGGCAACGTGTCGTGAAACAATCGGGAAATCAACAGGTCGAAGGAAGCTATAAGTAAGGTAGAAATCTCTCCCAATCTTAATAAACATTTTAAACTCTCTTTAATCGATTATCTCTATCTGAACATGTACACTTGGAAACAAATTTAAAGTATACTTAATTTTTCCATTTGTCACGTACAAGGATAACAAATTGGATTAAATCAAATACATTTCTCTTTCTATTAACGGGTTGGCGTGGAAGTAAGAATAAATATAATAATATAGAATATAGAGAATGTAAATCGTTTTTGATAGAAATATACTATAGTTTGGTAAGATATTTTCTATGACCCTGTTTGACGAATATATTTCGAAAACATCTTTCAATGACATTTTGACATTCCGTGCATTGCGTATACACACGCTGTATCGTATATAATAAACACTCGCTCCTGGCGAAGTTTTTCTAGCCCATCAATAACACTATATATACGTGTGAAGGGATATCTGTAGTGTTAATGTGACGCAAGTTCGCAGAAGTCTTTAACCTTAAGGTTTTCGCCGTGTCGCGTGGCTCCGATTGTACATATGTAAGCATTTTCTTTCGATGCGTAGTAACTGTCAGTACGTGTGTGTACTATCGAACGCGTTACTTTAACGGACGTTAGCATGAAAGTAAGTACTAAAATGAATTGTCTGCTATTATAGTATGTACATTGAATTCCACGGATTATCTTGTAAAATCAGTGCATCCCGATTATTACTAAATTTATTTTAATTATAAATGAACACATTTATTTTACTAAGTGCAATATTATTTGTGGCTTATGGAAGATCTATTGTATATTTTATTTTTAAGTTCGTTCCTTTTTTTAGTCTCGTAATACATCTCAGTCATTTTGATTGATAGTTATTTAACCGTGATGTCATTAGCAATTTCCATAACATGGTCAAATAATATAATTGCTAACTGAAGAAATGATCTCGATGGAATGGCGGTGATATAAATGTGGGAGGTATATAAAGTATATTGTAGTTAATATTGAGCGCCATTTTTCTTTCGCTTTATCGATAAATCTATCGATGCTATCGATCGAGCCTTTTATCCAGGAATATAAAAACGTGAACACGTGGCCTATTACAGCGGGAACCCAAACTTGAAGTAGAACTTAATAAAATAAAACGAATATATGGGCAATTGATAAATTTGTGAAATGTAAAGTTATCGTCAAGGTAATTATCTTTGTTTTTAAAATATTAAGCAGTTTAAGGAAATTGGAGTAAAGATAGTAAATCAGTTTGGTTTCCAAACTTGATTCATTTCTCAATCTTATTTTCGTCCACTCGTATATTCATTTTATTCTTCGTCTTCAGTTTAACTTCTTCCTTTGCCCTATCCACTCTTCTTTTCTCTATTTTTATTTGTTAGGACCCTAGCCAGTGGGGAATTCCTGGCCAGTCGATTTCACGAACCGTATTATTTTATATTTTCTCGTGTTACCCGTTACGTGTTTAACTTTACGTAGATCGTTCTTGATGTGTTACAAAATCTCTGATGTTTTATGCATGGCATTATCAGTAAAAAAAAAATATATATATGTTCGCATGAAACGAAGTAGTTTCCCGATACAAAAACTTGATTGCGAAACTTGTTCCTAACTAAACATCCGTTAGATTCCGAGCACATTCACCGGCCCGATATTATAACGATGGTTAATGATATTTAATGTAAAACACAAACGTGTCATAATATAAACCGTCGACCCATGCCCTGGACCTGGCCTCGTGTTAATATTTATAATATATATACGCGTATACATTAGAGCGTAGGATATTTGAATGAAGAAAGTAGGTCTTTAAAGTACAATAGTTTTGGAAGGTGCTCTATCACTAACGTGATATCTTACCCTAGGACCTTCAGTTTAATTAACTATCGTGAACATAGTACATATATTGCTTTCCAAGGGATAGGTGAATACATACTCTTATATCAAAAGATTATAATATATTATATATTGTTCACTGGCGACCAAAGGATTAAAAGCACTGAGCATTTAAATACTGTCAGTATTTATTATAATTGATTTTGAATCAATGAATCGTTAACAAGCTATTTAATATTTATGCGCAAATAAGGCAACGAGTAGTGTACGCTCGGTGTTACATTCATTTCATTTAATACGTTCAAAAAGTATAATGTCTAAGACGGTGCAAGAAAAAGAAAGAAACGATGGCAACGAACAAATAAATAAATGCGGTGGTAATATTCAGTTAGTTGCGACACTTTGTAGAATGTACGCCAGTGTGACCCCAACTCGTTGAACGAGCATTAACAACGAAATTATTTTAACGACACAATGCCTGCATAATACGTACTGTAGATATTGCCCAATTAAACACAGTATGTATTCGTGTAATATCGTTTTGGCGAATGTTTCTGTTAAGTTTTATATATTTTCCTATATGAAAGTCCTATTTATAACATAAGGTATGTACTCGAGGATTTTGAATCTAATGATTTCTCTAAATAAAAATACTCCACATAAACGATCCATAGAAATTTGTAAATAACTATCGGAAACTATCCCGTTTGGTGTACATTTAGTTCTTCCTATTTTTTTAAGAACCGATAATATATAAGAACGAGGAAAAATGAAATAATTGCACGTGAATTTTCTTGCCTTGACATCGACCATTTTGTGAAAAATGTTCAATATTCATAATTGCTATAATTTAAAGCATACATACATTAGTACAATGCTCCATGCGATCGAGCTTCAGGATGTATTACTTTGTTATAATATGGATATTTAAGCAAAACACAGCAATACCAAGTTACTATTTATCATAAATGATAACGTAACTCACCTTGGAGACGGTAATATTTGTTAATATTCCTTTCCTCGTTACAGGTTCGACGCGATCCCCGTGGTGACAATCGACTCGACGCATATTTTTGGTAATATGGAGAGTACTATGACAGAATTCGAGGAAAACGTGTCCTTCGACATCGATGACCCGGACTTTGCACCGTCGAATCCCCGTGCTCTTGCCCATAATGTCCTTCGCAGCGTACAATTCACCAATGTTACACTTGGCGTCAATAAACGTGAGTACATTCACTTCTGGTACAGTTAACTTTACATCAGCGTACATACAGCGAAGATTATTTATTATATATGTATTGATCATTGTATGATACAATTTTGCAGGAAGATAATATTTCTCCTTTGTTTTTTTTTTATTTCAATTTAGCGACATGTCTGAATTAAAGTATGGGTAGTGTTTTTGATGGGGCGTTAAAATTTTTGCACAAGTTCATTCAGCTGAAACAGTTATTACAAAGAAGTACAACAAAATTTATTATTTTTGATCCTTTGCTCAAGTATAGATAGATCAATGGCATCTATAAATATTTTGAGTTACAATGCCATTGTGTAAAGATGTAAATGTAAGCAGTACATTTAGCGTGTGCGTACTTTCGCCAATAATCGAATAGAGCGTCGTATGTAATTAAGTATAGTCCTCGTTATTAATTCAGGAATTGTTGTGGTCGTCGTTGTGATACCTGACCTATGGTTCACAGCATACGGTTACGTTATGTTAATTAATATTGAACGGAAATTATACAATTTATAATTGAAATTTTCTCTAGTTGTAAACGAATGGTAATGTTGCATTTTAATATTCAGTATTGACAGAGCGAGTACTCGAATCCGTACTATACAAGTATATAGCACAGCTCCTTATTTATTAATGGTCCGCAATAAAACCTTTCTCTAAGTTAATACTTATTCACCAGAATTGATCTACGTCATTAATTTTTCACTTACTGAATTGTTATAGCTGTCAAAGAATTGAATTTCGCGTTGATGTGAAAATATTCTTGTACTGGTAGCTAATCATATTTTCATTGTTTTCCCTGTCGCCATCGTTCTGTTGAAAGTCCTCGTTCGATATGCCCCCCTTTATTACCTTGAATCTTCTAATTGTTAAGTATCGTTTAAAATACAAACAGTTGCACGAGCGATTACGCAATTACGCACGTGCGATCACGTGCTGTATCTACGGTATCATTGTTATCATTGGATTGTGCGTGCACTGAATAGTTCGCACCAAATTTTCCGCGAATGTTCCACTGCGTCCTATAACTGGTATTGAATGACATTAGTGCAGCAATAATGCGAGACAGTCGATGACCATCGCGTTACACTTTCAATACGTTTCCGTTACGTCTGTAATAATTAATGGACTTTGTTGGCACGTATCGCCGAGTGACGTTAATAATTAATATGCGTACGTAAAGCGAAATGAACAGGCGTTCAGACAGAAAATCCTGTTGATGGTTTCTTTACTTTTTCGTGAATCGTTTTATATGATAATTTTAGATCTGTTTTGGAGATTTACGACTGCATATCGAATGCCGCACGGGCGTGCAATATTTAATATCTTGTTTTCTCGTTCGTTACCTTAACTATTACAATGATTAGGAATATTCTAATAATATTATCGAATTGTTTATGTCGTCAATGTTGGTCCATCTTTGTTGCAAAAGGTTACGTTAGACTAGAAGTAGTTGTGTTCAATGAAAATACGTCGCGGTTTTGTTCATATTGAAAATTTGAAACAATAACCCAGGTACACCATTTCGATAATATAGAAAATAACGTCCTGAATCAATAATCAATGTCTTGAGCAATACTGAGCGATTAATTCTCGTTAATAATACATTTCTCATTGCAAACGTTTGCCCGTCCTTATGTTATAACCACGCGAACACGGAAGAAACGCGAAGGGATATGCTGACCCCGAGAATTTCGTGAGCTGCGAACACGAACATTACACAGCCTGGATGCTTATCGTATTGCTAACTGCCAGCTGACATTTTATCACGTATGAAACGATCTTATTACGTTAGATGACCACACATCTCCTACCGATATTGACGTCAGAGCACCTCGTTTTAGTAATTCTATTTTTTGGGTCATGTATACCTTGCAAAAAAGAACACCCTTGGCAATTATTAATGCAGGATGATAAGACAGACCTGCGACTGTAAGCAGACGTAATTAAACAGGATGAAATGATGAGAAATATCCCAAATCGCGTTCACTTGAATTACATCCCGACCGAACGGATTCTTCATATTCGATTGTAAATTTTTTACTCCGAACTTTTGTATTGCACACCGTAAGGGTCAATTCATTCTATTCAAACAGTAACCTCGATCATAACCACGATCGCCGTTTCTACGTTCATAAGTGTTTCGGTTTAGAATTGACTAGGCGTTAAAGAGGCATGTACGTACTCCGTTATGTAGGTCTAAAAGTAGTATCCGCTTTATGTGGGGAAAAAATTATAATAATTGAGCAAGTAAAACAAATATAATTGCGAAAGTAACCCTTTCTCTAAGCAGAGCGCATATCTATATATACGCGCTCAAGTATTCAACAGTCGTTCACTAAAAATATAAACGTTCTCTAGAACAATATATCATTGTTACCATTATTCGTATAAATAATATCTCGGACAATTAAACAGAGTATCTAAAGTATCTGTTTGCACGTGTAGCTCTTCGATATTAATAAACTCTGTACTATTTTATGCATCGAGGACACTTCTTATTGTACCAGAGTGAAAGGGTTAGAAAGGGGACATACATCATGTCGCCCCGCCTAATTGTATGCGCAGTAAGAAAAGAAATACAAAATACAAAAATAGAACATCTGTATCTTCGATTTTTTTCAAACCGAAGGCAAAGTAGCGTCATTCCCTTAACCCTTGCACCCTGTCCAGATCAGTGTTCTTCGTATATCTTCACATTCATATCCATTTTCCACCTGAACATTGTCGCAAGAAAGATATTAACTCTGAAGTGTATAGGAAATCGTGGTTGTTTTGGTTATCGGCCAAAGGGTTAAGAAAGATCGTCGGGAATCGAAAAGAATCGCGCACAATTGCGAGGTACGCGTGCACGTCGAACGCGTGTGCAACGGTATGCTTATCTTTGGCCTACGGCTGCTCTATTATTATATCAGTCGCGAAGCATGCACAGTTCGCGAGTCTGGAACTCGATCCACGGACAAAATTGGATCCACGTGGGTATCAGCTTTCTTCCTGAGAAATCAGCACCGAGTCGATGTTCTGCGGGGCAATTCGCCGATCGCAATTCGCGTCTGGCACGTGCACTAAACGCTTAGATAACGATTCCCCTTTGTTCGGCTAGAGGCTAGCAATGTATCCCGTTGCATCGTGTGTCCAGTGACCAGTGACCTGTTACACACCATTGTATCACTAATTTCGTTTGTTTGTTTATTTTTTCGTTCCTCAATAATTACGTTTAGTTTGCTTTTGCCTTGTTCTTTCGTTTACGATTTCGCGGTGAAATATTTTACGAGTGCAACTTTGCACGTTAACGGGGTTTTATCATTGGAGTAATTGGTGAGACTGGACTCGTTATGATTTTACGAATGGGTTCATTTGCAACGTGGACCGTAACGACTCGGTTTGTATTATTCTAAGAGTTGCGATTGAATGCTCTCTTTGAAATAGGCAGGTAAATTTAAAATTTTAAACTGCTCTTAGTTTTCCAATTGCATATCATAATGCCATGCGTTATCATTTATTTTCTAAGTACATGTAGCAGTTCCGCGGTGCAAACCTCTGCCATGAGCAGTAGGAAAGTCCACAACGATAAACTTGACTTTCACAAAACAATAAACGATTTTCTACTCTTTTTGTTTGGCAATGTCTGTTGGTTTCCAGAGTTTATCAAGTTACTGAGTAGTAAAAAATTAATTACTGTTTGTGAAGTAGTACATAAGATGCTGCTTTATATGCTTCACGAACACCAAGAGACAATTAAATTTTTTTTTAATTGCATAATAATCGCAGTAAGCTTCTAACAAACGTATGACTTTTTCTTTAATTTATTTTACTTTTGAACTTATTGCGCAGATCAGGGGCGTCGGAAAATATGTATTAGTCGTTTACTTTTTCTGATAATTTCGTGACATTTGGGATATTAAAAAATTGGGCTTTTCCTTCGTATACAAATTTTAAAAGTATCTTGTGAGAGATATTTTGTGATTCCATTTGAATATCCTCGGAATATGTAATGTCTTCTTTTTTTGACTATCGATTTTACGCGCTGCAGAGTTCTTCATTATCTGTGATTTTGTTTCTGTGAAAATTACTAGATGGGGATACAAGAAAGTTTATGGAAATAAGTTTACAAATTATTATAACTCACTTGTATGATGTAGAAGAAAAGGTTGGAAAAAATTAATACAATTCGACAAATGAATGAATTTTACTTTATTCGGTTTATCTTTATCAGTATCTGTTACTTTGACAATTAATATCGCCTCGATTAACTTTAGCAACAATACGTTTAGGATTACTAAAGTAACAGGAAAATTAAAAGTTGCATCAATATAATTTATTTGTGGGATATTTTTCAAATTTCTATATTAAATATAAATAATAATATATGATATAATAAACAAATAATTATTGATTGATTTAATTAGAATATATTAATCAAAAAATTACATACTTATACTTATTTCTTTAAAAAGTGATTAATACTGAACTATACGAAAAACTTGGTTTTCACTGCTCCAATATAATATGCAATATAATAAATTGCTTTTCACATTAAGTATCGACAAATTGGTAATAGTATACACCGCAATGTTAATACAATATACGTACCAAAGCAAAGCAAATCTAAACAAAATGTATAATAATTTTGCTTATTGCACTTTCTGTCATACTTTCTCTTTCAATACGTTTGCATAGTACGTATACATATACATGTACATGCATATGTGCATATAAGATATCCATCCTGTTTACTCCGTCTTTTTCACTCTCACTACAGAGTCCTTTCTCATGACAAACAGATGATGATTCTATTCATTTCTAATTATGCATTTGTCGTGTACTCGTACAATACCAAGATGTATTTCATTTTTTTTCTTTACTATATTGTATATATGTATATTTCAAATAATCAAGTTCAGTACGCCAACAAAATTCAGTTCCAAGAAAAATACGCATACAAAAAACTATGGAAATGCAGAAATGATTATACATCATAAATTAAGAGCAATACGAGGCAGAATACTTATTGCAAACTCCCAATTATTCTCAATTATTTCGTGCTGTAATACTACTGCGTATATAATTCTAAAGGAATTACTTGGTCGTATCTTCTTTTCCTTTTCTCTTATTGCCACTAAATTAAAACCGGACAAAGCCGGTTCAGTAAAGGAAAGGAAAGTAATTTGTAGATTAACGTCGACTTCAGCTTTATTTTAACGAGTTCGTTGTGTCCCACTGCAGCAGATATCGACACTCATAACCATAACGAATTTCGTACCGCCGTGTTTAATAATAATTGTTGCGAAGTTTTCCTCGGTTGGAGTTCGCCAAAGTTTATCAAGACCCCCTGCGTATAACAACACGATCTTTGAACCAACCTGCATGCTCAGGCCACTCGTTCACGATAACAATTATCGGCATCTCTTCTGCCGTGAATAATTCGCAATTACTCCTTATCAATTACGATAAAAGCTGGCATTACGTAAATGTTCGTCTGCTCTATTCCTAGTTATCTGATGAACCATAAGAATTCGTCTCTGTGTTTGTCATTTTCTACGTACCTCGTGAACATTAAATCGCATGAATATTTCTGCTGGCCCTGATTTTGTTCATTGCGGTACCGTGGCCGGAATGTTCTTCGTGGTGACAGAATTTTGATATTCAAAAAGAATTTATTGCTTCGCCTGCGGACAGAAATAATTGTGCTTTGATTAAGGAAGTCACCACGCGAAACGCTGCGACCTTTAAACGGCTGGTTTACGTTTGCACAATTCCTTTCGAGACTTCAAAGTCTGTCAAGATACGGGGAATTTTGTCACGGAGTTTGTGTATCATTGTCACGTTTCGCTGTTAAGAGTGTGAAACGATTTTGCGTTGGTGAGACGTGAGTTTTTGTGCATGCTGGAGGATTATGCGTTTAGAACGGACGAAGTTGCAGTCGTATAATGGGATTTATGGTTAATTAGTAATATGTGCGTGAACACGAATGACATTACTGTGTATATTTAATAGCAATGGTAATTATACTAGATATAGTCGCATCGAATAAAATTTATGATATACATATGTACTATTATTTCTGTTAATGCATAAAGTGAAACTTAATATAATATAAAGTGGGAGCAATATTGATTTATAATGTTCGTACGATATTATTAGAATTGGAAACTTTAATTTGCAACGTGCTACGATTATCTCAATTTTATAGTAGAAAGTATTGATATGCAAACAGCGATAGATAGCACCGTATTATTTCTATTAACAAAAAGGATATAAATAACTCTGTCCGTGAAATATTCCTTTCCTTGATTTTTATTACGCTTTAACCGGAAAGTTGCCGGAAAATATATTATACACGTACATCGATACATAAATTAGAATGTTTTTTCGAACTTGCGAATAATTAAGAAACAAGATCGTTGTAAGCATTTTAATATATTGTATAATTTTTGTTGCTCATTTCAGATATCACTTCACGGGCACGTGATTCTTTTTGTTTAAATTACAATCAGTATTGCAATTGTCACCACTTTAATTATATATCCATTAAATGATATCAGCCAAATGATAGGATACCCTCATATCTTTTTTGTGTTCGTCGTGATTCTTTATCTTCAAGTTTGGGATGTCGCGACCTTCGTGTTGATTATTAAAAATAAATGATTTAATACAAAAATCTCAAGCAAATACTACGATGATTAATGATTTCGCATTTTTAATTTCTCTCGATGGTGAAGGGGAATCCTATTCATTGTAACAAATTTATATGCACGTTTTTGTTTAATTACCTGTATTTTAGTCAAGTACCTTCCCCTCTATCTCTCTATTAAATTGAAATTAGCACGCACGTGTATATGGCAAATAGGCTATTTCCTTAAATGAAGGAAGTGAACAAGTGCCTAACCTTCTCTACGGTTAGGCTCACAACCTGAATGGTGCTTCGCGAACGTGGAGCACATTTCACGTGATTCACACGTGTCATTGCTTTAGTGAACTGATTTAGTTCTATAGTAGCCACGATAGATGATAGTCCTCGGAGTTCAAACAGGCGATTATTGGTCTTTTTTTTTTTATCGGACACTTTGCTCGTTGTGAGAAAATTCAAACGAGACGATTGCTGCAATTATGGTATTCGAAGTGAAGTATGTATCATTCGCGTAACAAAAGTCAACTGTGTTTCATTTAGTTTCATTTGGTGCACGGGAGATTATTCTTGTTTCCTTTTCTCAAATATTCAGTAGTTTGGTTTGCTTCTTCGTACATTTCTGTAATGCGTTTTATTCGAAATTGAATTTAATAATGAAAGTTTTATTTATTACTTATGTCCTTCTATTTTTTTTTTTTTAAGAATGAACTGCCTCGCCATTGATAAATCTTAGTTCTGAGAAATGCTTGAAAAAATATTTTGTCTCCTGTTGCAAAAGAATCAATGCACTTTTTTTCATGAATAGTTGGTATATAAAGAAAGAGTTTATAAATGTTGTCGATTGTACGTGGCGTTGACTATTGGATAGACAGTATGAATTGCTTCTACTGTAGGATACGCACATTGCTCCGATTATGATCGTATTATTGATGTCCTAAAAAAAGGAACGATGAGTTTAGAACCGTAAGTACAGCAGTACCTACAAAAATAAAGCAATCTCGTTCAACTAACAGTGAACTGTGCAAGTCAATCGCGACAAAGATAAGGCAAGATAAAAGAGTTACTACTGTGGGTCCACTATACACGTATATTGTATGTATTTCCAGTCTGGCTTGATACACGACTTCCTAAAAAAGACTTCCTTTTCGCGGTATATGAAATGTTCAAATTTAAATTCATTATTCATTATCCTTTTGGCATTTATAACGAAGTATTCTATGTTTTAAATATTGATGATCGTAAAGAAATAGATATATGAAGCAGATAAAATTGGCTGTCTAAATTAGAACTTGTTATATCATAATTACTCAGTTTACTTAATTAGTAATTTCTTGTTACAACATTTAGCGTTATTACGTGCATCATATTATTAGCGTTTGCTATTATGTTCATTACTAGATTGTTAATTACACGATTAATATATATACACATATATTTTCGAATGAAAGTATATATGTATGGAACGCGAAGGAACTCCTTTTTCACGTTATGTACACGGAGCTTTCCTTTGTATAGCAGAGAAGAATCGTACTCCAACTGCAAAGGAAAAAAATGCACCGTTGAATGGCTGCAGATATTTTTGTCCGGTTTCACTAACGTAAACTTGTATTCTTATTCCATAAAAACTCGACGCTCTCGTATTTTGCTCTTTTTTTTCGTAATCTATTGTCAAGGAAAGTTGAAAAGTTTCAAAATACAACAAGGTCGTATGCAAATATGCCAGACATAAATATAATGAAATTTACAGTAATTTCCATTACAATTAATTGTAATTAGTGACTGTTAACAGGAAGTAAAATTGTTGTCATTGAGAAGGTTTAGTTGTACGCAATATACTACAGAACGTGTTATCTGATTAAAAAAATGGAAACGAATATAAATGAATTAATTGAAAACGTTCGCATTCGGATATGAAATTACATATTAACCATTACTAATTAAACGTAGTTTCAACATTCTGTGCGATACGAATAACATAAACATATCAATCTAGTATAAAGTAAGTGTAACCAAACAAATGATTAAATAATAACATTGCGATCAAAAATAATAATATAAATGTTTCAAAAGTCATATGTAGCATGATGACTGAAACTTTTATTGAAACATTTTCAACGTATGCGATAAGTTAATAAGAAAGAGAAAAACACCTATTGTCCACGAACAGCCTGAGGTTACAGTTCTCTGCCATTATATAATTTCGTACTATTTATACGTGTCACAGCTTTGTCACGAATAAAGCTCGAAGCAAAGAAAGCTACAGTGCTATCGAGTTTCACGTTGGTATATACAAGTTTCACACCCGATTCCTAGTTTCATTTAAAGGGTTAGCTATTTTCGTTTTTGCGGAGCGCTTACTGCAACACGTCAACATATAGAGGAGTTGCTATAATTCGTTTCGTCGAGGTTGAACAATTTGAAACTGCACGAATTGTCGACAACAAAACATTCAGCCGTGATAAAACAGGGAACGGGAGCAAAGAATCGTTGAACACGTAAAAGCGGAGCGTGCTTGTGAGTACATTGGTTTGTTTAAATTGAATCTTCGTTGTGCTTCCATATGCAGACTTTAATAATACGCTAATAAATTAAACTTATATTTAGCCACTGAACGGCTGACGCGGTTATAAATAGACAAGACAGTCGGCTTATTTTCAGTATGCCAAACTGATTAGTGTATAAATGCACGCAGCACTCTTCATCCTTTTTTCTCCGAAGGGGAGTGTCTCCGTTTGTACTGTGCACTTGCATTCAGTTACCATAATTTAGTCACGATTGAGTTACTGGGTCTTTGGCTGAGTTGTAGACTTGTTGTATTTGTTGTTAAAATTATTGGTAATCAAATTTACGACTTCTGGAAGTGTGTATGATTTTTTACATATTTGTTTGCAATTTTTTCGGAGGTTGCAATCTACTTGTATGCGTTGCAGCTGTTCAATTTGATGTCTCGACAGTTGGAAAACGATGTAGAAGAAACAAATAATTATATTTATAAGGGGCACGACTTTTGTTTATTTTACTTGGGACTGGATTAACGCCACAAGCATAAGTAGATGTTTTTAACAACTACATATGTGCATCAATCTGTTGGACTGCGCGTGTTTGTTTCTTTTAAATTTCGGTAGCAATCCTTTTATTTTTCGATCGGTTACTCCATTATGTTTGTTAACCTATCGACGGACAAATGTTCCGAAACTAAAAATTCCTTGTTTATAATTTAAACTATAGATACATAATTACATTTCCTGCCTCGAATGTAAAATGGTTTAAGGTGATAAACAAGTAAAAATCCTTGGGATACCTGTTATTGGATTCTTTTGTAAACGAGAAACACAACTGACACGCTTTAGCGAATGTTTATATTTTCCTCGTTACCATTAATTTTGTTTAAGAAAAAAAACGAACTAAATAAATTTCTTCAGTTTAATTATTATAGGAATATAATAGCGAAACTATCTGAAAATTTAGTTCCAGGGATAAATATACAAAGACGGGAATGTAATAATTTTGAACAAAATTGTTTAATCGCCGAACATGATTTTTAATATGTAACTTCTCCCCAGAATTCAAGTGCGAAAAATATTAACAAAATAAGTTTACCTATGGAGTAACGTTTCTGAAGAATAATTATCGATTTATATTATATACATGCATGCACGCACACACACACGCACACACACACATATATATATGTTTATAATACAACTTCCTTTTCTTTCATTTAAAAAAAAACTTCACCAAACACCTGCAACCGTTTCTATCGAAAATAATCCATCGATTGAACACTCCTCACCTGACTGGATTATCATAAACAATTTACGTTGACGTCAGTGGTGATAATCGCGTATAGTTCACTGAACTAGATTTTCATCGCGTATCGTGCAATATGTGTGTATATGTATAATTTTACACGTACACATGCCTCGTAAACGACTCGACCCGATCCGCGATTCTTCAATTCGTTAACACCGCGTCCGTGTTATCTCGTGACCAGATAACGAGCTCTAAATATATAATTTTTGGCCACGATGTACGAGTGCCTCTTAAGTACTTACACACTTAGTCGCGACGATGCGTAATGCACAGTGGCTCAAGGCGAATGGCATATACACTGTCCTAGCTTCTCGAAAATAATCATGGCCCTGAAGGATTACATACGTACGTTTAGTGTCGTTCAACCTCGCGTGCATAGAATTCACTACCCGGATGTGACGTTAACTTCCGTATAACATAGAGGTGTGTATGATGCCGAGGCATGCATACTTGAAGGATACTCGTTTAGGAGAGACGGCGTTTCCTGGAAATGTTCATCCTTGGATCCTGATGGAAGTTTTTTCTTCTTTTTTTTTTTAATTTCCCCTTGCAAACGGTATTTCGTTATAAGTTTTATTTTAGCGTCGCCGCCTGAAATTTTAATGCTTCTTGCGAAGACGAGGTTCTTTTTTTTTTGTTCATTTCGAGTTGGGTTTGCATTTTCAAACGTATCGTAGGTCGATCGCCTGGTGGACAATTTTTAAACGGAAAGTTTCGTACAGCTTTGCCTTTGTTCTTCTAAAGGATTGCTTGGGATACACAGTTAAGAGACGTGTTTGTTATTTAACTGCAGATTTTAATTCAATCGTCTTTTCGTTTATCTGCGGTTCGAAATGAAGATAAAGGGATAAATAATACCTAGCGGTGAATTAAAATGTACGTCGAGCGACGAAATTTATTTATTATAATTGCTACTGAACATTGGCGTGTAACGTGGAGAAATACGATTCGCCGGTCGACAGATATTGAAGTATCGATTTTTATCGACGATAGAAAATTCGTTTTAATCCCCTGTTATCGCAAGCTACTGTATTATCCCGCTTCCGCAATTTGTTTTCCTCTTCTTTTTTTATTATTATTACTATAACGCCCCGCGTATTTGCCTGTTCTCCTTTTTTTCCTTAATCAGCCGTCGTTTTTTCGTTTAATTTATAATTACGGTTGCAAGTGAAATGTCGGTTCGATGCAGTTTCGCCACGACAGTGTAATAATAAATATTTCGACAGACAGCCCGATAAAATATGGCCTCATACGATTCCATAGTCCAAAGAAACTTTTATTCTTCGTTGCATATTGCACGATATCTAATGTACCAGTAGTGGCAGACATTTATTTCTTTGCCTTTCGCTCTTAGACACGATGTTCGCATTAATATTAATATCAGATGCACAGTGGCGGGCAAAATAAGTTTAATACTACTCTCTGTATACATAAGTATCGGTTATTTCCATAATAAATATTTTATAGCCTGTTGATAGCACTCATTTACTTAGAAGTACTCCTTCGCTTTTACTTTCGTCCGTCCGCCACGTGAACTAGAAAATATAATCCAATATTCGATTCGACAATTCGTATAAATATATGCATCACTATGGGGTACGATTACGGGCAGATATACCTAAAATTTTCAATGGTGATACACGTACACTGAATTGCACAACCTGGTTGTCGATCGCTTGCATCGAACGATATCAATTAATTGGAACAGTGAAAAATCTTTGTTTAATTATCCCGGACTCCGCGACAACATTTCGATGCACACGTTTAATTGGCTTCGCAGTTGGGTCGAGTGGATTTAACCGGAAACCGCGATACGTACTTTCCAGACGAGATCGTGAAAGGAGGACGATGCTACTCGTTTCGAATCGAGTTTTGCTGCTTCCGAGCGAATCGCGAAATTCTCCACTTTAACGCGATTCGGTGATTCCCTCGAATGAACACGCGTGATGGCAACGTGTTCGTGAAATAATCGACCGTTTCGCCCGATTCATCCGCGATATCTCGGCTCCTTTTCATTTTGCGTATCGTTCTCTTTTCTCCCTGCAGTTTTGTCGCGAAACTAAATAATTCGAAAACCTTGTGTCCGCGATTGTAGTATCGAGAGTTTTATAGTTCACGGACGCCAGATATTGACAAAATATTGTTCGTGCATACTTGTTAATGGTTTGGCGGATTTGAATGGTGAACGGGCGATTTTGAATGTCCGGTGAAACGGGATGTTTTCTGTGAAAGTTTTTAGGACTCTTCCTTTATGGCAACAGCTGGACTATTTATTTGCATTAATGTAGAAAGTATTCCATTCGCGGGTAGGTTTATGTAATTTCTTTTACCGTGCAAAGTATTTCATTTATCATATTTAATACTTTTGCTTTTCCCTCGTTAATTTATTATCAATTTCGCCAATAGAAATTCAATATTTAATTTTTGTCGAATGAATTGTACAATCTATTCTATAAGAGTTGCAGCAATTGTTTTGTAATTATAAACGGAGTCGCTTTTCTTGCGTCTTATTTACGCGTGTACAAAAAATAAATGGAAGTTAGACTGATATGCGCTGGGTTTTACTACGCGGTTCACCGCAACAATGCAAATTTATGGACTGGACGTGATGAATATTATCATCTTTCCTCCGAACGATTGTATTTCCTGAAGAAACAAGTAGCTTCTGGAATCGTTGTTGAAAAAATCGTTCCCTTTCCTTATAATTCACCTCATGCATCTTATCTCTCGAAAGCACATAAAAATATCGACTCTCTGTCATTTTTACAAATTCGCCGGTTCGTTTCGCAAGATGAGTCTCGTGGCTAGTTCGTGTCGATGTTCACTGGCCAATGAGAATTCTCGAACTTCTCTGCGCAAAATATTATATCGTTGTTCGAGACAACAATTAATTATATCATATTAGCGCAGCGATAAATCAAAGTACAGCGACAGAATTTATTGGCAATTTCATACGTGGTATAAAGGAGCTATTGTTTGTTTTCCCTTTCCGTTGATTGCGAAGAAAATGGTGAAATTCCGTCGACGAAGCGGAAACTTTTAATGCAAATGAAATACACACGCCACACGTAGGCGCGCAGCTAATAGAAATCTATAGCGTGATTAAAAACGAAGAAAGCATAAGCTCCACTTCTGCCTCGTACTTCTAATGAATATAGAGATGAAATTAATTATGAAAAGTGTTGCGACGTTTCTACAGTTCTGTCATCTAATCAAGTTTTATTGTATGCAAAATTGCGTATGCGATTTAGAAGACCAGACAGTTGCAAATTGCGATTTTTATTAGTATTTAATAATCACGAAAAATATACAGGTACATATAATTATAATAATATCACGTTACGAGCGCCCATTTATAACACTTCAATTATAATATTTGGAGTAGATCAATTTATTCACGATTAAAAATCGGTGATCACTTTTGTATCGCGGGCATTGAACTCGTTTCTAAACCCGGCTGTACAAAACTGCGTATGTGTTATAGTTTCTATATATTGTTAAATATGTGAGAAAGAATCGCGACGAATGTATGTATGTACATATAGGGGCGATATTTAAATTGAGATAATCGACCTTCTTTCGGCGACATGTCACGGGCATGTGCTTCACCCAGATAAGAGAGGGCATGACGAAATTTCTGCAGAAGCGTGTGCGCTGTTCTCGTGACACGATAGGCGGATTTTTCAATGAAGATGGGTCAAAGGATGGCGGCGACCGAAAATGGAAACTTCCATTTGTCGCGAATCGACCATACCAGTGCTTAGACCTCCTAACCTTCGTTATATACAGCTGACCTCGCTTTAAACGGATTTTAGTCACGAGCTTGTTTCACGGGCTTCCGCCATGATTCCTTTTTATTTTTTGTTGATGTTTTTATTTACTTCCGTTTTGCTCATTAGCATTCCGCCAAATTGGTCTTCGCCTCCTTTTTGCACTGAAGTTTTGCGAAGGGAATGAAAAAAATTATCTTGTTTCTTTTGCAACCACGTGTATTATCACCTGGCGATTCAAGGTTTATTGTGTCACTTTTATTTGCGGAATCAGTTTCGGTTTATAAATTTTGCCTGGCGTTGTTTCACCGAAGTTAATGTAAATGTACTGTTATGAATGGAATATTAAATGCAAAGGTCTAACAATACAGATAAATAGTGTATGCAACGTTCTGCTGTGTGTGATTAAGTGGATTAAGATAAACCGTTGACTCGAACTCTGAGATAAATTGTATGGTTCGAAACTATAGGTCCACGATCCTGTAGAGTCATTGGGTCGTCCTAATTGACGATTACAATTACCATTTACCTTTGCCCCCCGTGTCGTGCACATATGAATGATATCTGTGTTTCTTGTAACAGCTCGTCTGTTTTAATTACTTGAGGTGAATAAACAATTCTATCTTTATCATTTGATTGCGATTATGAATAGCCCTAATTCCATTCTGCATCCGTACAACATTTTTTATAGTTAGAAACAATGAAGATTCAAATGAGCATTCAATGAGATATTTAATTCTTCGTGAATAAATCAAGAATTTATTCTCTTTAATGTTTAAGCTTCAATATTTAATGAGTTTATTTTTTTTTTTTATCGAAAATAAGTTTTTGTTTTATACAGTAAAAAGCCGAAAGGCATTTATCTTCTCTTTTGGTTAATCTCGCAAGTTTATTATATCGCGTGATTTTGGCACAATGTTCGTGTAGTGTTATTTTTTTCCACTGCAAATTTCCTTAAACTGACATTGTTAATTGCTAGTCATACACAACGCGTACTTTATTTAATTTATGTGCATACACTTCACAGTATTTGTACAGCGTGTTGGCAAGTTAGTTAATTATGACGTACCTTCATGACTAAATACCTTAAAACACTGTCTGCACGGTTCATGATTAAATAACTGACTAAAATAAATCATGAAATTTAAATGAATGAATTAATTAATTATAAAATTCACCTTTGTAGTGCAGTTTTTAGTTCGATGATGGTTAGAATTTTTTTTACGTTTTTTTACGTAAAAACGTTTTTACATTTATCAAACTGTTTTACAATTTTCACCTCTAATATTTTGTCGTACGAATAGCATTAAATATTACTCGAACTTAGTTAGAACCGTCAACAAAATGTTTTCTTTAAATTGTTCTGTAATGTATGCAGAATAATGATACATAACGATCTTTCTACTTTAATGGAAAATAAAAGGATTCAGATAATAAATATTAAAGAAAGAAAGTTAATAAAAAAATGTACTATTAGCCAGAAATTTCGATCATCGATCTGTTTGACGTTCGACCGTATATTTGCAACACATTAATTAGTACAGGGGAATAATTTCTTAGTAACCAGTTATGGATTTGCGCGAGATACGTCTCAGAAAAATATAGGTTTAGAACGGAGTACTTGAATTTATTAAAGTAGCCAGATATAATGGCATTAGATAAAGTAACGACGTAATAGCATGTAAATATATGTATGTATATCGTGTCTCTAGTTATGTCACAGGATGCGATCGGCGTTTTTCTACACGCGAGGTTGAAGGAAAATTTATTGGATTAAAAATCCAAGGTTAGATCGACACACCGCAGGGGTTAATAATTTAATATGTCGTTGCACATGATGGGGACAACTTGCACTAAAATTCTAGAATCTTCTCAAAGTCTATACAACTTAAAACATAATAACGCAATGTCACTTCCTTTTACATGTACTTTTTGATTCGCCAACAGATTTAAGCATACGTCTGTTTTTAATGTTTTAAAAATCGTAGTTAACTCTTCGATTGTATTTTATGGCAACAAGAGAAAAACTTCTATTCCGACAAAAAATTGAATCAATAGTTCCTCATTTGTTATTCGTCGTCATAAAGATTTTTTGAACGTTCTAGTTATACCTATATAAAATTATTGGACCATCCTGCGTTGTTACAGTGTACGAAAGAAAATATTATTTACTTATTCTTCGAAATACTCTAATCACTCGGGCTAGTGCAATCGTCTCTTTGCTAATTAATCTCATTTAATTATCACGCACGCTCCTCTGTGCCCATTAACAAAAATATTAATGCAGATAATTCTTACATCATCTCATTCTCGTCAAATTAAAAAAAGAAGAGTGAAAGAATGTTTACACCGAAGTTTAAATTTACATATTTCACCCGGCAACGTCGTTATGCAATATAAAAATGGCAAATATGCTAAAATGTAAACTTCTCGATCTTGAACACTCTTATGCTAATCTGATATAAAAACTATAGTTCAATTTAAACACGCCTCTCTGCCATTATCATATACTCAAATTCACGATTCCAATAGAATTAGAAAAGATACAGTTGCGACACGAATGCAAGACATGATTCAACTCACTTAACTCTTTCGGCCCTTCCGGATTATAGATCTCTCATCGCTGAAAGGGTTAATGAATTGGTCACAACTCCAATTCACAATCATTACCATGACATAGAATGATTGCTCTAAAGGCAAAATACGGTATTACAATGTTTTTGCCTCAATTCAATATTATACCAATTGGAAATCGCAATGTAACAATGATTAAAAAAATCAGTAGCAATAATGCAGGACGGTGGAAACTGGTCTCCTGAAAAATCGTGATTTTTTTTCAATTATGTCACTCTTTTGCGATCAATGAATTGCACATCTCGTACAGATCGACGTCCTTTGTAAACAAACGGAAAAAGTGCATCGACACCGCGCGTCTCGCGATTCTACGATGTCTGTCCAGTGCTTATCGTGGCCGCTAGTTAATTCAATAATCTTTAATCAAGTTAACCGAGTTCTGGATGGACAGGAAAATCATTTTCAAGGTTCAGACTTATTGGCTCGATCGCGGACGGCCGAGTACGCGTTCCTTCGTACAGGAAAGTGATACAACATCGATGCAAATGGAACAAGTCAAGTCTTTACCTTTGCCAATTACCTGTTCGCAACACGCGTCTCCTTTTGCGGCAGCTCGTTTCCTTTTCCTCTATTATTCATTTTCTCCGCGCCGATGGAACGTTCCTCGGATTGCAAACATTGCCCCACACTTTCCCCGCAGATCGTTTTAATATAATAACAATTATCATCGTCTTGGTAAGGAACGGTACATTTCAATTACTGTTTTAATAGTGCGAACATTCAGGAAACGACCTGGCACCTTCAGTATGCAGGATATATTTAAGACTTTCAAATCGCCCGGCTAATTAATTATGATAATATTTTTTTTTAAAACTTCCGTGATGTTAATTTATACATGTATTTAAGATTAATGCACATAGCCCTTTTATTCTGGAGCAACGCGTAATTCCTCGAACCGCACTCAAATGACGTTCTACGGTAATATTGCAAATCAATGCAGCAACTTCTATTGTTCGTTAGAAAATATTCCATTAGCTCTTTCCCCTCGTCTATTCTTGTCGTGGATCGATGGCAAGACGTTACACGCGATACACCTGTTGACCAGGGCACTACGTATGGATGCATGCATGTATATTGGAAAATACGGTAAAGCAAAGTCGAAACGGGTTAAAGGTATCACGATGGAATATACTTTATCGATACGATTCCCGTTGCTTCTTGGAAACTGACCATCCGCTTACGATTCCCTCTGCTCATTTTAAACGCGATGTTTGGATAACAACGTCAGGGCGAATGTAATTATTTAGTCTGCCGTCCAATGTTGGTGTTGTTTTCGGCAAAGCTTTTGGACATTTTTAGTTTTTCCATTCCCCTGTCATTTACAATTGTTGTTCCATTGCAAATTGCAAGTCACGAGAAGGTAAAGTTCATTCTAAAGTTTATCTATTAGATAGTTCAAAGATGTCGTGAACATCTGGTTGGAATTAATTCTGTGAGCAAGTTTTTTTGGAGCATCGATTATTTCAGACATTCGATTACCCAGACGTTAAAATTACTTAGAAAATTATAAATATTTTGAGCTGTTTGAGAACGTTATTATCTTTGTTCGCATGGCTAGTTGAAAAATAAGTGACCTTTCAGATAACAGATATAATATCAAAGTTCTGCGCACTCTCATAAACTGCTCTCGCAATGATTGCAGATTAAATAATTATTACACATTCTATACCACCGTCGTACATATGAAACTAACACTTTCGATAAACGTTCCGAACGTTTAATAAATAATATGATAAATAAATGAGTAAAAAAGTGTTGCTTCCCCTGCATTCTTAAACCCTTTCCGCATTAAACAACGCCCACGTCCTCGTCGCCTGATCGTTCGCTCGATTAAACGACATTCCCTTAGCTTCTTTAACTTCTACCTCCGCTAATTATTACGGATCACATGTGACCCATGCTTCGTTAAAACCTGTTAATATTTCTCCCGAACGTTTTGTTCCCCCTCGCGTCCAACCAATCAATGGAGTCGATGGATTTCCGTAAAAGAATTTCGTCGAATCTCGACATTGGCCCAATTTTTCCTTCCCGTTCCCCATTCGTATAAATCTTCCAACGGTCCTCGTGCATCAACGCGCTCGGGAACTCTGTGCCAACAGTGCAATTCCACCTGCGCGACAAGGATATCCTTCGCGGGATTTCAATGTCCCACGATTGTATCATACGGCACTCACGCGTCTCGTTACAAAATTAATGGCCAAGTCCTTGAATTCGGATCACCATCTTGAGTTACATCGCCCGGAAGCAGGTCCGCGTAGGGAGAAGATGGGAAACTGGTGAACGTCCTTCGAGGGTCGTGGACACGGTCGACGTGGACCTGTCGCGACGTGCAAACGAGTTTCTACCTTGCCTGCATGGTTTCTCGAAGCTCTGTTTCCTTGTAACAGCTACCCCCGTTTCTATCGCCTCTGCCTAGTTCGCAAATGTACAGGGTGTTTCCTACTTTTCTGGCGAAATGTATGTAGAAAGTTGACGAAGGTGTCAACTATCGTCCGGATGAAACTGGTCTAAATTGATCAGCTGGATTTAGAATAGAATGATCGATTGATTTTGTTGCCAAATTTGTTAAAAGGTGTTACGCGTGAATGGAAAATTGTCGCTGTTACCGATATTCGTTTCGCAGTTGAATGTGTGGATGGAACGTGTTTCTTTTCGGTTAATTTAATATTGGTAAATCTAAGCGTATAACTGATTCAAGCAATATATTGCTGCAGTGCAGTATCTTGTTGCAATAACAAAGACCAGTTGCAATAACAATCTAAAATAATCGTGGGCATTCTACGTCATTCGGCTAAGTTAACAGGACTCCACGAGTTTCCATATCGTTTCGCTGAAAGTTTCAGTAAGTAATGTACTTATACTTTGTTCTCGAGCCAGACATATTTTTCTGTTGAAAAGCGAGACGTAAACGCGGCGCTTCTTCGTATGTTCGGGCATTAAACCACGAATAAAGATACTACGAAATTTCCAGAGAAACATCAATTGTCTGGTTTTCAGAGAAACGTAAAGTGCATACAGCAATATCTTCCATTGTGTTTACTCGTGTAAACTCCGAGGATCGTGCTTCAAGGCGACCTTGCTGTTGCAACAAGTGTACCAAAAGATCAAAGACTTTGCTGAATCTCGCGGTTTCTCGTTGTAATATTTTTCTTTAGATAATTGACTGTTGTTCCCTTTTCTACTGCAAGTAGCTACGGTAAATAGTTCGAAATTTTCGGTTTCGATTCGTGGAACTAGTTAGGAGCCTGTGCTCACGTGTCACCGTATATGTACATATGTATATTTATTCAATTATTCGACCTGAACTTCAATATCTTCGATCTGTACAGTAATTAAACTCTAATATCTTATTTGGTATTGAAACTTTGTCATTTATTATTCATTCCCAATTATAGAAAATCTCCATAACTGATGTATGTAGTCCACTAAGGTTGCACAAGGATATTCATAATCTAGCTAAATGGTGACACAAGATTTGCATAATATCACGCGATATTTCAAGCTTCTCAGAAACGATTTTCACACGATCGATATTCTACAGATTAATTCGACGAGGTATATGTACACCGTCACATGTTCGTTTCCTGCAAGTAGGTACAAGAACAGGTTCTAATCTTTGGAACCTTTCCAAGAAGCTCCTTCCGTCTCTTTTCCCTCGTTCCCTTCGTCCCTGATCCACCGCCAGGCCTTAGCCTCTTTGTTAGTTTGCCACGGACGGAGGCCTATTTATTTATTTGCTTTCTTGTTTCCTTCGACGGGATGCTTTTGCCTGACCGGCGATCTCTATGTGGAAGATTCTTCCTCTTTCGATCGCGATCTCGCCGTGTCGGCTGCGAATCAGCCAGTTCTCATCCGCTTTCGCCTTTTTCGCGAGACGTGTTTAGATCCAGTACACGTTTTCTAATTCAGTGGAAAACGCGTGCAATTTGTAAATATTTCGGTACGCCGAGAGGTTTGTTTTAGAATTAGGTGGAAACAAGAATTTGAGGGTTAATCTGAGAGTGACTATAGGTGGAAATATTTTTGGATTTTTCTTCTCGGATTCGTAACGATGATTCTTATTATTAATATACATAGCATTGATTTTTATTTATATTTATTATATGAATGGAACTTTGTAGGTTCTCGCAATATTGCCGAGGGTCTAGTAAATCACAGATCTGCTTCGCAAACGGAATATACTGTAGCATAAATAATAATTAACAATAGTTATCGATGTTAATAGAAGCTTGAAATAATAAGATGTATTGCATAGTACCAATTTTTTTGTAGAAATAATAAATGTATCCCTTTTCTAAAAAAAAGTCGGCTGTAGTTTGAACAGTGACTATTCAGTATCTCAAGGGTTCAAAGGAAAAGGGAGTAACGGCAGTCACAAGCATACAAACTTTCGTTCTATCTCGTTTCGTCACGTCCACGCGGCATGGCTCCTTTTTTTTAAACAAAAAAAAATTGCACGTCACACGATACTCAACTAACTCAAAAAATTGAAAGAAATAAAACGCACGTCCTCTATCGATGAAATGCGTCTGTATTTTTAGCCACTATTCCCGGTGCCGCGCTGCCTTTTCTGCCTTCTTTGTCGTTCACCCTCGTGCTGCAAATGTATACTTCTGAGGTTGTTGGCTGCGCCATGGAATGCAGACAGGGAGACTCACAAAACCACTATCCTCTTATATCTCGCCCTTCCTTTCTTCCCTCCTCAGTGTTTCATTTTGGACCTTTTGCACACGAGTTCCTGCTCTATGACCATTTACGCGTGCACTCGAGCAGGTTTTTGGCGGTCCCTTAACGTTGCCGCGTCCATTGCCTATGGCGTAATTTTTTCGTAACAGAACAGCCACTTCACTCTCTACGAAACGGTATTAATAAATCTACGGGGTTTACTGTTATTATGAAATATTTAGGTCAGAGAAATATTTCGTTGCGTGTCCGTACTACTTTGATGAGTGAAATTAATAGGATTGATATTTTGAAATTCTGTCCATGTTTTTCTTTTTTCCTTTTCCCCTCTCTCTCTCTCTCTCTCTCTCTCTCTCTCTCTCTCTGTGCCTCGCAGAACCATCGCTCCAAAATAAAAAAAGGAAGTTACACGTACAATCATAATATTCAGTTGTATATTTTTAGCACAGAATTTTGCTTATACCTCCATTCATCGTGCAACATAAATTTTCCTTTCTTGTAGAGGAAACGAAAAGAGACTAAATCGAAAAGAAACGCTAGTCAAGTATGTACCAGAAAAAAACCGATGCCGTGTACGCATCACTTATCGCATTGCAACCTGCTACACCTTTGATCCTCTAATTAATAGGCAGATCGCCGCGAGCGGTAGACGCACCTGTCAGGTTCAGAAGGATTAATAAACGAACGATGAGAAACGTCACATACTCCTGAGATAAAGAACGAACATGTGGAGAACATCGCGATCCTCGATTTGATAGGCGACTCGCGATAAGAGATTGATAGTGTTTCGCGTTGCCACCACCTAATTCTCTTTCATTCCAATATAATTTATTGAATTGTCCATGCGATAAGAGCCTCTTATCGATTACAATCCGACCGTACCTGATATCTCAATGTTCTCGTTGCAACGATAACGGTAGTGGAAATTTTTCAGTCGCATAACGCCTCCTCCATCTCGATCTTGTCGCGAATTGTATTGCTCCGCCTTTTTCCGTTTTCTCCTCTCGTTTTATCGTTCCTGGATCGAGTGCAGCCCAACATTCGACGTTCTCGTACGTCACGAGAAACGTTGAGATTCGTTTGTTGAATACGAGAATGAGCTGTGTACGTAGCGAGTTTCAAATGTTTCTTTCATCCCAGAACGTCTTGTATACGAGTAGTTTCGCGGAGCGTGTGCGCCGAAGTCGAAGAAATTATTTTTGCCAGTCGAATTTAATTGTGAATTTGTAGAATCGAGCTTTGGCTTTATACGATGGTATAAAAAGAATTAAGGAATGTTTAATACAATATCAATACTTAATAATGAACTTACGATAGTCAAGCAACGGTTCTTAGCTAAATGAAAATTTAAAAGTTCTATTTATTATCATCATTAAGTGTGCACATTGCTTTTCCGAATTACTCGCACATTTATTCATCGTTCAACTTAAGCTTGCAGTCGAAACTTTTTATGGAAATGTTTTGTTTCGCCAACAATTTTTCTGAAATCATATAAAGAACTGTACTGTGGTACAGTGACAAATACGAATTACAATTTATATTTATGTAAGAGTAACTTCTTGTTCAGTAGAAACATTATATACCTTGCAGTAATAACGTCATGCTGATATATACATATATGTATACATATATAATATGCAAAATGTTAATGTCGACGTGATTAAAACGTCAGTGATGAGGATATGCCCCTCTAACCCCTAGACATCAGTTCATCAACATTCTCGCGTTTCATATTCGTCTGACCACACACGTGCATGTCTCTACTTACGTTGCAAGGTGTGTGATCGCCTCTAAGGAGTTTCAGTCACGAATCTTTATTACCCTTTTTAACTTTCAGTCGGGGCACAAGAGATTCAATTCTCCTTTACTCTAATACTATTTAAGGTCCCTGGGATAGCAATTCACCAGACTATGCTTATTGTTTTAAATAAAATATTATAATATACATAAATTTATGATTTGAATATTCCTACCATACTATAACGTAAGACGTCTTATTTCAGTACACACTTGCAATAATATTACTGTACGGTTAAATAAGTAATTGCGTTTGACGTAGTACGTACCAAAAACAAAAACAAAAAAAAATGAATATCCATAACACTTACGAATCCGTCACAGGAGAATGCACACGGAACGCGAAATGCAACGTTGTAACAACGGTACAATGTTAATAACAAATCGGTCGACAGCATCTAGTGCCACGTTATCAACGTAATTGCCAGCCGTCAACGTCAATCTTTATCGGGGGGATTTTTTTTGTTCAATCGATACGTCTAACGCACTACGTAGGTATTTCCACTGTCTACAGTTAACTTGATCGCGGTTCCCTCAAATTGCACCAATTTAAATTATTACCCCCGTGATCTCCGTAAACACGAACACTCCTATGCAAGTACTAGACCACGCCAATCATCTTGTAGAAACAACATTTCACGGCGACTTTCGATGCCCTTTTTTTTTCTTTGCATTTCTCTCTTTTTACTCCCTTTTCTTCTTGTTTTCTGTTACCTTGGGAAATGTCGATCGCCACTTATTTATTTATATCCCGGTCGCAATGATTTCTGGATGAAAGTAGAACGACTTTAAAGGCGTAGTATTTTTCGACAGAAACAAAATGTTCCATATTTATTTTGCATTCGTTTATTTATTTAAAAAAAATTTTAGATTAGGTTCTTCCAATATATGTATAAACGCGTATTTAATAGAATTCGAAGGATTGTATTAATCGGACGGAATTGGCATTATTTACTTTCAGATTAATCGTTAGCTTCTTAAAATTGTCTGTATCGCGTACGTCATCGGTGATAACTGACAGTGATAAAATTTTACTACGGCGCGCAAATACGATCTTGAATTTAATATTCCTTACGAGATGGTCGTGGAACGATAGGGGTTGGAACGCGGAGAATGCAGCGAAAGCAACCGACAGGTTTCCCAATAAATAAATTATAAAGGTAGAACTATTTCATGAAAGTTAATACAGAAAACTCTACAGTTTATAATATTTAATAACCCTTACTAGTATCGGCTGCACTAATATTAATTAACCTTCTTCGAACATTTGTAGAAATAAGGATAAATTATCAAACTAATTAGCAATTTTCCGGCAGTCTTTATACGTTTCTTTTATTTGCGCCAAATAATAATTACGCACTACAAGTTTCGTTAAAAATGATGCTGTTATAATTCTTCGCTCTGCCCTACAATGTCTCTTGATTTTACCAATTTCACCAATGACACCGCGTGTGGGACCAAAAGAAAAATGATTCTGAAATCATTTTCGTGTTCATTTCATCTATTGACCCGTAATGAACAACCGTTTGCCTTGTTCCAACGACAAGTGCAAACGCTCAGGGACGAGTGTTCCTTGTACAGCCTTGGTGAATCATAATCAGGCCGTGAATCTCCCTATAAACGTGCTGGAAAATAGTGGATTGCGTAAAATTGCTAATATTTTCAGTGATACCAGCCTTGGTATAGCAAAACAATCAAGCTTGTCCGTTTTACGTGTATGCTGGCGTTTATTATGCTTTCGAATGGATGTCGCTTGATTGTTGAATGTAATCATTTGAAGACGATTATTGTCATGTTGCCTGAAAGTTAAAAAAAAAAATAAGAGGAAATGTGTGAGCGAGAATGCTCACGAGGGGGTTAAAATTAAACTTTTTGATAACAGATTACTATCATTTCGTGCACTCGCGTTCGAATCAAGGGAGTATTCCGATAACAGTATTCCGATTAAACAAAATATATTTCATTATTCATTCCCAAATTTTATATTGTATTTAATTAATTAATTGTTTCGAACATTTAGTTTAAAAGCATGTATGATGAATACGATATTCAATTTTTTAATTTTTTAATCGCAAATACCTTTTTTACCTATTTCTTTGCATTTCATTTCACCCCTTCTAACTTTGCGCCCTCACGATCCGTGCGTCTGGAGCAGTTTCCTCCAACTTCTCCGTGGTAGCCACGCCGCTGACAATATTCGGTTATTGTGTAATAATAGTGTAAGATCACGAAATCATGATGAGTTTTAGTAGTGCGCTCTAATACTACGATGTAGTTCGTAATTAATGTCTTCGCTTCGTAGTTTAATACCTATATTTTTGCTCAGTCATGACGAGTTGAACGTATCATTATAGCAAACGAAGAGATTTTCTTATCTGGTCCTGATAAAGAATCATGTATTGTATTTAAGTCAGACATTTTTCACGTCGAGGAAATTCTCAGACGATTAACGATCTACTTTAACATTTTAAAAAAATGAGTCACGATTTTTGTAGAAAATATAATTTCTGAATTTTGAAACTTTCCAAAAATTGCCTCTCCCAGTTCATTTGCTACAATTCTGTTCCTATAAATTAACGATTTAATTCAGTCACCCTTGAAACGATTTACATACCGCAATGGCATTAAGGTCAGATTATGCACATTGTAGACCCTTCTTTATATATCATGCTGCACCGTAATTCAAATGTTTTAAAGGTGAGAGACTACCTTTAAAATGCAATCTATCGATTTACATCGCGCTTGTCCTATGCAAATTGACGTCACACGTTTAAAAATTTCACGGTGCTCTAAGCAAAAAGCTTTTCCATCCCGCATCCTGCTTTTGTAATTAGCTTTTTTTATCGCGTCACGGTGTACCCCGTGTACCCTCGTCATTGATGTTGGAAAGACGCGTTGCATGATCAAGTTTTTTCACCCCCCCAAGTTTTCCACCTTCATTCGGATCGACTTGGTTTATTTTGTTCTTCATTCACCGTCACTGTCCTTAATGAAATTCTATTCTTGTAATATATGAGCGCAGAATGGGTGGCGATGGCTGCCACGTGTTTGGTAATGACGTCTACTAATTATATTTTATCACCTTTCGAAATTTCCTATCGTAATATTGAACGTGTTAATTTAAGTATTTATCTAGTTAATTGTCGTACCACTTGTCTGTATAATCTTCAATTTTATTTTTTGACGATCTTTGAAACGAGCCCGATAAAACAATGGCTTTATTTCCGTGTAATAGTCAGTGCAATGGTAATGAAACCTCTCGTTATCCTGATTGATATTGCATCTCGCAAATCCGATACGTTCTCTTTTTCATTAATTCAATTTTGCGTCTATTGATACAACTAGGTCAACATATTTAAGACCGACAATCAATGTTCTATTGAATGCCCGTTAATGTTGATACAAATCCGTTGTATTTCAGAAAAGAAATGCATTGAATAATTATTCATGGAATATCGCGCGATACCTGTTGCAGTCCTTCCGCCTAGTATTTAGTGACAAAAATTATTTCTGGGGCAAAGAAAAATAGATACGGAACACATAACATATCAAAGAAGTATATTTTTACTGCTTCCAACCTTCTTCGACCAAGTACCATTATTTCTCAGATCATTAAATCGGCATTTACGTTCCACAGCAGTTTCCCTATCTGCATCGTTAAGCGAAATGTCCGCGATTAGGAAAGAAATAAAGAAAAAAAAATCTCTTTGTTAAATCACGACTTATTAACGACCGTGCACTGTTCTTTCTCTCACGAGCTTTGGAAACAAAAAGAATTCCAGGACAGCAATTATTCTCAGAAATGTTAACGAACGCGTTGAATCAATCTTCTATGAAAATTCCACACTTATTGTCAGATATCTACATTAATTACAAGTTTAATTACAAGCGAGCCACATATTGATCCTCTTTACTTAGGACGATATTGGACATAATTCGAACCGTCTTAAAATTGACCTGTGTTTACAATACTAACTTATCTCTTGTATTCTTGTCTCTCGCTCTTCCTTTGACACCTTCTCTGTCTTCTACGCTATCCTATCTCTTATCTCTCCGTTGCACATCCATTCTATTTCCCTCATTTTCCCCCCTTCTCCGCTGCAATTTTCTCAGCTATTCTTCTATCCTATACTTTTTTTATCTTAAAATCTGCATTGAATTCCCCCCTCCCCTGTACCTCGTACTTGGTTTAACACTACGTTGGCCCTCTTCACTGATTAGTCAGTAAATTCACCACTATTCGGTACACAGCTTGTCCGTTACGACCGCGAGATTTAGTACGCAGCCACGACGTTATTCAGGAAATTAACAGGAAGTTCCACTCGTTAATATTCAGCGCTCGATTTACGCGAATATCGTCACCTTCCTCCTTTAAATCTATAAAGAAATGAACAGCAGAAAAAGAGAAGCGCGACACATATTTGCGCAGCAATGGGACAGAAACGCAATATCCGTTGCAGCCGATGGTAATTGCGGAGAATTTAACGTCTCTCTTTCAAGCTTCGCAAATTGTAGACGGCATAATGTTAATAAGAAATTCCGCGTCCCGGAACTCGGAGGCATACGTAATTCCATAAATTTTCCAACGCGATCATTCGACTGTTTTCCATCCTTAATTAATTAATTCGAGATATCAGTTCTCCTTTCGATCGACATCACCTGTACCTGTTAATGAACGAACGTGAACGAAATCGATTTTTCAACTTGACGCTACATTAAATCGGGATCAATTTTTATCCCGTGCCAATGATTCGCACGCGTTCCGGCCGTAAATTATTATCAGTCCGGTTATTTCTCGAACGATCGTCCGTCTTGTCAGATCTCCCCGGACGATCATCGGTTCGAGAGCTAACTTGACCGATTAACGTCACTAGGAGGCGATTCGACTTCTCGAAGACTGGCTTAAACTGGATCCACTTAATAAATGTATGAAACGTAGTTTGCACGGTGTTTCGTCTCAAATACGCGTGCGATCGACAATTGTTTGCAGCGGTGTTTAGTAAAGCGGCCAGCCTTGACAACTACTTCTACTCGGGTCCGACAAAGCCACGGGAACATTCCCCTGCGAAGGATGAACCGTAATAACTTGGTACTTGCGGTATTAATTGCGTGATTCATTTGCACCGCGGCATGCTAATAATCTAAATTAATCTAGAACACGATCTATACGAGCCAGACGGATTGGTTTAATCGATTGCCTTAATGTTACGCCATCGTACTCCGCGGCTTTATTATTATAATATTTGCTTGTTTATTTATTCGACGGATCGATATTAATATTATTATTGAGTCTAATAATAGTTTGTGTGGCATTAAGCAAATTGGCATTATCAGTCAAGGTGTGCAGATGTTGAAGGATAATTGATTCGAATGATTATTCTAGCGGCAATTTAAATATTAAAAGTTTTTTTTACCGCTGGAATATTGCGTCCTCGTTTATGTTGAAACTTCTGTTTTAGTGAACAGTGTCTTCTCTTGCGACTTTCTATGTGTATCGAGAATACTCGTACCGAGATATTTTACCAAACATCTGCTCGGTGTTATGCAAATTTTCTTTTAAATGGCGAAATATATTTTGATACTGGTCTTTTTCTCCCGTGAACTTGTTAGGCTCAATATTACATCGGCGTGGAAGCTGCCTAGCGAATAATATTGAGTCATTAAACTTTATATTTTCAATTGCAATATCTATTGACAAGCATTACAAACAGTACATTAATAATCCAATAAATTTCTAACGGGTGCAGCTTTTTTTCTTTTATTTCTAATTCGTATACTTAATCGGAAATAGAGGCTGAAACAAATGTTGTTACCTTTACTATTTTATTTGACAAAACCATGTGTTCATTTAAAATGTTCACTAACTTGCTCAAATCCACGTGCGATACATTAATGATTATTCGCGTTCATTAACACTGCCAGTGTACGAAAATGACGTGCCCTCTTAAATTTGCTAATAAACCTTGCACAAAAGCACAGATGCACGTTCGCGTCACGAGTCACGAGACAATCGCTATCCATGCGATGCTATCGTATGTTAATACGAATCGTGAATAATTACATCACGTTATCTCCCTCATGACTATCGTGAGCAATGAAATTTATTTGCATCTTGTGCTTGAATAGCGAGCATGTGATATTTGTGCTGGAATTATGCAGATCGTGGTTCATAAGCCTGTTCAATAAGTCATGGTTCATCGAAAATTCTGTGGCAATCTAGCCAGTGAATTGTTTTCCTAGTGCAAATGGTTACATTGACATTATAATCAAGTAGAAGCTGCATTGTTTAAATCTAAACAATATGAAAATCAATAAACGTGGAAAAATATGTTGCTAGATCTTACATTGTCAATGCAGCTTGTTTTTTGTCAATGGAATATTCGATTGATATTATTAATCAAATATTTATTACATTTTATCCATTCCTCTTTTTACTTGGACAACACCTTACGGATTATATTTATGCATGAAAATCGATGGTTCCTTTATTCTGAAATGTTCTATCTTTTCCTAATAATTTCGGCGAGTTTATTTAATTGGTCTCGATGCAATATTTTTGTTGCCAGCTTTCGATATTGTTTTCTGGGATAATAATCAGCCGGTATCGAATACTAAATTTATTGCATTATTATACTTCACGTGACCGCTATCAAAGTACAATCTATAATACATTCTGTCTCGCGAAGTCGTCGCAAAAAGGAAAATGGCATAGAAAAAGTGGCCTGCAATGTTACGCATCTCGGTCAATGTAATTAGAACATTTCGAAATATCTCTCACGGTGAACATATAATTAGTTTAACGACTGGTGATGAATAAATGAAACACAGAAATTCCACTGTTCTTTTTTTTTCAATCTACTTTTAAATCGACCAAAGCATTCTTCGATCATATCCCTAAATCCTTAAGGTACACAGTCGTCTTCATTCCATTTCGATCCTGTATTGTTGCACGTAGGATAATTAGCTGGTCTACATACGCAGTTATTTGCAGCGGATGCGTGCATACATGCGTACCTCTTGAATCGTCACGATCCATCAACATTGCCGTACAATTTGTGATTTGCGTGTGACGCTAGCGATTCAGCAGAACGCGTTGAATTAACGCAAATAATACGTGATTGACGTCAACAACGCGTACGTCTGACAAAGCTGTAGGATTTCTGCTTCGAAGCGTGTTGCTTCAAACGACACCACCGTATATACGGACAGTTAAACGTGTGCGAACTAATTATCCTAAGAAGAGTAATTTTTCTAAATTGATTCGACCGAGACGAAAATAATTCGCTTAAATTCATTTCACCTCTAATCTACTTTACATTTCTTTTCACGTACCTTAGGAGAACCGTGTCTACATAGTGTAAACTGATAGCCAGTTTCCATATGTCCCATCCCGGTGCACGAAAATTCTCTTGCCCCAGAAATTTCATTAAAACGAATAGTTACCGCACGCAGAATGATAATTGATAATGTCTAGTACGCAGTAACATAACTAATCACAGCGTGACTGTGATGGCAGTTTCTACGAACGATTCGCGTTACATCCGCACATTGTGCGCAAAGATCGTTCATTTTAATAGAAATCGAAACGTGAAATCGGTAGTACATCTTTGCCGCGAACGAGTACAAACGTTTGCCGTTCACTGTACTCGACTCGAATTTCGATTTCTCGATTTATTCGAGTGTTCGCACACCTCTGCCGTTCGGTCACGTGCTTGCATACTTCGTGGCCGCGGCAAACGTTGCAAAATCGTACATTATTTTCGAAATTTTCATAAGTCAGTGACCCAGCGTTTATCAATAAATTTGCTCGTGGCAAAAGCCTGGAACGCGGTCGAGTTTTTCGTTATAATTATTGCCCTCGATACTGTTCTTCTAATTCTGTTTTCGAACGGAAAAGAATTCGTTGGAATTATTAAATGCACCATTCATCGATTCTCTCGTCGTTATTATATACAGGCAATATTATTAATCTGTACTATTAACGCTATTGTCTGATTCGTACATTATTTATTTCTATATCAACCAATTTAATGCACTCATTTTTCCTTTTGCACGATGAAGTCAGATCTTCTTCTGAAGGATGTAGAGCGTGTCTTTTAGGCGAAATAAATTATTCGAAGCGCGTGGCAACTGATATATCGGTAAACAAAGAGAAATCGGAACAGTTCTTCTGTTTTTCGCTCTTATTGAAAGTTCCATTATTTATATATCATTAATTTTGGAGGAATTAGCAATTGATGAAAAGCCAGTTAATTGTTAATTGTTCCAGTAAAAATATAATTGTTTCGCGAATCTCTGCTTTTCCGGCGCAACCAGCAAACCCCCTGTGCCTTAAACAAAAATAACGTTTTATATATAAAATATCATTCTTGCTCGACGTTCATTTTATTCAATTATTCTTAATCTCTTGAATCCACACGCGTTGAAATATACACGTGCTATCTCCTACACGAGACTGTCCAATTCCACGTGCGAGCGATTTTCTCATCGACCTTCTACCTCCAACATTATCGAAATGTGTGCATGCTGCAAATTGCTCGCACACGTGCGTCGGTTTTCCTGGCCAACCACCCACATCTTACTGGATAATATAATCGCTGATATCTACAAACTCGAGACGCCAGGAGGCGTTGTAAATACCATTAACAAACCCCCGTTGAATATCCTATGGAAGTTTGTCGCGGAGACTTGAAACGTAACGAAACGTAAAAATATGTCAGGAAATTTGTGCTCATTTCTCCCCACGGAAAGCTATTAGGAGTATGAAACAAATATAAATGCCATCTGTTTGAAAATTTTTTATTGACATCGAAATTAGAGAATAGTTAGAGAAACTGTTTTAATGGCAGTTAGAGAGAATTTATTGCTGCATTATTGCATCCAGCTAACGATGCACAAATGGAACTAAACAATTTCAAATGTATCATGGTAACACTTTAAACTCGTGATTCATTACTTTTACATATATTCAATAATAGAAATCGTAATAATCATTGCATTAATTTTGTGAATACTTGGAAAATTTTTATTTGCAATATATGCTTTATCTTAACGCAAGTTTCTTTCTTAACTTCTACTTCGTTTTTAACTCTGTAAAGCAATGCTAAGCGTATACACGCTGTCTATAAATATTATAGAATATCGTATCCTTTAAATCCCGTCCCTAACCCTTTTTCTCTATTCACGGTACATAGTTCTCAATCGATTAGGCGGATGGGTGTGTTCTTTAAATGAACTCTCAACCTTTCTTATAACGTGTCAATGCTAAACATCCGTCATCTCGACGTGGAGAATCTCTAGTGGTGGTAATGCCGCGTAGATGAAAAAGTCACGAATTCCGAGGCCATTAATAAAGAAAGTTCATTCATACCTGAGCTATTTTTAGAACAGGTAGTATGCTTCGTACAGGTAACAGGAAGGTTAGATACATATGTAGCATGAAGACTAAAATGGAGCCTCGATACTTGGTAAAATTCGTGGCCCACAGTGAAAGTGATACATACTTGAAAGATTTCATAAATATTATTGGTGAATGGCAAGGACTGTGGCAGTGTAGAATTTTGATGTAGGACGTTCCTTCTTTTTTCAATAATTATTGTATTATGAACGTACGCAGCCCCGTATAAATGAAAAGTAAATATTGAAAAGTAATCTTCCATGCATATACTGTCTGTATAATTAAAATCATAATATTACATACATAGAAGTTCAAGCTAATAATTAATCTATGATCTATACATTCTGTACACTCGCTCCGTGAAAATCAACGTGGATGAAAATGTTACAAATTCCTAGAACACCAATAGAGTTACTTTACTCACGCCTCGTCTATTTTTAGCTCTTGTTCACGGAGCAGAAAAGTTCCTTACAAATAGGAAAACAGATTATTCCGTGGCAAAAATGAATTCTTTTAAGATCTCTTACCGAAATTGCGACCGCAATAGCATTCGAACGTGATATAATTTTGTTTTTTGTATTACATGAAATTGACCGCACGTTACTAGACGTAATACAGTCAGTAACATAGGTCTGTTACTTTTCTTATTTAACATACACGTATGTTAATTTATTAAAACATCACCGTGCATCTGTTTCCACTGCTATATCAATGTGGTAAATACTTTTGAGCTTACATTCTCGAAGCGAATAAAGGTATGCTGATTAATATCGCCCACGATTTCGCTAGAAATGTTCACAGCCTGTTTCAGTACCGATCAAAGATCAGCTTAAAGCGATCCACATACATACGTATATTAAATCTGCACAGCTCTTGGCTTACACATTTTTCATATCAACCAACGCGAATATGCATCGACTCTCCTGTGGTATCCGATTATAAAGTTCAAAATGACTTGTCATTCCGCGTAACATCATCTACATACTTTATGCATACGCATAGATCATTTATAAGAAGATGGTTTGCTTGAAATGATAGGTGTATTAATAAGTCCACCGGATATTCTTAGAAATTTAATTCAGCACCTTGTATCATCCGATTTTCCATATGACCGCAAGTCGATATGAGTTGCGGTTAAGATTAAACCGACGCAATTTTCTTTTCGTGTCCTGGCTTTCCCACTAAATATTAATACTTGCCAAATGTAATTTAAGTTCAAATTTACTCGAAAATGAAAAGGAAAATTGAGTTGGAAACATCGAAGTAAGGGAACAATAAGTTACTCGATTAAAATATATTTCCATACTGCGTGTAATAATTTGAAGAACGATAACTCGCGTATTCTCGCCTCTTTGTTCGTTCATTTATACGCAGAAAGCGTTAAGACGACAGGAAATCGATAGCTGAACGTTCAACTGAGAATCTCTGTAGCGTCTGATCTGCAAAGGTGGCTTGACGTATGCCGGCTTATGAATGCAACACCGAGGGCGGTGACATTTTAACGTTAAAGATAAGCCTACGCTCTTCTTTTTTCCCCGCATAATTTGGCGGGGTGTGTGTATACACACGTGACAGCCGCCTTTCATTTCCTGGGGTTCTTACATCCTGTTGCGTGGGAGATGTTTCGGTATTCACTTGCACAGTTCCTCTGTGCACAATAGCATTCACGTGAAGTCTTCTATACCTTCCGTATAAATGCTTGAATACCAGTCTCGTTTCGAGCTCTACGCTTTGCATAGTCAAAAATGTGAGAAAGGAAAAACGAAAAGAGCTATAAACATTGCAAAAATATATACCCATAGTTTCAAACGAACCATTATTCGCGAAACGGAAAGATTTGTTAAAATTTCTACGCCTTATGCGTGAATATCGAACCACTAAAATCCCGCCGCGATAAGATTTCTTATCGGCAAACCGTTCATTATTTATTTATCAACATGTGTCCGTGCACGCCGGCGCCACGCGTGGAGAATCCCTGCCTCTACGTTGCTCTATACACGAATACATGCATACAAACGATGCCCACTTACACACACCATTACACTCCGTTGCGTACACGGGGCTTTCTGTCTCGACTTTCCTCTATCCCCACTATTTGATCATGCGTCGATCGTGGCGCCGCCCATCCCATACCGCGGTTATAAAAGGTCCCTACTCCAGCGCGGTTACCTTCAGTCAGACCCGTAACACGGCTTTGAGTAGAACGTTCATTCCGATCGACTCAAGCGCCTAATACGATACTCTTAAAACCGTTCGCAACGTCAAGATAATTCGTATACCCGTCTGAATCGCAATTCAAGTTCGTAAACGAAGTGAAAGACAGTGCGCTACCATTGTGCTCCGCCTGCCGTCCAAGTTTTCGAAGATTACTGCTAAATGTAAGTCGAAACAACCTTTGCCCGTTGCTCTACAAATACGAGTGTGCGTGTGTGTGTAGCTGCGTTACGAGAGCGTCGCGTTCCAATTGTGTGCCAGGGAACAGTGTTGTACGAAATATATATACATACATATATGTATATGTAATTTAGAGATTAATTCTACAAAGGACGCGAACGATTGTTCAATCGAAGTGTCTGATTACATATTGTAACGTTTGAAAACGAGGCGTCAATTCCCAGGGCATCGTGTTTCGTTCTCTTTGCATTCGAACTGTTCCCGTGCGTCCATGCTTTCACCATGCCTTCCTTTTGAGAAAGCATGTCTCGAGCAGCTAGATTTTCTTTCGTGTTACATAGATCACGAAGAAAGCAGCAGAGTTTCGCTTTCAAATGTATATAACAGTATATACAGAAAGATGGGTTAGATTAGCATATTGTATATGCCCTCTGCCTATCCTCGCAAGGGACAGAAACGACAACACATAGAAAGCAAAGAAACGAGCACGAGCGTGGGAATCAATACTCTCGACCTCGGAGCCGCGTGACTAACTTCAGATTGGTTCCTCGTTCTCTGACGCCCAACGGTCGTGCATCGACCGAACTTTTGACGGTTCTCTCTGTGTCGGCGTTCGGAGTGCATATCATTATATGCATGTGAGAAATTCTTTGTTAACCTAGATTTGTCCGAATTTCTATGTCGTTTTCAAAACAATACAATCTTTTCCCCTAACTTCTTCCTTCTAGGTCTAAATAGAATCTATTCAAGTTTTTGGATCACATACTTCTATTATCATCAGTCTATCATTCAACTTAAACATTCTCGACTGACGATAAAGCTTGTTTATTCATATGAAATTTGAATCGCCTTTTTGAAACGTTAGATGCAAATTCGGAGTATAGTTGATATCTCAGTTTATTTTGTCTCAGTTTATGTACTTTTGATTGAAACATTTCCATATTATAATTGTAAATAGAATCTATACCTACTTTCGTAGATATATAATTAATACAATAATAATAGTACATACAATATAAGTTGTTCATTAGCCAAAGTGATTAACGCCAAAGTATTATTATAGACATAATCTTTGTTTTACTATTAAATGATAAATACATATACATGTACAAAAATATGTACAATACAATAGACATAAACTTAGGCATCTTCGACTAACGAGAAAACTTTTTTCCACTGGTCGCCTATACGTTTGAACGCTCTGTACATACAGGTCACTGGTTAATTTTTGCGAAGACTTCGTCGGTGGTGGCAGACGAACGAGGTCATACCACGATGTTGCTTTTACTGTTTGTTTGTGTTTAAAAGGCTTGTAGAAAACCCGTTACGCCAGTCGTGTGACGGTGAATTCCAGAGGCGGAATTTTAATTTCTCAATCCTGTTAACGCTTCGCTGCATTCCTGTTCGTTTCGCTCATGCACGTCGATTGCAAACATTTTCTCGGTCACTCTTATAAACATAAAACCATCGTGGCACGGCGAAAGAGATATTTTTAAAACCTCGTAAATGTGTACGCTTTTTAATTATACCAATTATTTTAAACCTTTGCGAAATTCATTAAAATTCACGTTGCCAACAAGTTTCGAAAAAAAGTATTTCATGAAATTCGTGCATAAATTATCGCCCATATACGTATATGATGCAGGTATGCAATTGAAAGTAAACAGTTCTTCCTTCTTACGGGTCGCTCCATGCGAAATCTTTGTTTTACATACTTTCAATTTCACCAAGGTCGTAGTTATTGCGTTCGTGTGATTAAATATTTTACGATACACTCAAGTATCTTATTCACTATTTTCACTTTATTTGATGATTAATAAATGTCCGTGAACGGGCGTAATTTATGTTTCGTTCGATTCTCGCGAGAAACTGTACCGTCCTTGTAAGTACGATTTTCTTTTTTCACCGTGGAAACTTTCAATTCCGTATCCAGAGCTACGGACTTTTCTCCTTTGCCGTATTTAGTTCTATTAGCTTGAAAAGGAAGCCGTGTATCCGCTATCGTTGTGCATTGCTTGCCCATTATGCAATCGAAGTTCCGTGCAATGTCATCGTTTTACGGCAATTTGAACATTATTATTACATAAAAGTCGTTGGTCCGTAAACTCCCATTACAATTTTTGTCACGCGACCAAAGTGGGCTTGTTCGAAGTAGTTGTCATTAGTTCCATCGATCACGACGTTTTTTCCTAATTTATCTGAGATTTTGCTCACCTGTTCGAGACGCGGTAGATTGCGAATTCTATATAATTGGAAATGCAATTCCAATATGATCGATTAGATGGTGCATAATCACAATATCGATAAATACATGAGAATCTAATATATTATAATATATTATATTTCAATTTAAATTGACAATAGATTAGATACTAAAACAAGTTCGTTGTTGTACGTATGCAGGTGAATATTAGAACATCGTTAAGGTAAATCGAGTTTCATGTATTTCCGTTTCGTATCCCGCAGTTTATTCGACCTGATTCCTCCTTCGTAACCGTGGCTAGCCACGCATCCGCGTGGGAGTTTAGCCAGAATGCAAGTTAGTGAGGTCGATCGATATCTCGAATTCATCCTCCCTTCCTCTTCTATCTCGAGGGACCGACACGACCTAGGGGGTTGTTGGCCTCGTTTCAACCCCTCCAGAGACTCCCGATGCACTCGGAGTCCCGTGACAAATTCTGTTTAAAATTAGTATCCGAATTAGTGACTGTATGGGACAATGTTTGATGTAAACATTTTTCCATTACACATGAAAAGTTTTGGTGAAATAAATTTTAGCCTCTTAGTCATTGAGTTATGTCAAAAGACCATTAGCTTAATATGTATTCTAGTCTCAATATCGCGAAGTGGTATTTACCTACTTTGAGAGTACAAATTCGTCGAGATATCCGGGGCTATTACCTGGGTTTATGGCGATGAATTAACGTATATCAGTCAAACATGTTTGTCACCGTTTGCTTGAGAAAACCAGGTGCGTTCCAATATTTAGCACCTTTTCGCCCAGGTAGTTTGTTACCCCCCTGACGTTGCCCTTTCCCACAAGCATGACGCCAACTAGGATTAGGTTGAAGCTTCTATTCATAGATCATAGACAGAGTATTTAAGTGGATTTATTAACGTTATATTTAATATGTTTAATATATAAGTGGCATTGAAAATTGCCCTTTATAATGTTGCTCGTGGTTCGAACTGTTACTCGAACCAATTACTATACAGTTATATCACGTCCTTTCTCTTATTTGCACTTATATGGTATAACGGTATGCACAGTCAAACGCTATGATTGCTTAACTTTAAGCACGAGAACCATCAGGTACCAACTTCTCAGGTATTAACGTTCAATAATACAAAGGTGATTGAAAAATCAAAAACCACTCGAACAATAGAAACTATTGCGTCCTATAATAAAAATGATTTCACATAAAACTGAACGTATTTATTTGCCAGATATAAAAGTTGATCCATTTCATCAGTGCACAGTTTCTATGTATTTCTAAAGGAGAGAAATATGTGTACCTAAATTTAATCCTCGAACCTCGTGTTGAATTTTTGCAAATATAATATTGTTATATACAAACATTTAACATCCGCAAATAGAGAATACTTTTCTCGAACAACAATAATAGTTTGAATATTAAATACAATTTCATTCAGTTTTGTGTTCGATAATCCCAAAATCACTTTGGCATATACATGCCACGTCTCTACAGCTTGCCTACCCCTTACTTAAAGCACCTCTATTCTAGAGTATCGACACAATAAAAATACAGAATCACGTGAAGGTGCGCCTCGACAACTATGGTCCTGGGATACTTGCCAGCGGTTCGCGAACCCGTTTTCCTCGTAAACTAACGGCTTGAAACAGGCGAAAACGTCTCGAGCTAATCTTAGAAACATCGCCACGCGAAGAGAAGTAAAACGTAGGGGGAATGAACGAGTTTTCACTAGCGACGACGTTCGAAGAATTAACTTTGTCGTCTAGACACTGCGACTCTTTTAGAGATTTTTTTTCTTCAGCAAATAGCGTCGTAAAAGAATTTTCGAAGGAAAAAAAAATTTGGAGCTGGTATATTTGTGAACTTGAACTTTTAAAGTCTTCTTTAGGGTGGGGAAGGGGGTGCGGTTATTATCTGACTTATTATTTTATTTCGATTTCCACGGTATAAATGATAACATTTTAAATTAAACATCTCTTGCACGTCCATCTTAATTTTGTTCATATGTACGTATCGCGCAAGCGTATGCACGCCGTATTAATAGTTACAAATAATTCAATTACTACGTCATCGTACTACATATAACGTAACAGCGCAGCTTTCATAGTACGTCAGCTTACATTGCTACGTCATACTGACGTTTCATTGATAATTTCGAGCGACAATTAAGCTTCCTGCGCAGAAACGCCTCGATTGAAGGCCCGTTATATTGGAAATCGATTGGGTCCGTGGGTTTAAAATAAATTAAACCACCGCCACGTTCTTCGTGAGCCATTGCCGAGCCACGGCAACGAGTCTTCTCCCTCCATTATATAAAAATCTAAACAGCTAGTTTCCATTGCCAGGCTAAAATTGTAACGATTGATATCATCGCAACCGTGAAGAAATCATGGTCTATAAAAAGCTGTCGATGAATCGATTCAGACGGATGCCCATATGCACGTTGGAAATATAATGTATGTCGAGTTACAAGCCCGTCGAACGATATTCGTTTTCTACTTTGCACCGTTAAAAATAATCGTATATTTTCGGCGCCGTCTATTTATACGATTGAATTGCTCAATTCAGTTCGAAACGGCTACAAACCACGAGTCATGCGAGAATAACCCTCATTAACGGTGTCTCCTTGTTCTCTTTTCAATGAAAAGATCGCGTTACCCTTTCACTTGGATTTAAAATCGATCAAGCAAGGAGACTGCTATCCGATATCAGCCGACGATTTAAAGAAAAATGTTCTTTTCCTATCCGTGAAATTTTATATACGCTCCAATTACACTTTCGACGAAATCTTTTAACGTTATTGGATTTTTGCTTCTTCATAATTCTCTATATGGAGAATTAACTACGTAGCCGCAGTTCTGCCGTGGTGATTTTTATTTACTTCTATCTGTTTCAATTATTTTAATGGAGAAAAGTTGCACGGATGTTAAATGTATCTGATTAGATGTTAACCCGGTTAACGGGTTGAGAGTGTACAGAAAACACTGAGGGGAAATAAGCGTCCTAATTATTATTATTAGTTACACCCTGATCCAATAAATTCGGCCACCCTACCGTATTCTTTTTATGGTTTTTTTATTCACAAATGATAGCGTTAGGTAATGGATTGAGTTACGGGTTCATTGGTCGCCCGAAACACATGCAAACGATATTTGAGAATTATATTAGGTCGTCGACAGTTAACGGAAGCTGCGTTTATTTTCTGTAACTGTAATTGCGTTTGCTCCACGGTTTGTTGCACTCGTGCAAATTCTTTATTGATCCTCTAATAGCGCATTCTACGACCGTTCCTTTCCTTTCTTTCATTTTCCTCAGTCAACAACGAAATTGCATCGCATTGCGCAAACGTTTCATCCTTGCTGATGCAATTCCCTTTTATTGTATCGGTCCATTAACGTACCAATCTCTGGAACAAACGTTTTGTTCTTTGCGCTTCTTTTTCTTTCGAGGGCTATTAACAGAGTTTACGTTTAACTTCAGATATTGTGCAACTTGTAGAGGAATCCCAGTGATTGTATTAACGTTTCTGCATCGTATCTTAATTCTTCATATTTGCTAGTTTTTTTTTTGAGATTAGACAAAATATTTCCGCAGAAAGAATGCAACAGCATACGATGACTCCATTGTGGTTTTCTCGAAAATACCATGGAACAGGCGTGTTTGCAATCGAAGGTTAAGAATGTACAAACATTTCAATGAATCAGTCCTCGCATTTGTCCGACGTATTCAATAAAAAAGCTCGTTATTGTAAACAAAGCTGACGTCGAAAGAAAATATTTATCGGAAAGCCTTTCAACGTGGTATTCTTCGTTATTAAACTGATTGCAGGCGTGTATTATGAAATAAGAAACGTTTCTGCGTCTGTGTCGGGTTTAGTCGTTTGCGAATTCATTAGAAATTGCGGGATGAAAACTGTGTTACCACTGCGCTTTACCTGTTCTTGTTCTTTAATTAATGGAAAGACCTGTTTCTACTGTTGTAATATGATTGGTACCAATCCTTGTGTACACTTTTCTAAGAATCGCGAGTCATCAAACTGTTCGTTCTGCGTGTCATTTTCTTGCCATACTATCAATTATATTTTTGTTATCTATAGTTATCCATATAGCACGTTTTAGACACAACATTTTCAACAAGTAATGTATGATTAATATTAATCAACACTGTTGATTCAACAGTGGTAGAAAAAAGTATTGAACAAGTTACAGAATTTTCGTTACTTAAAACAATAACAAAAGTTGCATGGTAATTAAAAATTCTAGAGCGTAAAATACATTAATCAAACTAAAAGCAAGTTCGTAATATATGGTAAGGTGAAGTACGCATTATTTTTATCCGTTAACCCCTGTCGAATAATAATAAATGATTGGCGCTTAACATGTGACACGTGTACCAGTTTGCTTACCTTGATTCGCTTTTGTAAGTGTACATCAAGGCTTCTGTGTGGATGCTCGATAATGAAATCCACCACGCAATGCCAATCTGTCAATGATAATATCCTTGACATTCTGATACGGCCTTGTATTAACACCGGGATCTTTACGCTAGTTAATTATCATGTGATTTTTCTTTCTGTAATACAGTTATAAACACATCACCGTTTTGGAGCTAAATGGAGCAGCAGGGTCAATTGATCCTATCAGCTATACAGATAAGGTTCAATGTCGCGTACAGAAGTTTAAATTAACATGTTCCATTTAATCCGACCGGTGCAATAATTTGGCAAATGAAGTTCAAAATCGAGCGGAAAATTTTCCCCCGATATTTCAACGATGATCTTCTCATTTGGGATATATGATTTCAGAAAATGCCGCCGTCTCGAGGCATATAGCGAATTATTAACTAATATCTAAATTAAACAACTTCTGCGCAACGCAAACACCTTATCCTCTGATTACTACTCACATAATTCTTCGCTTCAATAGTTCCAGAAATCGGTGCATGTGCAAACTCGTAATCCGCCAGCAATTGTATTAATATACAACGGGTGGTGATATTCGAGTAAATCGATTATTACAGTACGAAATATAATATCTAGCTGTTCGCGTAATGTTTATATTTATCTTTCCCGGGCTTACACGTAATTAAACGTTTCATTTCCAAAGAAACTGACCCCGTGCAGGAATGCGGGACATTCGCGAAGTTGATTACACAATCGATTACGACGGGGGAAACTCGGGCTGGCCGTAAAAATAAAGGATTCAAAGCGTGCGCAGCGAGCATTCGGCTTTCTTTCCTCGCTGGGAAGGTAAAAGTGCTGATTTCGTGCCAAGGTGAGAGATTCACGGTGAAACTTATCGCGAATGTCCTTCGTAGTTCGTGTTGTGCCACATACTGTGCTCGTTCGCCGGCTTCGAAACCTTTCCTTCTACTGGCAGGGGATTTCCAAGCGCGTGGAAAACCTTGTTTACGATGGAATTCTCTGGTGAATTCCCTGTTTCGCGTGTCCTCGATCCCGTAATTAAATGCTGTTTCTCATTTCAGCAGTAACGCATCCGAGCAACACCACCATGTCTGTAACTACGTCTGTGCAGCCGGCTACCGAGAGTCTTTCTCGCCATGGGTGAGTTGCTTTTTCCGTTTTTGGACAAGTTAACCCGTTTGTGGCCTGCATTTGTATATGGTACATACAGATTGGCGACACAGAGTTACGGGATGTAGAATGAATTCTTAATGGAAAATAATTGGCTCGCGAAAGGTTTAAGAAACAGGTACTCGGAGAATAATTACGGGAAAATAGTTCGGTTAACAATTCCCGAAATCTGCCTGCTTTTATTTGATCAAGGATTACAAGTGCTAAAAATATAATTTTTTTAAATATAATATATTCTACAGTATTATGCTTGAATATATATTTTACAAGAAATTAAAACGGTCGTTGCATACTAATTTATCTATTTTATCTACCGTTTTCCCCCGTAATATTAATTCCACCGTTCGGATATCATTATCGTAGAATAAAGTTCCCCTCAATAGGCCCTCGAAGATTCTAAAGATTCTGACCTCCTTTTTTCGACCGATCCACTTTTACATGAATTTATCAGGGGGGCCCATTGTAGGTCGGCTAGTTGTGTATCTGACTCATGAGGAACAATTTATGTACAACTATGTGACGAACACGTAGAAACCAAGTAACGTGAAAATAGAATAAATAGAGAATTGTTGGACGGCTTGCTGAATTATTATTATTAATGTCGATTTATTCGTGGAATGCCCTTCGTCTATGCATAATGCAGGCACGTGGCTGTAATGGCGTCTATAGTCGTTACGCCATTGTGCCTGAGAAACCACGAAGGACAAGCTTTAACAGAGGAAACTGCTCTGATATCTCGCAATAGACGCCAGATTTGAATCGATACCATTGTTCTGTTCGAGTTTTACTTAGAAGCAAGTTGCTGCACGTTGCTCAGAACATTTGGGTGATATCTAGAGACAAGTTTATACCTTGAATCTTGTATTGTCCAACTGCGTCATTCCTTAGGTTCAGATTATAGTTCGTACTGAAACTTAAAATTGCTGTACGAGACATGCATGCACTAATTTGTACACTTGGCGACGAAAATTAAGAGACAAATCGATTTCGCACGGTTCTGCAAGTATTCGTTATTAAATGACGGGATTAAATTATTATTACTTGACGGTATGACTTCATAGATCAATATTGCTGTGCAGTGGTAATACCGGTCGCTTTTAGTAACAGAGGCACGTACAAATTTCTACTGCGTCGTTTAATTTTCACCTGCAAGTGTATTCCTTTCAATCCTCAATATAATTCTGCGTCAATATAAAGAAAATTATCCAATTATTTTTTTTCATAGTGTTGCTAGAGATTGTATTGCTAGAGAGAAATGTACTGGCACGTTTAGGGGGGGGAAAACATGTGACAATTTGTTTGAATTTAAATATATAGGCTGTATAGGAAAACGAAAGAATATTGTAAAGCTTCTGTCAGATAGTGGACGCATAGGGAGAGAGAAACCTCGACCGGGATTCCAACCCGGATCTCTTTTGCTTGCGGGGCGTCCACTCTTTGAAGGAACAATTTTATTATTCGGGTCATCGACGAATTCTTTTTTCACTTCCCGTTGAAAGCATTGATTCTTTTCGAGCGATAATTGTTTGCACAATGATTGTCGCATAAACGGAGTACAGTTACGATGTTTGTGCGTGGATTTCTTTGTCGAGCGTTCCTGCTTCGTTTTCAAAGAGATTTTTTTGCCTTGAAAAACAGTTTTCAATATTAATCTTCAATATTATATATGAAATTAATCAAATATGATACAATTCATATCGATCTAATTTTAACGAATTCAGTAAAATTGAAATGCCAGTTTGCAAATTTAAAAAATTATTTAATAAAAAACGTTCGGTTACGAAATACTTATGTCATTCCTAACTTAACATTAACTAAAGCCTATCCGGGTCACCATTGCGTCACTTTAATTACAAATTGCATGCACGAAGCATTTGTAACAAAAAAGAAATACGTAAAAAGACTTCCTTCCAAGATAACACGCCAGCCGTTTAACGTCGCAAACGTACTTACTCCGAGAACAATTTAAAGAGAGAGAAAAGAAAGAAAATGAAAAGTCATGGGAAAGTTAGTACTCTAAATTTCACCTATCGCGAATTTCTTTCAAAATTCATCGTTCAGCGACGAATGATTTTCGCGGCAAAGAATCTCACGACGCTTAGTTAGTTTCGTGGCTGTTAATTAATACTTAACGCAAACCGGAAATTCTCGAAATTGCTGCGCAAAAGTAACCGTGAGAGAAAGAGGGGAGGGACCTTTTATCTTATAGCCTACACTATCACGTTGTTTCCAGTTTAATCATTAGCGAGCTGCGTATATGTATGAACCAGTTACACGTGTACAGTGTGCAAAGGGCAGCAGAGCTACAAATACACTCTTGCCTGTGTAACTTGGCCTCCTTCAATAGCGTAGAATAGAAAGAAACGTGAAATTACACGGGCTTATCTACGTACATGCATAGTAAAGTACGGTCGCAGTGATCATGGTGACATTTTTGCAGTTATTTATAATCGTGTGATATAAGGGGAAGAAAAAAGATGGGAACGAATAAACGATGAACGATAAATAAATGTTTATTACGTATACGCTTTTATCGTGTGTTAAAATTTGAAACGGGAGGTATATGCATAGAATTTTTTATGAGAAAAATAGTCAGACTGCTTTAAGTAGTTTCTGTTTTTAGATTAGACAGAATGGTGGTAGTCGTGTAATACGGAATGAGATTTTATATAAAGAATTGAGGGGAAGCAAAAATAGATGAATCAGTCGTATAACATTTTTGGATTTTTTGTTTGGCAATTAGTGAGAAACTTGGTTGACGATTTCCATAGATGAAATATGCTACATATCTCCACTTGCTGCGGGAACAAATTTTATATTGGGAAAATTGTTCAACGTGAAATATTAAAATACTAACTTACTTCTAGCTTACGGAACGCTTCCGTCAGAGAATTTTAAATTGCTAATCGCATCAGTTTGACGGTTCATATAAATATTAATCTCGTTCATTCTGTTGGCTTCTTGCTGGATATCATAAAACTGATAATATCCTCTGGTTTAGACTCGAGATAAATCTTGATAAAAAAGGAAACGGAATAAATAAAACGTCCACCTGCTCAAAATAAATGTCAGGCACGTAGATACTTAATATATTTATTTCCAACAAATGATACGAAAATGAAAAGAAACATAAACTCAGTAAATACTGCACGTATAAAATATTGTTATAACTTTACAACGTTACATATTGTTACAACTTTCATAGAATCTTCAGGAATTATGTGGAAAAGAAATGAATCAAACTGCCGAATAGGACATAATACAATTCCAATTCCATCCAATTCTATCTTATCATCTTTATTAAATAATAACCAGGCATTCGCATGCCATTGTAAAATTTCGCTTATCCTCGATCAGCTACAATTTCGCGATAAGTGCTTCTCATAAAGTCGTCACATGACGATCCGAATTATAAATCTAGCTTCAACTTTGTGACCGCACACGAACGAAACCAGCCGCAACGATTGGACGTGCAATCGTACATCGCGTAAAATTTACTAAATAACGTCTTCTCGATCCATGCAAGTCCGTGTTGCATTGTTTCTCCCCTCCCGTTTGTGTTTATTGCAACGCACTCTGGCATTAAAACGACCGAGTTCGCGTTAAAAAAACGACGGGCCAAAGGCTGGTTTACCGATTCCAAGATTTGCGCGTCATTCTTTTACCACACACGCGCGAGCGAAACTCACAAAGACCATTTATTACGCGCTTGTTCACGTTACTATCACGTGAAAAGAACGTTTTCCTTCCTGATTTCCATATCTGCATATTTAAACCTTCGTATACGTTCCGTAACATTCGTGTCTCTATACTTGGCGGATTATCCTCCTTCCTGCCACCGGCTCGCCGATCTTCTTTTATTTTCTACCCCTTTTCTCTCTCTCTCTCTCTCTCTCTCTCTCTCTCTCTCTCTCTCTCTCTACATGTCTGCCCGTTTTCTTTTTTGTTCTTTGCTCTCGAAAATTCAGAGCAACGATTACGTGGGAATCCCTGCTCCGATCACGACTCGGATGGACAGTTAAGGTGCGATAAGGGAATGGAAAAATTTGGCTCGACTAGATAGATATCCGTGCTGAATTGTTATCGATCGATTTATGTCAATTAAATGATCTGGAACGGCGGTTCTCAAACTTCTCGAAGTGCGACAGAAGATATTTGGTATAATATTTCTTTCAAGCGATAATGTGATGGCTTTGTCGTTGTTTATCTGCAAGTAATCGTGGTTCATTAAAAATTGAACGGAGCACAATATTGGTTGAGAGACGCTGATCTGGTTTATCTGGTAAAAGTTATTTCTTTCTTTTTAACAGCAAGTTTGTCGATTGATAGATAACGTTCTGCCGAGTTCTATTAATCGAAATTCGCAACGCCGAAAGTAACAAACACTCGTGGCGTCCTGAGTGACAATCAACGTGTTAAGCTTCTGTTTAATTATAAAAATTTTTGCCGTATTAAAATCGTTCGATTAATTAATCGTTCTCTCGCAAATTAGATTAATTGTATTTAAAAATTTCAAATCTACATATCAATTTTGAATGAAACAATTGTTTCAGTATTTTTCAGTGTAAAAAGGCGTTTTATTTAAATATTTTCCTTTTATTGCTCAACTTGCATGTACATTGCAAATGAAAATACAAAAAGTAACGTTAGAAGACAAGGAAAAAATCATCATCTGTCGAAACGACACTTGTGTGAACAGATGTTCCCCTTACCGGTTGACTTCAACTTAAACGGTCACTCGCGAAGACCGTAACTGTCTACAAAAATGAATAAAAAAAAAAAGAAGAAAGAAAAGAATCACCTTAGTCCCGAAGCCTTCCGGGTTTAACGCTCGAAAATGTTCAAGGCCAGCATCCTCATTCAATCCTATCATTCTTGTCAGCCTCCTTTGACTGAACAATAAATACTGATTTATCTCTGGGTACTTAAGAAATTATTGCTAGAAGATTTTCGATAAGATTCTCCGCTATCGAGCACGAAGTATCAGAGATGTTAAAACTCAGTCTCTTGAAATTTTATTGATTCTGTGTTATCAGACCTTGTGTCACGCAGTATCATGGTACATCCATTAATATAAAAAAAATAATAGTATTGAAAATATTTGGAAGAGATAAATTTCTTTTCATTACTTTTCTGCTTTTCCCTTCAAATAAAAGATTTCTTTAAAATCGTGCATTGTAGTTGAGAGATATAGCTGATTCTTCGAAAAATCAGTAGTTGCAATCTTTTGTAGAATATTTTACCCGTTACATAAAGGTACACGTTCGTCGAAATATCGAAAAAGGATAACGATACATTACCGCGGTAAATGAATAGTCTATAGGCTTGACGATTATGTAATACGCAATTCCTTTCTTGTAAATTATTCAACAATTGAAACTCTGAATATCGCAATAACTATTGAAGTGAAACAAGCATATTTGGTTGCAATAGAATGGTACACGTAAAAAACACCGTGATGCTTCAAACAAAAATTTGTGATAACGTTTGCAAAGTATAAATGTCGAGAGCATGTGACATCAAAGTTGCAACAATTCATGGAGAGTCAAACAAATTAAATATCCTAATTGTATCGCCACGAATTATCACGTACCCTGAACGACTGAGTGACATAGTAAATATTCGAAATGGGTATTTAACGTTCTCGTTTCTTTTATGTTTACAGAAGCAACATCTCCCTTTCCTGCCACAGTTCATGTGGGAGCGTTGACGATGGCCTCCAAGGATCTCATCCTCAGTATCAGGACACGATCCTTACCATTGAGGAACTTCGTGCTCAACTGAACTCCTGTTTCACGTGAGTTTTGTGGCACAATACGTTTTAATCCCGTTCACCTCAGCCTCACAAGAGTACGAACCTATATTTTCTTGTTTTCTTTTTTAAAGGGAAATAGGAATTGTTAGTAATACAAAATAGTTCGTTTCATTTATTGAACATTTATTCAACCTAATTTTATAAAGTAATAATTACAAATCACAATTTACACGAAGCCCGTTAATAAGTAAAGTTAATCATCGCGTTCCACAGTCCTGTTGGGAACGTTGTGAGTGTCATGGAAACAGTACCAACTTTCTCGATTACATCGTTAAATTTAATAATTGCGTTTTCCTCGGCACTCAGTGGGTACTTTTTAACCGGGCTGGCCTCAAATTACGGCTGCGGGCTTTACCTTCAAACAGGTTTCAAAAATATGGTATCTGTGGTTTAAAAGTTATTAACCATTTAAAAATTTGGGGGAAAATCTAAATTGTAAGGGAATCCTGCACTATCTTCTCAGTACAAAAAATATTACAAGGCTTAAGAAATATGACTATACGAAATACATTGAAAACTAGTAACATTAGATACGACACGAAATATTGAACGCTGTTGTGGCTACTTAAAATGTGGAATTAAAATACAGTAGACGTATATACCTAATTGTTTTGGTCGGGTGTAGTCCATACTTGCAGACATACAATGTGCATTCTGTGGGGGTGTATATGCGTGTAAGCCACAGGGATCCTGAGAACGATCTCTAGTTGTCTGGGCAAAGTTTAACCCCTTGTCCCGACGTCGAACCAAGTAATAAACCGACAATAGAATCCGACATGATCCGGACTTCTGATGATTAAATTCGTTTTAAGCGTTGGTCACGCATTAAACGCGTCAGATACCGCGGACAAATCCGGTTTAAACTTCGTAATTCTTGGTCTTCGTATTGTTCTAATGGAAGTTGATTGCTGCGTCATAGGTGCTTGGGAGACAACTCTGATTCTAAATAATAGATTTGGCTCTTTAAATTAATTCTCGCGTTCTTTTCAATTGAATTTTTCCGTAGATCTTCGCTGAATCATCTTACATTCTTGAATCGCCTTTTCTTTGTACTGTTGAGAGTTACTGTTACGTTTGGGAATGTACGCTGTCGATCAAAGAATTTCTATCCTTTTGAACTTCGTTGCGTGCTGTGTGTGTGGCATGTTTCACGGTGCAATAATAATTATGGTCGAAACGTGTTGAGAAAAATGTAACGCAGAAGCTCGCGTGAGGCAGCATTCTGCAGTGGCTGATGTTGAACTCAAGACATTTTAATAACCTATCGGTTTTACAATTACTTCCACCTTGTGATTTTATAATTATAGAAATAGGGCATCTCGGGACTGTCACGTGCAATCGAGTTATTATTCTTTTCGTATTTGTCACACAATTCCATTTTTTTATTTCCTTGGTGCTAATATATTTATTAACAGAACATTATGTTTAAATAATTCCATTATTACTCGTTAATAGTGCATCTGGTATAAAACCATTTCTCTTTAAATTTCGCTTATTTGAACCGATGTATAATTCAGTTTAATTTAATATGCACAGTACAAAAAATCAAATACAGTTCAATGCAAAATTATACACGGCAGAAATATGAAAACAATAAAATATTATAGTACAACTACTATGATAGTACGCCATGAGCAACCAAAAGGTTCTTTCATTTTTCACCTCTTCATGTCCTTAGCCAGACACGTTGTATCCTCCCTTAAGTAATATGTGTATCTGTAAAAATTGTTGAACAATCCTTTTTGACAAAAAGTTTTCTGTTACAGATGTGGTGTATCGTGGAGCGAAGAACACGTTTCTCTTGACTGCAGTGAATGCGGTGGATATTCCCTTCATAGACCCTGTCCGCTTTGTGATGGACGTTGCCGCACCTCGTGGAAACGCGACCTTACCATGGTAATTATTCTATTTTTGTTTGCTCCCCTTTAAGCCAGACGACGTTAACAAATGTAGTTAGCAGAAATTAAAAGGGAGAATCGCAAGCACACAGATTTTGAATTTCACGTCTAATAAGTCTTTTCTTTTCTTTCTACAGTCCCATGCAAGTGGAAAGGCAAGATGGATTGGCGAATGTGAACTGAGTTGCGGTCCCTCCATTGAGGAACCATTGGTGCCCGCGTTGGAGAAACTGCGTGCCACCTCGTGAAAGGTGTACGACGACGAATGCATAGAAAGACGTCGTCGTGTACCGTCAACCATGCACAAGACTTAATCCATCACCATCCATATAGCGTCACCCCACCACCATTGTACGAGTCAGAAATGTGTGAATGCGGAGATTCTGGATGCATAGATGATACTAATTATGTTCCTGAGGGTTTAGAACGGAACAAACGATATCTAATAAGTAAATAGAAAAAAGAAAAAAAAACGTTCTTCTCCCGTGGCTGCTGCTGCTGCCTGATTCACAGCGATGAATTGTTATATCACGTACGACGACTGATTAGCAAAACGGAAAAAGAAAAGGTATCTTCTTGTTAGAGCTATGAAATCGAGCGTCGCCGATTTTCATCGTCATCGTGAATTTATCACAGCTCCAGCTGAATTTTAAAAAAAGAAAGGCAAACAATAAGAGTTATAATGATAATAGGAATATTCGCAGCTGACGAACAGCTTTTTATGTAGTTCGTAATATCAAGGATTCGTCGTTTATTGCAACGCTCGATACATGTGTCCTTGTGTTATTGCAAAATCTCGTATCGAATTTTCGTTCAGAGTTGTACGATATTTAATATGCCATTTGCGGCGAACCGAACGAAGTATTGCCAAATCTGGTCTTTTAACAGCGTGATTCTGAGCGAAACGTTTGAATCGGGGCTAGGAAAATTATTTGCGTCGTTTCAAAGGTAGCTGAATTGGTACAATCGTAAAACCTCTTAAGTAGATATTCTCGTTAATGGAGCGATATCGATTTAAATTATTCGAATCGCGTTGTATACAACTGTTTTTAATGTATACGTTGTGAAACACGTAACTGCGAACAAAGAACAGGTTGCCGTTGTATTTTTTCCTCTTTTTTTTGTAAGCAGAGGTAGCTAGGAAAAAGCCTGTGCGAAATTGTAGTAAAAAAAAGGTGTGAGTAAGTAAAATAGTTTGAAACACGCGCGCTCACGAGCTCAGCACTGCGTTTCCCGAATATGTAATAAAATAGGTACTCTCTCGTATATTTAAGCTTTAACGAGAATTATATTTTAGACGGTTTTTTTTTTGTTTTTTTCATTTGCGAAGCTAATCTTTGGTAATTCTCGAGAAAAATAAGAAAAAACAACATGCACAGCGTTCAAGATTTGAGCAAAATTTTATGCGACTAAATAATTTAAAAAATTAAAAATGAGTTTCTCTTGTTAGGTCAATTCGTCACAAAGCTGGTATCTAGGATGAAAATTCATTTAAAAATGAAGTTAAAACGAATGGTGGCTAACTAACATCGTAACTTAAGGCAATCATATTTATTGATACAATAGGAAATTACTATTGTATGCTGGAATTAGGAACGAAATTTGTCACTTCCAATCTGAAGGAATTAAATTAATATATATATACCTTTTGGGCACGATATATTCTACTTAAATATTAAGTCCCGAAAGTTAGGCAAAATTGATCATTCGGAATATGAAAGAATTGTCTTTTCGTAGAATCGAAGAACGTATCGTTTTTTGTTTTTTCGCCAAGAATTGGTTAATATAATTAACTCTAACTTAATGAATAGTAGGACTTCCAAAAGGAAAACGTATATGACTGAAATATTGTTTATAAATGGGATTGGTAATTTTTCTTACGTTAAAATGAGTAATTAAAATCCCAATGCGTGATTATATTAAATGCGATACATCTTCGTCTGCGATTACGTTTCGCAATAGTTGGTGCTAAGTTCCAAGTGCCACAAAAATTAGCCTAAGAAACGGGAACGCGAGGATAATAACGATCAAAATGGGTAGAAACTCTTAGTAAACGTGCATTGAATTTCTTTTTACGAATTAATGATATATATGCCCAGATATATATTGCAAAAATATTGCGTTTTTAAATAATCGTGTACAATCGAGCAGTAATTTTAATTGTATAAAAGGAAGCGTTCTTTTTTAATTCGTCAAAGGAAAAAAGAGTTCAAATAGAGTTGTCGCATTCTTGCTTTACTATTTTTCACATAATGTTTCTACTTGGTTTTTAGGTAAATATTGCGTATGTAGATCGTGCGAGAGAATCAACCAGAGTGAAGCATTTATTTGGTGCCAACGATTTTATCGAATTTGTACCAATACCATTTTTTTTTTCTTTTTTTCTACATGATCATCGGAACCGTTCGTACAAGTATATTATTTTTCGTGAAACGATTGTATAATCTGCGCACGGCTCTTTTTTTTCGAACACATCTGTGTATTCTTTGATGGTGTTTAATGTTTCGTATGCGTATGAACCCATGTTCATCAAGCCCATGCTCATTTTAAATTAGACTGTAACTCGTGTAATATTTTCTGAAGTATTAGCCCCAGCGACGAGCTTTAGTTTAATGCTTTAGAAAACTCCGTATGGTAGGAATTTTTATTTAATCCGTAAAATTCTTATTTATGAACCAGAACAATTAAAATTATTATGGGTTTAATAAATGATATTCGTGAAAGAAACGCCATGTTGTTGTTTATAGAAACCGAGCAATAATCATAAGAAATAAATACAAGAAATACATGAAATACAATAATCATTAATTGTACGTGTAAAAATAAACATTTTTTTCACACTTGGTATAATTTTATAAGAAAGGAGAACGATTCTTGTTGACAGAAATACGTGCAATTATTAGGTGATTCTTTTTATTGACAATCTTATTTACAATTTCATCATACTGTGCAGCATTGTCTATATAGTTCAGTCAAATTAAATAACTCCACAATACATGACCATTTTTATTCATGTATCTTTTGCTTTTCAAATTATTCACTTGCCTACTTTATGAAATATATAGCATTGAAAATTAGCACAACACTGTAACAGGCATACATACGTATTGTACATATAATAGAAGCGGGAACGCAAAAGAAAAATACCAAAAAATGATACATATTGAAACTTTGAAATAAGTACTGTTCACTCCACAGACTATAAACACTAAAACCAGAAAAGAATAGTTGCATTCTTGATTATCGCAAAAAAAATTTAGTGTATAAGCAAATTAGGTCTATCCTCTATTGCTCTTATAAAAATTTGTTTCCTTATTAACCTGTTAATATTTAAGTATTGAGCCGCATGAAAATTGGCTAGTTTTATTACTGCAAAACCTTTTAGGGAGTACTAGTTCGAATATATGTATATATATATAGTCCCGTAGAAAAAATTTTCGTTAAATAATTCTTCACATTATTACGTACACTTCGCAAAATAGCATAGAATAGAAAGAAATTGCTTCGAGAACTAAACATGAAATACTGAAAGTATCGAGTAAAGAGGTAGAAATAGATGGAGAGGAGAGAGGGCGAGAGAACGTTCCTCCTTAAAAGATCTGTGCGTGAAATTATTTGTAGCCTGAATCACGCTATAATAATATTAGACTATTTAGTTCATATAAACGTAGCAATGATTTGCTAAGAGATCGGGCAAAACTCTTCCTCGAAATAATGAAGACAGATCTCAGCACCATTATCCTACAAGGACAACTAACTTTGCTCGCAACGCGTGCAAGTATTGACAAGAATACACTTTGGCGCACGATTTAAGCTCACGTGCAGATAAATAAAAAAAAGTTGCTGCATTGTAGTGATAGAATATCGGTAACTTCTTCTCTTGTTGGTTAGTTCCAAACCTGCAGAAAGATCAGAAATAAAAATCATAGTCTTGCCAAACGAATTGATCTTACTTTTTACTTTCATTTAGTTAATTTTTACTAGATTGACGGAGATTGTTCGTGTACCTAAAAAGTTCATTTTTTTTTAATTGGCTTATTCAATTTAGAAATAAAATATAATTATTTCGATTATACAATATTAATAGACCTTTATCAACTTTTTGGTTTCGAGACTTGAAATCCGTCGAGATTTACGAGTTCTGTAAATCTAGTGTTAACATTGCGACGAAGACATTTCATTTGGAAAATTTATTTGAACAAAAATTATATTTACTTTGAAAACAAATCTAGTAGGAACGAATTGCAGGTGGAACCGTCGCACATTCCTGTTTATCTAAGGTACTATCTATGACTGGTCTGAAATCGATAGTTACCTATAAATAAAAAAAGAAGAACGGTTACAAATGAATTACATAATTAATGCAGAAGAACAGTTATTAGTTAGTATTTGCTGTTAGCTACTCACTTTTCCTGTTCTAGGATCAATCGTTGTTAGCGTATGTTTTCTCCAATGTTGGTCCGACGATTTCGGTTGTTGATTCTCTGTTGGCTTACTATAATCGTACTCGTCGAGTCTATCTTTAAAATCTTCACGTGCATGAGCGCCACGACTTTCCTTTCTATTTTCGGCGGCCACTATCGTTTGCATAGCGTTGATCATTAAATTTTGCAATTCAAGCGTTTCCACCAAGTCTGAATTCCATATCATCGATTTGTCCGACACTTTAAGGTCGTCCAATTTTGTGTACAAACCCGACATCTTCTGGCAACCTATAAAAAGGACAAGAGCATTTCAATTATATTGAGCTGCCTATATTTTTGAACAATTTCAAATTGATCTTTTAAGTGAAGCTTTGCCTTCTTGTAATGTCTCCGCTGTTCTAAACACAGCTGCGTGCGTCTGCATAGTTTTCTGCATGCTCAATCTCAAATCCGCCGTGGTGACGTTACCGTTGGCATTTCGGACCCAATCCAAATTCGCTACACTTTCCTCGCCGGCATTCTACAACACACAATCCAGGTCATGGTAATCGTTTTCTCTTCTTTTTTCTTACTTTATGACTAATTTATGTCACCGCGCGAAGTACTAACATCTCTTAGAGGCCCGATAGTTTCTCTTGGCTTGTTTTCCGCTGCGATTGTTTTCGCACACGCACGACCGAACACAACCAAATCTAATAAAGAATTAGCACCAAGGCGATTAGCACCGTGAACAGACGCGCAAGCCGCTTCGCCGCAAGCGTACAATCCATGCACAACTGTGTCTTCATCGTTTTTCCTCGTTAGAACCTGTCCTTTGTAGTTTGTCGGTACTCCTCCTGTACAAGTTAATCTTTAGTAGTATGAAATTATTATCGAACGAAACACGGTGTTTTATCGGATGTTCGAAATTTTCATTTGTTTTATATTGATGCATACCCATGTTGTAATGTACTGTTGGTATAACAGGAATAGGTTCTCTCGTTACATCGACTCCGGCGAATATCATTGCTGTTTCTGAAATTCCGGGCAATCTAGCCGCTAGCTGCTCGGGTGGTAAATGATGGAGTTGCAAGTAGATGTGATCCTTTTCGGGACCAACACCTCTAAATAAACCGAAGTTATAGATACAGATTAATTTCTTGTTTAGTAATACGTATAAGGTTTGGGAGGACCGTCAAATGAACGTATGGTTAAATTATTTATCAGGAATAGTAACTTTGTGTAATTTTTATATCTACATATGTAAAGTAAACTGAACAATCATATTATATAGAAAATAATATCATGTGTGAATCGTACGAAATTGTATTTAAAAAATGATAAAAATCGAAACAATTGAGAACGAAATTTTCTTCCTTTCTACGGATAGTCTACGAACTCGAGAACGAAATTATTACAAATTATTGTAAAACTTTTGGCCCGTCTGTATGTTATATTTATATATGTACATTTGTATGAATATTCTCACCTGCCCTCCCGGATTTCAATAGTCATAGACCTAGATACTACATCCCTAGAAGCTAAATCTTTCGCGACCGGAGCATACCGTTCCATGAACCGTTCACCCTCACTGTTTATAAGGTAGCCACCTTCGCCACGACTGCCTTCTGTGATAAGGCAACCAGCACCGTATATTCCTAAAATTATATAATTTTAATTCTTGGCTCACGATTTTGAGTTATCGATATTCGGCTGTATTAATTTGTGCACTACAATCAAGCTACTAATGTTTGTACATAATTTCGTACCAGTAGGATGGAATTGTACGAATTCTAAATCCTGATTAGGTAAATTGGCTCTGGATACCATTGCAGTACCATCACCGGTACATGTATGAGCCGACGTGCAAGAGAAATATGCGCGTCCGTATCCACCAGTTGCTAGTACTGTATTTTTAGCGTGGAAACGATGAAGAGTACCATCTTCTAGACAGAGAGCAAGCACTCCTCTGCATTCGCCATCCTCCATGAGTAAATCCAAGGCAAAATATTCAACGAAATAATTGCAATCGTAGCTCAATGATTGACCGTACAATGTGTGCAACAAAGAATGGCCGGTTCTGTCTGCTACGCAGCAACATCTGTGAGCCTGGCCACCTTTTCCAAATTTCAACGACTGCCCGCCAAAGGCACGTTGGTATATTTTACCTGCAATGAGAATAATTATTACTTTTCATAGGAAAATACCACAATGAAAAATGTATAGCGTACAAGTGTACATATTCACATCCCTGGTAGAAGTGCACCAATGTTTAGACACATGGCAACCGTAAGATGTGACTTGTTATTTTTTTAAATGTCAGTTATACATTCATACATTTTTCTTTTTTTCTAAATTGCAATAAATTTTCACGGTAATATTACTCGTTTGCCCGGAAGTAAAACTTAGTGAATTAAAATGCAGTGGCCACTATTGTGAATACTGAAGTATTAAATACTGTTTATGGATTTCAAGTATGGACGAAACTACGAAAGAAGAACAGAATCATGAAGAACCTGTCGAAGAAAATGGAAAAGATTGGGTGCATAAAGGAGATGTTAACAGTTCCCGTTCTCAAAGAACCAAAACTTCAGAATCGAATAATACAACAAACAAAAATAAGTAATTTACATATTCTTTGCAATTTTACTTTGTAATTAATCTATTATGCAAACAATAACTACCATACTTTTTTACTTGTATTCGATCTTAGAACGAACTCAATTTCGTCCCGTTCATTGCAAGGCACCAAAAATACCAGACAATGGATAAGCTCAAACGCTTTCATCAATTTCGTTCAGGTCTTCAGAAAGGTGATTAAACATATGAAATATCTGCTGGTATTGCATTAGGTGTAAAAACAATAGCACATTTGCAGAATTTTGCTGGCCTCAGAAGCACAAGAATATTCCAAATGGCAGGTGAAAAATGGAGAAATATGTCACCAGAGGAAAAGCAGCCGTACTTAATGGCAGCTGCAGGTATTAAAAGACAAAGGCGAAGTGAAAAGAAGATTGAAAATATAGATAAGTTAGATACAAATACAGAGAACCCACCGAATCGGGACACTCACAAACAGGAGAAAGTTGGAAAGAGGGAGAGAAAGAAACAGGTTAATATTTCATTTACCCAAAGCAACCATAACTTTCAACCATTTGGACCATCGACTGGCACCGATATATATAGCACACGTATCCCAATTCCAGGAACCAAAAAAGACTGTTAAGAAGAAACGTAAACCTGATTCAGATTGCGATTCAATGACCTCGGGTACAACAGCTTCGAATACAACCGACGACTTGACGGATGATAGTTCGTGAAGAAATTGAACAAATCATCTGGACAGTATTGTACTTGTAATTAACTAACATTTTGATGAGCTTTTCATTTGTATAACTTGTTACTGGGCATCTTCTGTAAACATAATACCACGTTCAAATATATATATGTATATAATATACATATATCTTGTCCAACATAGAAGGATGAAATATTTACATTTGCGTGTCATAGAACACTAGCTACACTACATAATAATATTACCATCTGTGGTTCGACTGAAAGGCATGCCACAGTTTTCCAACTCGATGACTGCCTTCGGTGCTTCACGTGTCATGTAATGGATAGCATCCTGGTCGCCCAACCAGTCGGATCCCTTAACGGTGTCGTACATGTGCCACTGCCAGTTGTCGTCTTCCATGTTACCCAACGCAGCATTGATACCGCCTTGAGCAGCAACAGTATGGGAACGCGTAGGAAATAATTTTGTAACCACTGCTGTCTTGAATCCTTCGGCAACCAAACCATACGCAGCGCGAAGTCCAGCTCCACCAGCGCCGACCACAACAGCATCGTATGTGTGATCTACCAACGGATAATGCTTGGAGACACCATCAGAAATTTTTGCAGCCTTGCCATCAGGTGTGTAATGCAGTTTACGATTTGTAATAACAGGTAATCCTAATTTATTCTGAAATAGAGCAAAAAAACATGAGAAAGAAATTAAAGATAACAATCACGTGCAATGATTACAAAATCAGGGCTGCATCTTATCTCTCTAGTGTCGTCGGTCATTGTGTTAATGTGACGCGTGTGTGCCTCCGTGCTCTGCATATATATGTATATATATATATATATCTATATACATACGTATATACATATACATGATGGCATATATAGAATAACTACGTTGCATTAACACTCTATTTATAAGACACAAAACCGTTTTAGAAACCGAGATGAAAAGAGGTGACACGACGAGTTGAAATGAATAATTCGATCCTCTAACATTCACCGTCAGTACCACACGTGAAACGTTTTCTAATTGCACGGTTGCCAGCGATCACCGGGCCTAAAATTTAATCTCGCCTAATTCCCAAGTTTAATTCATAACAATGATTTCTGGTTGAAAGATAGTAACATCCCGATATATTTCGTTAAAGTATATTAAAATACCGCGACATAAAAATGTAAATGTAAGATTACTTGGTAGCATATTTTGTGATTAATCATATCCCCTGGATTTCATAATAACGGTTCCGTTTTATCAAGAACAAAAATGTATCGGTGATATATAAAATGATGTAAATCTGTGGTTTTCAGCAGCATAAACAAGGTTAATCATGCTTCTTTCGGCGTTATCGAAATATAGTGAGAAATAAAAGGGAAGGCTAGTTTGTTGGCATTTAATTGAATGCATCTTTAAAATCGTTCGAAGATTGATAACACGTCAATGAGTAATTAATATTATCGAACGAGAAATAATGATTTCATAATAACTCCAGGATAGTTATTACGTATGGAAGCATGATTCACCATATGGAGGTAAATGGAAACGATACGTAATCCTTGACGTCTTTTTACTTGCATACAAGTAGACAAATTACAGTACCTCTTTTTACATTAATCTGAGGTACTACGAAAAAAGAAATCGTAATTACTAAACAGACTAAAAACAGTGTGTATCGCGTGAAGTGCCATTAAACTCAGTATAAATTAATACATAAAATTTCATAATAATTATCTAAAAGTATTGTATTATATTTTTATTCGCAACTGTACTACGGTACTAATGAAAATAAAACGATGAAGCTCGTAATAGTGAACTACAATACAGTCGAAACTGACAAAAGTCATAATTTTAAAGAGTGTAATTTCCCCGCTAACATCCAGCTTCCCGTGCCGGTACCTCATCCGCAATTATAATTAAACTTTCAAAGCATAATGTAACGGATGATCCTAGTGCCGTGCGATTAGGTTCCGTATCGACGTAATATAGAAACTGGAACATTTGTTCATTTAACAAAGATATAGGAAATTAGAAATGACAATCGATTACTTCGCAGTGAAAAATGCATGATTGTTGAGTAGAGACCGGCTGGCAGTGGGGTGGCGCGTACGAAATGAGGGAAGTGCGGTAAAAAAAGACATTCGACGTCAGAATCGTCTGCTAAACGTTATACTATACACCTTGTATCCGCACGAATCTGTTGAATGATACCTGGTTACAGTACTTTGTATATTTACTTAGTTATAGATTTTGGACATTCGTTCAAAAGAAATTGTTCTATGAGAATTTCAATGCACCCATTCGTTCATACGTGTTTAACGAACTTACGTAATTGATCGACGTCTTGTATTGTACAAGCATAGGTGTATCATTGTTGGATTAAAAATTATGTAACTTAATGAAAAATCGACTCACCAACGTCGTCGTGGGTGGATTTCTCGCTAATAAGGACGACAGCTTCAATATACCACTCATGTTGGCGCAGTGTCACTTGTACAAGTGAAAATATTTTTTTTTGTTTTATCGATGACACGCGCACACCTCCTTGTTATTTGCACGATTCAATTGGACCGTATAACTAACCCTAATTTTTTCTACAACTTCACTCCCGCACTTCTTGCACGGCGATGTGAAGCGGTCGAGTCGGTTGAGTACCGACTACTGGCGGAAGCTCCCTGATGAATACCAGTGCTGCCAATTGTATCCTCGTGAGATAACCTCACTTTGAAGATATTTATGAATTTTTCATTTCACCCTTATCGTGAATCGTCTGTACCTTTTGCGCAATTTGAACGTTAATATTGTGCAATTGAATCGATATAAATTCGGTGTCGTTTGAAATTTCGGATTTAATGCCTCGATCAATGGGTGACTGTGGGCGGGAAAATTCAAATGGTACCGCAAAAGAAATGAAGCGGTTCTCATTTCACTTTATACACGATGGGGTGCTAACGGTATGTCGAATTATGTAGCTAAAACGTTTGCATGAATTCTAAGGGGAAAGGTATTCACGTACAACATATGACGTGCGTAATGCTCGCTATACTTCGACGCGTGTTTTAAACAATGCATAATAAATTGGAAAGTAATTGAAATTCACTTGATAAGCGTGCAATGCTTATCTATACATATCTGTCGAACATGCCAGTGAAAGGTACCTGTTACTGTAAAGTTATCTGCATTTACATTTATGTTCGCCACACTTTTGAATTTAAATAGCTCATTCGTTCTATGCAGTTGGAAGAATTCTAAAGTGAATCGATCCTTGAGCATATAGATCCACGGCTTTCTGGATCTATAATTTAAGGGTCGAAAATCTACGAGAACACGGGTTGTTTAATTTTAAATTGCACAGGTTTTAGTGGCATTACAAAGTCCCGTCCTTCATTACCACAGTGTTAATAGAAGTAGTGATCTGGTTAATGCTCAAACGAGCTTTATTTCCCGTAGTACGATGAGATCAAAAAAATGAAAAAGATTTGTCGCTCTCGGGGCTGCCTGTCGGCCCGGCGCGTGTCGCATTTCCTCATTGGTTAACTCTTGGTAGGCTTGCCTCTGCACACACAGATAAACCATATGGTGGTACATTACATAGGCATACTGCGCAATCATATGTTACTAACACAATTGTAATTCAAGTATTAGTAGGCGTAGGAGTACTTTATAAAACTGGTTTACCGCTATACACATGTGTATACAACCGAGTGAATAACTTCACGCGCGTACGTAACGCGAACGTTTTAAGCATGTATTTTGTATGCATTTCTCGCAGATCTTTTATTTTTATAGATACACTTATTTACTATATATTAATCATATTAATATATATTTCAGACTTCAGTCCAATCTTACAGATTCCTATATACCAAATTAAAAATTTATTTCCATTTATTTTTTTTTTTAGCTACGGTTTGGGGTTTAATTACATTAAGAAATAAACGTATAATGATATATAAAACATAAAACTGACGTGGTTACAAGGAAAGTATAAAATTATATAACAAGATAAGTAATAAGTAGTGTATTAAAATGTATGAAAGTATCAAGTATTACATTTGATATAATTATTATATATGTATATCTGTTCCGCTCAACTTCCGTGCATACGATCAAGTTATATTATTACACTTCAAACGTTGTTAGATTCTTTTTTATTTTAAATTTATTTTTTTTAAAAACCTTGCAACTAAATACATTTCACATGCATGCGATTATTTCGTGTTCTACATTTAATTTAAAGCGTGAAAGTAGCCCGAAATATGTTCGAGATCGAAGGTGCGATTTTAAATTTATATCAATGAAACGTCGCGTGAAACAATTGCCAAGGAATTTTAAAGAAATTATTTTCTCTTAAACGCTTCTCCTTATTATATTATTTCCAACGTCGTATAAATTCTGAAACGGAACAAACACACAGCGCACCGTTCAGTATAATTTGTCAAAACCTGTACAAATAGAAAGTAACACGCGGACGTCGTCACATAATTTCGTAAGAGGAAGACACAAATATTTATCCCGCGGCAAAATACGACAATTATTTCACGCGATGCATTCCCTATAACAAAACTCGACAAGTCACATTCAATATGTATACCTACTGCGTAACTTTTCCGCGTAACGTCATTTACCCATCACGAGCCGCATCTACGAAACGCCGATATGAAATTATAATCGACCGTTTCCTGCCCTTTGCCCAATCCACTCGCGGACACGGGCTGATAACTTTTTAATCGCGTTACAATGTGTCCGAAATTGGTCGTAAACGACGGGAAGATGCGACTTTCACTGCACGAGGAAACAATTCCGATCGTTCGGCGAGTCGTTCCATCGATTAAATATGCAAATGAGCTGGCACGCAGGTCTGCGTCTCCGGTCGGAATTAATTAGTTGTAATAAGCACCTGACATTTGGAAGCGATAAACGAAAGTTATATACCACAAACGACGCGCCTCGTACGAACCAACGAAATCTTTACGTTCGTTGCCTTTACAATATTTCAGGTAACGTACGCGGTACGTGTCTGTGATTAATTATCGATTATGTGGAACGGCGAAGAACGCTAGACTCTGACGGCGTTTTAATTTAAGGTAAAAAAGGGGAAATATAGAAAGGAAAAGAAGATATAGACAGTCTACTGGGTTCAGGTGGCCGTATCAATAGGCTCGAATCGATGGGGGAACGTGTTGGGCCTCTTCTTCGTCCAGAGTCGAGTCGATCACGGGACGATACGAAATACTTATCTGCAAAAGCAGTGCGGATCTCGTTGACGTCTCGTTTCGATAAAAACGCACGCGGTTATAAAACTGTGACTGCGGTTAAAGATACAGTTGCTCTGTTCTTTTTTTTTTGTTCCGTTTTTCCATTCTACTCTATTTTGTTGGATTGCACATTAAAAAATTCGGTCAATTTCAACGGCGATCTTAGAATTGTCCTGAAATTACTTCGGCTTTAACAGGATCGAATATATTGTTATGAGATTTATATGCTATAAAACCGACAAACTTTGATCATAAGACAATCAAGAAATCGCACGACGAAACATTCAGAAATTATATTGCAATGAACATTAAAATTCGTAAGGCTGATCGTCGAACGAAGACGAGAAATAAATTGATTTGAAAAACAGAACTTCGTGATAATAACCGATGAAAAAAGATCGTAATCTTTCATAAAAATCGAGACGCGCGGTGCTATTAAATATCGATTTTTCATAACTTACCGTTCCATTTTTTCGAGCCCACGTGAGAGTGTGTTTGCGCCAGTGTTCGCTGTACGGTCGTTTCCTCTGGCCTTCGAGCGGTTGCGAAAAGTCGTACTCGTCCACTCGTTGCTGCGTGAATAATTATTCATTCGTATCCCCCCGTGGATTTTCGCCAAGTATTCAGAGGCGACGAGAGAGAGAAATAAAAACGCTCAATACCTTGAAGTCGTCCCGGGCATGCGATCCGCGAGATTCTTTTCTGTTTTCTGCAGCGTACACGATGTGCATACCAAGCAGCATCATGTTCTGCAACTCTATGGCCTCGACTAATTCCGTGTTCCAGATTAGAGATTGGTCTTGAACCTGAGGCGTTCTTAATATTTTATAATGTTCGATGAAAAGGGAATGAGGGGGACACGCCTAAAGAAATTCGAACGTAATACAAATGTCAACGATCTATCGAAAGGAGAATTGGACTTCTCGATGTAAGAAGCGTCTAGGATATTTAAACAATTGTTATTATGTTAGTTTGATTAGCACATTGCTCAGGGTGGACTATCTGTATCGCTATACTGTGTAGAAGCCTGGTCTTACGTAAGTGGAACATTTCGATCAATTCACCTACATATATATCCGGCAAGTCGCAGGTAAAGAGTCGCGTCATATCGCGACATCCCCGTTGCAATATATCACAGGTTCTGAACACCGAGCAATATCGGTGCATAGTCTGCTGCATATCTTCGCGTAGTTCGGCCACGGGAATACAGCCTTTTGCGTAACGAGTCGCGTCGAAACGGCAAATACTCTCCTCTCCGACGCTCTGTAGGAAAAAAGGGATGAATGATTCAGTCGCAATCATCGCGACAGCTGTGCGACAGGCAATATTTTATACATCTCGTTGGTTCGTCTCGAGCCTTTGTCACGCGGAAAATTGTGCAACGCGGGTACTCCAACGTATAGACGACAGAACAAATTCAATTAAAGAAAAATGGAAAAGGCGTAGTGAGTTCTGTAGTTATCTGTTTTTCATACGGGCTCGAAATATTAGTCGTGAAATATTAGATCGTTAATGTTATCGCAGTATCGATTTTTAAGATCGCGTTTCTCGGCTCGCCCGATTTAACTGAAATTTCACGGGGAGTGTTGACTTTTATGATATTTGAAATATTATAAAATAATAATATTTTGATGTGTAACGATCTTGTTTCCTGACATTCAATTCACTTTCAATATTAGCGATTGTTATTATCGCATTCTGCGCGGTGTATGCCATTAATAGCCGCCAACGGTAGATAAGAAAATATTGTTTGCACTAATAACAAGCAACGAAAGGTGTTTCTACACTCGTTACATTCACGGTTACATGGGTACTGTGCAATTACTCTAACAATATATTTCCCCGCATAATATAGAGTAACAAATTAACACAGATATTCTTGGATAAACTAATACCGCGGAACCTTAAATACCGTATCAATACTGTTCCGCGAATTTCGTCGAAAGCATGTTTCTTGCTTCTACTTTGGCAGCACACGTACACGCGTGCAAATAGAATGAAGAAACGCGTCCACAGAATTCCAGTCCAAGCGGGCCAGCCAGGCTAATTTATGTGAAACGCGTGAGGGAACGCGATTTCGCTCGGAACACCTCATCGAGCATTCGATACCGCGCGTTACCTGTCCCAAACCGACGAGATCATAAATTACCCTCTCTTACGGATGATAAATCCTCGTGACGCTCCCCAGGCCTGGTCATACAGTCGATCTGATCTGCGATCGTTTTGCCGAAAACGATCAACTCCAGGAGGCTGTTTGCTCCCAGCCGATTGGCACCGTGAACAGACACGCAAGCTGTTTCACCTGCTGCCCATAGACCCTCGATTATACTGTCTTCCTCATTCTCTCGCGTCAGAACCTTGTCAATATAATGTTCACCTGGGTGATTCACGCGTTTACTTGTTGCCAATATCGCGAACAACGTGGATCACGCGCGCGTGGTATGCACTCACCTGTGCACGCCAGGTGGTGGGTATGCCACCCATGTTATAGTGCACCGTTGGAATGACTGGGATCGGTTCCTTTTCCACGTTCACGCCAGAGAACACCCAGGACAAATGGGAAATTCCTGGCAGTCGTGTACGTATGGTCTCGACTGGAAGGTGGTGCAACTGCAGAAATACGTGGTCCTTCTTGGGGCCCACTCCTCTGCGATTGCAAATTAATTAAACGGGTTTAACGACTGGCTTTGGTGTGACGATTAGACGGAGGTTTTTTCAATTATTGTTCGTCTCTTTTTCGGTACGCAAGTTTAGACTGTGCTTCTTTAGAACGACGCGAAAGTAGTATAAAATGTATTCGCGATAAATGCGTTCACCTTCCTTCAAGTATCTCCATCGTGATCGCTCTGGAAACAACGTCGCGAGACGCAAGATCCTTGGCGTTCGGCGCGTATCGCTCCATGAAAAAATCACCCTGCGCATTCAACAGCTTGCCGCCCTCCCCGCGGCTTCCTTCTGTTATCAAAATGCCGCTGCCGTATATTCCTGGCGGAAAAATCGACCGGTTAAACGCGGAAAAGCATTTGCACTCGCGGCCTCTGTTTTCCTTTTTGCCACGCGAATACCGGTTGGATGGAACTGGATGAACTCCATATCTTGAAGGGGCAATCCCACTCTAGAGGCCATGGCCATTCCATCTCCTGTGCAGGCGTGCGCACCGGTACAGGACATGTAACATCTTCCTGCTCCACCCGTAGCTACCACCTGGACAGAAAAGGAGGAGTTGACAGGTTTATTTAACAATTCGCTGTTCACCGTTAATTGCTCGACGTTTTCTCTGAGTTCATAAGGTAACCGAGGACGTTGCAAGTAAGATATTTTAATTTTCTTCTTTTTCTTAGTTTGCAATCTTTTTGACGACGAACCGTGGGAGTGAAAAATTCGTAGAAAAATCTTGTTATCTAAGGGGTTAAAGAACCAAGCGGGTTGAAAAGAATATTGACAAGGAATGGAGTGAGATCAGTGAAACGATTCGAAATCGCAACTCATTTTTTCAAGTAACAGATACGATTTCAATTATATTAAGGAGTCCTACTCTGTTGCTGAAAATAAGGATAGCCACGATCTTATGCCGTTACCGTGAGAAATATTTTATTCGAATGGGCAAGGGTCGTCGTTTACCGTATGGTGGGCCCTGAAGCGATGCAAAAGTCCGGTTTCTAGTTCCCATGCTAAAACGCCCTTGCAGCAACGCCCGTGCATAAGAAGATCAAGGGCAAAATACTCGACGTAATAATGCACGTCGTATCGGAGGCTCTGTCCATATAAAGTGTGTAGTATTGCGTGACCGGTTCTATCCGCGACAGCGCAAGTTCTGTGAGCTTGACCGCCTTTACCAAACTTCAACGATTGACCGCCAAATGCACGCTGATAGATCTTCCCATCCTCTCGGCGACTGAAGGGGCAGCCTGGCGTACGAAAAATTGTGCGAACGTAGGTCAATTTAATTCGTGTCCTTTGGAAATTGAATGAACAATTGTACTGTTCAGGAAGATAGCACGCGTTGGTTCGTATCACACGAGTAGCTACTTTTTATCAACAGCGTGTGGGTATTATATATACATAGGTGAACAGATCTGTGGGGGCGTTTCGTCGGAATCCATAAATGGGTCCATAAGTTGAGGCCGGGATAAAAATAAAGTTTACCATAATTCTCAAGTTCGTAGACCGCTTGCGGCGCCTCTCTTGTTAGATAGTGTATAGCATCCTGATCACCTAGCCAGTCGGATCCTTTAACGGTGTCGTACATATGATAAAGCCAGCTGTCTTCATTATCGTTATTAATGGCGGCGTTTATTCCACCCTGGGCAGCGACAGTGTGAGATCTCGTTGGGAATAATTTTGTAACTACCGCCACTCGATATCCCTTGCTCCCTGTTTAATAAACGAGAAAAAGGAGGGGCAAGCTATTCGTAATTTGATATACTAATTAAATAATATTCCAGCAGAATATTGAAATGATTAAGTTAACGCTTGTGCAGTAATGTTCGTCGGTCTTCGAATCATTTGGTGGATACTGCCTTGAGTTAAATGATGGGATTGCGAAATGTGGTATTATGATAAACGAATTTCTCGATTAATAATTCTTTCTCGATTAGAAGTATAATTGTGAAATGAACTTTCTGTTGAAATGAATCGCGAGAGTTCGATGTAAACATTTTCATTCAATTCTAAGCGCGAACGTTTTCATTACCAATGCGTCACGATATGTCCAATAGATTTACCTAAACCAAAGGCCGCTCTTAATCCTGCACCACCTGCACCGACGATTACGACATCGTAACAGTGATCTATCATAGGATAGCCCTGAAACGCACGTTTTCGATATTTATAATTGAACCGTTCATTAAATGGCCACTCGAAATAATACACTGCACTATTGAATGCGATTGAAAATTCTTTACATTGGAGTTTTCTGCGCCGCATTTCGCTTTTTCACCCGGACTGACGTTTACGTGAAAGCTTCGACAAATTTTCCCGTTGTACCGTTGAGGTTTTGCAACAAATCGCTGCAAAAGAGTGAAATATGAATAAAACCGGCCACGTTGAAAACGATTTCCTCGTAATCGTTAACTCTTACAAGAAGTCGTGGCAATCGATTCGCAGACCGTAACATTATTTCCTGAAGTTTGTATGCACCATGAAGTGTAAAAGGCTGTCATTCACTCGCTCGTCATTTGATAAAAGAAACAAGAAAGAAGTTTTGCCACGACAGTTTTCAAGGTGTGGAAATAATTATTGCACGTACAAGCATAGGACGGTCGTTGTATTTTGTACAAGCATTACTTTTATTGCACTTGCAAAAATACAATTCAAAACATAGACAATTTCTTGTTATATTATTATGACAATATACAATTAGGTCGCGATTGTGTTCCGTACTCTTCGATTAAATTAATGGCTCATACGTTACGAAAAATTTCTGGTCCTAAATCTTTTGTTCTGCACGCTTTCGTCACCAGAGAGTGACTGATAACGACGTATCGCTTTCATTCAAGTCTTCGCCGCTTAACTATTTTGGTAGTTTTGTGACAATTATTTCTCTCTTTTTCTCTATATTTAAAGAACTTTTATTATTAGGTTTATCAAAACTGTTTGATGGCGCTTTTCGTTACGCAACCGTAATTTTTAGCATTCGTTAACTATTAATCGTTTGTTAATTGGGCGCAAAAGTTGTACCAGCGGTTCACCTATCCTTCGTAATAAATATTCTTAAACGTACGCTACAGTTGTTTCGTTATAGACACGCATGTAGAATGCATCCACGTGTTGCAAATAGGTGCGTGATTGATTTGTTTATATTAATTCGGTGCGCTCACTCGTATGTAAAATGCTTGTAAAAAAGAATTATTCAGGGTAAATGGAGAACAAAATAATCAAGATGGATTTCAATTCGTTACTCGCTCGACGTACGCAAAAGTTGGATAAATAAGGAAAGAAGCGAGTAAAAGAATTAACGATGAACAACGCAATAGAGAACACTGGTGTAAAATAATTATTTCCGCATCCTCATATGCATATCGATCAACGAAAAGCAAACGCAAAAGTTTCTATTTAATAACGTATACGCTTATTAAAATAATGGAAATTGTATTCGATATAATCCGTCCATTTCGTTAATGAGGCATACAGTACACTCACTAGCTCATAATTATTCGAACGATATTGATACATATTTCTAATGTTACAGACGATAATGAAGCTGAATCTGTTCGAAATTATCAATTCTGTAAATACATTAATTCGTATAAAGGATTTTATAATGCGCCCGCTACCTATTGGAAAATGTATACCACTTCTTTCTTTACATTTCATTTCTTTTAATTACGCATTACATTCGATGCTTTGAACGGGGTCTTATTAATCGTCAAAAAAACATTTCCCTAATGTTTCTTTTCTCATATCACTATTTTAACAGCGAACGTTGCTGCAAACATTTCCGACAAGAACATAGTGCCTTTTCATTCGCCTTCCAACAAATAATGTGATTCGAATAATTATGAACGATACCGTGTATTATATATACGTAATTTCATTCGACGCTTTTATTTCACCGTCGTCATCAACGGATGCGAACATTTCGAGCCGAACGAGTTTGACTCTCTCATATCAACTAAAATAATAATGGAAACGCTAAATCGACATTACTCCACAGAAACTCAACAAATCATCTGAACAATTTCGTAATAATTCACTCGATTCTATTCTCATCCGTAATTGTCATCCGTTGTATCCGTTGAGTGCCGCCTAATACTGAGAATTCAACTCGTTTAAAATTCCCCCGTTAATTTCCGCGACGCTCAAAACAAGTGACTAGAGTACATAGATAAATAGCATTAACTCTACGCTGCAAGAATAGAATCCCCCCCCCCCCCGTATTCCTCGCGAGTATTTAAAATAATTCTTCGTTCAATTCCCTCTGTGCCGATGCATGCGTACTTCTAATTACGTTCGCGCATTCGTTCGATGTCTAAAACGCTCGACAATTTTTCTTTTTCAGACTCCCGTCTACGATTGCACGTTAGAGAAATGAACTCGACGTTGCCTCTTCGTGCTGCGAATTCGTCGCCCATGGTCTATGTGGGAGAAATTTCAAAGCACCAGCCTTCTGATACCACACTCGCAGCAGAACTTGGCGGTTTCCGGAAACTTGGAGCCGCATTCGTGACAGAACTTGGACATCTTGGACTTGGGTGTCGACGCGACGCCGTTCCCCTCTCGTCGATTGTTCCTGGGTACGTCGTCGTCGAAACGTCCTGCCACGTCGCTAGTGCTGCGTCCATGGTGCGAATATTTTCGATTTAAACTAGGCGGGAAGAAATTGAACGGCCATTTAGGCGTGCGGTCACACGGACAAACACAATACAGCACACTCGTGTATGGCGATGATACGTTCGATTCGGAGGCACATTCATTTTTATATTTCTTGCAAGGTAAGAATGAAGGAAGTGGAAAGCAAAAAAGAAGAAGAATTTTTTGGAAACAACGCTGCATAGAAGAAGAAGCCAATGATAAAAATTTCGACTAAACTTCGTACACGCTGACCCAGCAGAAGGTGCACAGAAAGTGTTTCAAAAGCTTGAGCAGTTCGTTCAACGAACATTGCAATAAATAATGAAATGGGCGAAGCACCAAAATACATACACCTGCAGTCACACTTCACGCTTAGGTACGTATATTTACCTGCTGTAAGCGGAGTCGGCGCTCATTTTACTGTGATCCTGCCTTTTGTAACTCTCAGGCGATGACAGTTCCTCGTCACTGATCTGTCCGTTGCGATACCTGCCGTGGACTGGGCTAGACACGGACAACGAATCGTTTTTCAGGAGGGTTTTCAAGGAAGCAAAGGAACCGTTCTCGTCCTCGAACGAGGTCATCAACTCGTCGAACACGGAGTTCGATCGTTTGATGTCCACGTCCGAGGAGACTATGGAACACAAGCTCAGATTGCTACTCGACAGATTCGCGTAATTATTGTTCCGACTGTTCAAACAACTGGTCGCGGATCTCTGGCCGTCGTTGTTATCATCGTCGGCCGTTCTCTTCTCGCGAGAGCCGTTCGAACATTTTCTGTCCTGCGTGACTTTCGGTGCGGACGCGGCTCGAATCGACAGAGAACGATTCACCGCTGGCCGCACAACCTTCGGCGACAACTTGTCAAGAATTTTACGACCTCTGTCCGTACCACCGACGACGCTTCTGGTACCGCGACTACCCGAGTCGTCGATCACCTCGCCGCCCAACGCTTTCGATTTGTCGACGATCACTCGTCTGCCCAGCTCTTTGACCGGCGATTTCGTTCTCACGTCCGGCTTCGACGTCGAATCGTTCGATTCTCGGCTGCCTCTGAGATCTTTGCGAAAAACCTCGCGAGACAACGAGTTAGTCTCGGTGGAGTCGCTGGAGAAGTCGGATGTGAGGTCGTCGAATTCTGTCGGTGGCGCAATCAGGGACGTACGTTTCTCCGGATTCGAGAGGGATGATTGACCGGGATATTTGACGAACGCTGAGGAATGAGAGAGGGGAAAGGATGTATCGCGATTTTTCTCGATCAGACGACCGTCGGTCACGGATTGTTCGCTAGTGTCCGAGAGCAGATCGTTCATCTGCTGTTCCGCCAGCAGAAAAGGATCGTAATCCTTGCCCCTGAAAGTATGCAGAACAATGTAACGGCGATACTTCTACTGTTTCGTAAAGACGTTTCTCCCAGGAGTATCTTAGCTTTTGCCGCGAATAGTGATTTATCTGGAATCGAAGTTGAGATTACAGTAGATATATGTATCTAATATTGTTTGCCATTATCGTTACGGGTTCTTGAGTTTCTTTGAATACGGTAAAGAAGGAGCGTGTAGAATGTTGGTCTAAATTTAGAGAATCATTCATGAGATTGAAGATAGTAATATCATACTAATTTATTCCGCAAAAGTTTCTTTAAAGAAAACACAAATTTGGCAATATTTGATTATTTGTTCTTTGCGTTATCGATATCAAGGTATCTGACAGTTGAAACATCGATCCTTTTTCCTCATTCTTATTGAATTTCAATTCGAGATTCGTAAAGCAGTGTCAATTAAGTTAGTGCAGAAAAGAAATAAACAAATAATCGTTCGCTATTTCTTCGTATCCAAAACTGTGCCCCTATTTTACCTAAATGTTAATGAAAGAAATATTTGCATCGCAAAAGGTGTCGGAAAAGAAACGTCTTTTATAATAGGAGTGCCAGTGCAACGTGTCGTATGGATAAAAATCTTTCTCATTAAGATTATTCCTTGCAAAGCAATCTTAGAATAGCTGTTTCCAAAAAGTGCCGGCACAAATACAATTCTACAGACGAAGCTAGCAATAAATAAAAATTTGCCACATTCTGTTTCAGTTCCCCGTGCTTGAATGAATTCGAACGAACGTATCGAACCGCGCGAATATTCTATTCTAGGGAAGCAAAAATAAAGATCGATATTATGCGCCTGCGAAAAGGCAATGCTATATACACGAAACATCGGAGAAACCTTCCAGCCTCGGGCAAACATGCAAAGTATGTTTCCTTAACCAGCCTCCAAAGCAAATCTTTGCACGGTGTGATGTATAAACTTGCGTGGTGACACGCATGCGATGCAAAACACACCGAGAGACGTGCCAAGATTAAACTTGCGGTCCGAATGGCTGATAATAAAGTAATAAGAACGAATTTTAAGCTATCTTTCAAAAAAGAAAAGAAAAAGAAAAAGAAAAAACAGGTTTAGACCTTGGACCTATTTTGAAACGAATACATCCATAGTAAAATGAAAAGTTTCGATGATAAAATGAGGTGATTCGATGCTAATTCTGTAGGAAACTAAACTCTGCCCTGGACGACACTCGTTGACCAGCCAGGAACTTACGTTCTACCGCTAAGTACGAGATTAAAATCCGGTCTTCTGCGCACGTAATTGCTCCATACAGGACGTAATGGCAGTTTTAAATCCCTATAATATCGTACGGGCGTTAGGATATCCCGATACGGTGATCGAGATTAATGTTTTCAATTTGTAATGTTCATTGTAACGTAAGACTTTCTTATTGTAATTATAAAATCGCATTACGTATTGAAAAATTAGTGAAAAGTATCGGAGCATTATGCACTCGTTGTGATGTGTACATTATAAATATTGCGATTCGATCGTGCTACCAAATTATACAATTAATTCATTCGAAATATTACTTGCAAACGTTTCTAATATAAAAACCGTACAAATACTGAATAAAAAAGAAACAAATGACACTTCCTTGAAATATAATTTTCTAAAAAAAGAAAAATGTCGAGGAACGAAAAACTCGCGAACAGTAAATCAACAAGCCAATTCCTACCTGTGCATTATCAAGGAGGAATTACTAGGGACAGGCGGTAGGACTCGAATTTTCGGGTTTCTCTTAAAAAGCCTGTTCTGCCCCTGATACGGGGGATCGAGATTAATTAATCGATTTCTCGAAGCTTTCGATGCTTTCTCCCAGTACATTTGCGTGTTGATCTTCTCCTTTTCGTTGCAATTATCCTTCACAACGACGGCGGTGCCCTTGATCTCCGGCAATATTCTGAGTCTGATGCTTCTATTTCTGGTGCCGATTTCCTCGATCGTCTCCACTTCGACGGACTCCACTTGCTTCATATCCGTGAGATCTATCGCGCCCATAGACGACGGTAAGCTATCGCTGCTGCCGTTTAAACCGCCGACATGCTCGCTACTTCGCTCTTCCATTTCGAGCTTCTTGCATCGACGCGATTTCAATGCTGTTGATCGACTCGTTAATGAATCGCCCACGCGAACTCGTTGTCTCATCTTCACACACGATTCTGACACAACGAACGATCGTAGATTTCGCACGTTCTGCTGCACCTTTTCGTTTCTGACGGACCTATATTTCAACCCGCTGATCGCATCCTTTATGTGACGCTCGATGCTGTTGTCGCTGTCGCGGTCGAAATCTTGATTCGAGCAATTTTTGTAGATCTCTTCGATATCGTCGTGCATGGCATTCGTGACGTCCGTCGATTTCATGGAAAATTTCGACGATTTACTTGAATTATCGTACCCTTCGACGTTCACGTATACTTTGTTGCGATCGTGATCTCCTTGTTCCCAAGTGACATTCGATCGGCCCACAGAAGATTGCTTTCGTTCGGAATTCAAATTTGTTTCGTTAATAGTCTGCTCAGTTTGCACGTTTGTAGATTTTTTCGCGGTTTCGGTGTCCGGTGCATTGCTGGTCAGAAGCGTATCGCGAACTTGCTCCTCAGAATGAGATTTGTTTCGCGCTGAATCAACGCGAACCTCGTCGACGCTCCTCTCGCAAATATAATTCGAGCACATCTTTAACGAACAGTTGCAAATGTTCGTTTCACTGGCGATTTCTTTTCTGTACGTTCTCGGCGATTCTTCTCCAATTTTGGTATCGTTTTCTCGTTTCTCCTGCGACACAGAGGTTGCGATTCTCGAAAAGGCTCGTCTCTCGGTTTGCACTGTCGGCGATGCGTCTCTCGAAATCTTTTCGGGACTTTCGTTCAATTTGTTCGACTCAATGCGTTTACTGCTTGATCGATTCCGAGATTGCGCGGTATCGTTGTCAGAATTGGATCTGTCCAATTTGTCGATCTTACTACGAGATGACAGTCTCGAGCTGGAACACTTCGAACCTCTGCTTTCGCTGCGATACAACATCTCCGATCCCGTCTCAGTGTCCACCTCCATTTTCCATTCAGACCTCTCAGGAAGTCGGTATAATTCTTTTTTGAAATTCTCGTAAGCGTTACACTTTGGATACGACGATTCCGTTTTGCCTACGAACGGCGTGCTCGATCTAGTCGGCTCCGGTGTATCGTTTGCAGAAAATCGTTCGATCTCCGGTTCGATCTCTGCTTCGATCCAATTCGTTTCCGTGTCACAGGATTCCATGTCCTCGTTGTTGCCCGCGTTCTCGGCTGGACGCTCGATTTCATTCTGCACAGATCGAACAGGAGTTTCTTCGTCAGTAACGAACACCTCGCTCCCCCTTTTCAGATTATTACGATCCTCAATTTCTTCGCTGTCCAATTGAACATTATCTACCGTGGACCCGTTCGTTTCTTCCGTATCGTTATTATTGACAACGTTAGTGTTCCATTCAGGTTCACTCGTCTCGAAGAAATCCTCAACTTTATTCACGCATGCGAACCACTCGAAGGAAGTCGAACCTCGCAAGTTTTCATTCGACGGACGATCTCTTGTCGATAAAATCTCTTTTTCGCTGGCTTCGTTCGCATCCATGCTTCTTTCATTCGTGGCAGCAACAGGTTCCAACATCTCGTCAATTAGATTCGTTTCTTTTCCCGTACATTCTCTGTTACTCGACGCAGCATCGGTCATATTATTTTCGTTTGAATACATCAGCGAAGTGGTGGCTTCGACGTTATCGCAACTTTGATCGTTGTCTTCTCGATTAGTTTGCCGAGGAACATCTTCGCGACTCGTCGCGCGCACACCTCTATCGCTCGACGCCTCGAAACGTTCGGTAGACGATTTGCTTTTTAACAGCAACGCCTCTGAATTGAAATCTTCCTTCGCAGATGGTACCTCTTCCAACGCTCGATCTGCATGCGATGCAACGTGTTTCGAGCACGTTGCTTCGACACTTTCCTCTTTGAATTTCGCGGGCGAGCTCTTCACGTCGTTTCTCGGGGCCCTTGCATCGGGATAACCGAAACCAATCGGCGGCGCATAAACGCGGCTTACTTTCTCCGGATCCCCTAAACAGAACTCAACGCGAGGACTGTGTTTCACAGGTTTCCACCTTTTGTTCCTCGAGATTTCTACGTCGTCCACGTCGCCGTTCATCGCCGACTCTCTGAACGAATACGTTCTGTTTAAGGACGACGTGGTTGGCGGCCAATTTATGCAATCACTCTCCAAGCAAGGAACACCTGGCTCTTCCTTGAGGACCTCTTCCCCCAATGCCAGTTCAACGTTCTTTAATTGCTCTTTGTATAAAGACAAACGGTCCTCAGATTCCTCATTTGTATCGAGAAAGTTGTTATTCGGGGACACATTTCGATCATTCGCGTTTCTTTCGTTGCATCCGAGTTTGCAGTTCATTTCGCGCGAATCCTTTCCTTCGCTGATCTGCCTCCACGTGGTTAGCTGACTCTGATTCTTGTATATATAACAAGGTTTCACGGTTACCCCCATCATTTCTTCGTTGATCGAGACGTCGTTTACTTTAGGATTGCCCAGACTTCTGGCAGAAACGATGTTCGCCTTCTGCGACCTGGCTGATTGCAGCGGTTGATATTTCTCGTCTTGCTTCAGTTTTACCTTCGAATTGTCGTCCTTATTGGCGTTCGTTCTCGTTCTTCTTGGCTGTTTCCTGCTGGATCTCGACGACGGAACACTGTCGCACTCTTCGAGACTTACTTTCGTATGTTTCAGGGGCGGAACAGGGAGTTGGGAGATTCTTTTTACAGGTCGAAAGGTTATCGGTCCGGCCTCGTCTTCCGGTGGTCTGAGGATGAGGAAACAGGATCAAGGATGTGTGCCTGGCATCAGGAGAAGGTCTTCAGGCGTTTCTTTCTTTTTTTTTTCTTTTTTCAATATCCGATACACGATGCCGTTTAAATATTTTTATGCGAAAAACAACCTTGTCCCTTTTCCTTCTCCTCATGCGCGTTACTAACGTGTGTTTTAAACTAATGCTCCGCGTAAGTAAGGTTCCTAAGAAACTCTAGCTCAGGTGACGTATTGATCGAGGGACACTCACCTATTTCCACGGTCCATTGCTTGCCCCGGGCGTTTGCTGCAATAGCAAGAAAAATCTGAATTACTTTCGTCTTTCTTTTTATATTTTTGTGCTTTAAAGGGTGCTGACAAACTTATTGCTTTTTAGAGACAGTCGAACTTCACGTCTCGCGATAAATTCAGAGAAATTCGTGTCCATATTCTGTTCGTAATTTTGCATTCAATTTGTATATAATTGAAGTAAAGTCGCGGCAATAGAAATCTACGTTGCCCCCCAAAAAACATCGAGTTAATATATGTTTCTGGCAGATATCCAGCGCACACTCGAGGCTGGTTCTGGCGTAAGGGAGCAATCGTTCCATAATTGTTCCTCTAAATTTAAATTACTCCATACGATCACCTACGTTTCCCATTTAACGTACCACGAGCACACGAAAGTGTCGTAACCGCTCCCATTTCTTTAAATGCACACCCACAAATCGATCACTTCATTCCACTACAGAGTCAACGAACAGAAATAATAAAAAAGAAGTAGCGGAATGAACAGTCTACCCTCTGATTCACTTTATCGCTTCAAGAACTGAGGATCTACTGCAGATTCCTCTCGGCGCGTCGTTAAAGGCCAACGATAATCCTACTTCGCGAGCCCCGAATGTTTGCAATTAGGTAAAAATATTACCAACCCAAAATCGTGCAACAACAATTTCGTGAGAGTCCGGACAGTGTCGTCGATCCTACGATAAATCTTTGCCCCCCGAACGCACCGAAATATCTTCGTTTCGCAACTTACACGACAGCTATTTTCTGTTTAACCAGACTGTCGCTGTTCTTGTTGCAGCTCGGCGCCGAGACGCTCTCCTTCGCCCTGGCCGCCACCAGCGTCGGGGACGTTTTGTTGCCGGAAGTCAGGGTGATCGCCGACCCGGGTGAATATTTCTCGCGGGTCGTCTGCCGTCGATTCCTCGCCGCTGGCGCCCGATAGTTCATTCGCGCGTCGAGTCGTTCCTTGGCGACGTTCGTCGCAGGGCTAGCCGTCACACGTACGATCCTTTCCTTGCACCATGCCACGTGTCTGTCGTAGGCTTTGACACCGAAATGTCTGCTGCAGGTGGGACAGATGCCCTGCTCGTTTGGACGTGTCGGCGCGTTCGGGGTGACCGTTGTGCCACCTTGCTTTTGCATCCCGGGAACCACCTGAAAGTGTATTAGCAATTTGGCAAATTGAACGGGATTTCGTTGAATTTCATACGGTACACGGTTAGTCTAATCAATGTGTACAATCGTGCGTGTGCTGTTGTCGACACGAGATCGAAACAGCTTTCGTTTATCAGATTACGAGGGCATCATTGCATATTCGTGTTTGTCGAACGGAGTCAGATTTTTCTAGCGACGGAAGGAAATAATATGAAGATACGCAACATCTTTTTGTAGGCCGTATCGCAAAAAGGATTTATCTCACGCGCGGATGCACTTGCATCATTCGCAATGCATCTGGGTTAATCTGCGTTTACACTTGCGATTCACGCCTCGGTCTTGCCTCTCTATTTGCCTGCTCCTTTTAAATCGATTTTGCAATCGTCCATTATTCTCGATCACCTCCAGCCCCGCGTTATTCGCTTGTCGCGTCAACGGTAATAACAAGTGATTACAGGTAATTCGTTAATTGCTCCATCGAATTTGCTCTGTCCTTCAAGATGCGTTAATATATGAAAAAAAATTAATGTACAACAAAACCTATGCGTTACAAACGATTCGATCCAGAAGCGTAACGCCAATTACTAATTGTCGCCAATCGAGTACCGTTCAAAATGTCAGATCGCCTTGCCATTCTTGTCACCGCTAAGAAATTTATACTTGTGCTCAAAATTTCGATACTTTTTAATTCCCACCAAAGTTTCCACCGGTTAACAATAACGATTATAAAACATAACAAGATATTCAATGGCTCGTCACTTACGACTTCATTGCGGGCCGCACGGATGGCCTCAAGGAAATCATCGTGCGTCTCTTTCCAAGTAGATGTGGCCCTCGAGGACTTCTCGACCGACAAGTGCCGTTTCCTCTCTTGTCTGGGCAGAAATTCCGCCAGCTCGGTACCCCGGATCCTCTGTTTAGCCGAGTCGAACGGCCTTCTTCTCTTGTTCGCCGATTGCTGGCAGATCTTCGAGTGCTTCTCCAACGACTGCGGCATAAAGGTCCGTGCGCAGATCGCGCACGGCAGAAGGATGGGCGGCACATCTGTGTCCATTTACCAAGAATTAGTCCAATGCTGCGATCCGCCTCCTGTTCGACAGGCACACCCGATATTGTCCGATGTTAGCAGCAGATTGAGTCAGAACGGCCGAAACTCGCCACCTGGCATCGGTGAACCGATATCAACGTGCCTTTGGACAAAACGACGGTACCCCGGGGCCTCCTCTGATATTCATGATATCTGACTCAGTCTGCGTTCGAGCGGAAGCCGCTGAAGAGAGCGACAGGACACTTCAAAGCGCCGAGAGATGGACAATTTCCACGACAATCATTCGTCTAAGTTAAATGGTTCAAAGATCAACGCGCGGCAACCCTTCACACCGCAACGAAAACTCGTGCGCTCAACAAAAACAAAAGCACCAGCACGATTAGTATTAACTTCTCCAGACACGACTCACGATTAGTATCAACTTCTCCAGACACGACTCACGATTAGTATTAACTTCTCCAGACACGACTCACGATTAGTATCAGCTTCTCCAGGCACGACTCACGATTAGTATTAACTTCTCCAGACAAGACTCACGGTTAGTGTTAACTTTGGCCCACAAAGGTTACGGAAGAATCAGGATTACGATTAAACAAAGGAAGCGTAAAGAGGCCAAGAGCATATTGATCGTATCCGACGAGTTCTACGAGTTGGTAATCGATCGACGATCGAGCGGATTTGTTTGAAGCGCGCGCCTGGATCACGGACACCTGCGTGGTTCTTCTGTCAAACGACATTCACGTAGAAGAGAAGGTAGATGAGGACGAGGTGTCGCCCCCGCGAGAACCACTCGCCTACGAGGGAACAAGCTTCCTTTTTTGATACTACGAGTTACCGTTCGAAACATTACGTTGGAGTTCACGAGTGTGTGTGTGTAGTTATGCGCGAGTGTGCCAGTGTTTTACGTGATACAGAGACGAGCCGTCACGGTGTTACTCCTGTGTGGACGATTTCTTCCGTCCTCGCTTTTCCGACGACGCGACGATACGACCACATTACGGTGTTACACCTTTTCGAAGTGTCTACTTCACGGCCGAATTCGTAATCTCACTGGCGTGTTATTTACGGCCGATCACAAATAAAGACGGATGACTTTCATTCTCCTTATGTGGTCCCCTGCGGTTTTGTTCTTCTTTTTTTTTTTTTACAGGGCTAGTGCGATCGTGAGGGGATGTTGGGAGATTTGTGAAGGTGTTCGTGAGATTTAACACTCGTGTAAATTCGTTGGGGTAATGCTAGTTGATAACAGGACTCTTAAATTTTAGTTATTCCGCTTGATAATATATTTTTGGGGAATGTGATTGGGAAATAAATTGGGGCAATTTTTTGTTAGAGTGGTAATGTTGAAATTCCGCGAGTAAATGGTTCAATTGTTTGTAATCGAAACAACGCTACAACCTTACATATTTTATAGTTAATATCTTTGTTGGACTTCTTTTCTCATTTACATTTTATAGTTTGTTCTTTATTTGAGTTACAAATATTGATTTAAATGACATCCTTTTATTTAACATATCGTTGCTCAATGGAAAAAGACAGAAGGGAGTTTGTACAGACAGGGAGACGAAAATTTCGTGGGTGTTAATTAAACACCTGAACTCCGTCACCGTCGAGAAATTCGGCTGGCCATGCTCCCACGTGTATTGCTTCAATCTTTATTTATTTTGTGAACGTATCATTGGTATTATTACTTCAATCGTAAGAATCGAAGTCAGAATAAATGCGGAGTAACAATTGAGAAACGAAGGCTGCCAAGCAGAAGACAAAATTAATCTGTAATATGTTTCCATTACTAAACAACGAAACGCAACAAAGTCTGCACTATTAAACATTGTTTCCCCACGAACGCAACAAACAATTTACCTCAGGCGTGAACGAAATATTTGAAGAATAACGACAATCCGATAAACTTTTCCTTTATACCACTGGCACGAACAGTGAATTAAAAATAAGCTCACAGAGATTCGACGAACCCGTCGAAGTACATAATCGTTTATCAATACTGTTCTATGACAGTGTTCTACTATATGTATAGATAAACCAAACCATACCACGTCGTTGCACGTGTTAAACCGCGCACGAACAAAGAATACAATAATTAAATAAAAGCATTCGACAAATATGCAATCCAAAGTTAATACACAATTTTAGTTGTCAGTGAAAGAAGACAGTCGAAAATAATGGGGAAGTGAACCAGAGAAAGGGGGGCGAAAATTCGTGATTCCAAACACGAACCTTACCTAGTTCAGAGGATCGCTCAACCTGTGCCACTTTTTCCAACTGCACAGGTTGCTCTTTTAACGAGCAACGGGTGTACGGGGGGCCTTGATTCGCCCCTGCGATTGCTCTCCTCGAGACACAGCACAACATCGGAGAGCATGGAAACACACTGACTGAGCTTTTCCAGAGGCACGAGGCTGTTCTTGTACGCAACGTGCACGCGGTCTCTTGTAAAAGGAATTTATTTTAGGTGTCACTGAGAGAGCATTATGAGCACTAGCTCCATCCCAGTCGTTAGCGATGGGACTGGGAGATTCTACTTAGGATGAACGAGAAAAACACTCAGAACTGACTATATACTTTGTTGAGGCATCATAGCTTGTACTATTGAATACCTTTCTTAATGGTTTGACAAATTATTAAATATGTTTCTCTGTTTTCGACGTTGCTATTTATATAAGCGACAACAGATTCGGTATTTGTAATAGATTTTTGCGCGTTAAGGGTTTTAAATTTGGTTGATTGTTATGGAGTGGTTTTGTCAGGGAGAGTTAATTCTATATAAAATCGAAGTATTTATTTTGCGAGCGTATTTTAAGGAGACTAGGGGTAGGGAATGGCTACCTGCTACATAAAGGTAATTTTTGAAAATTTTAATTTTGTGTTGATACAGATTTTAATGATACAGACTACATTCCGAACAATAAAATGATTCTGTTATTACGTGTATGATCTGTATACCATAGCCACCGGTAACCCAGGTAACGTGGATCACGATCAGGTGTAATGATTTAATGTGACGATAGTATATATATGGCTATGCATATTACGTGAATTTGATAAATACGGTAAAGAATACCCCAAGCGATACAGAAAACTATTGATGGATAGATGTTACAATATTTGCATAATATCATATTTAGTACCTTCGCATTTAAAAAGTATATAACAAAATGTATTATTTAATTATCCAGACAATCAAAGTTCCTTCTGCAATAATAAAAATATATTTATCGAAAATATTTATATCAATAAAAGCAGCGATAAAAAAATTAATTTTTCCGATCGAAATGTGCAGAAAATTATTTGGGTATTTCGAAGGAATTTCTCAAATACATTAGCTACAAAATAAAACTCAGTTAATTCAAATAATATATTATAAATCGAGTACGACCAAGCTAGTGTACTATGTGCACATAAGGATGTATGATATAATAAATATTATTAAATATAGACAGTCATGGAACTGATTAGACAGCCGAAGAGGGCTTAATTCTACACGGAAAAGACTAAGACAAAAATAAGGAACACAATTTTTGCATACGAGGGTTTATTTTCGATAAAAATAACTTTGAAAGTTCATCGAGTGTCCACTCAACAGAATGTGCTCGCAATCAAGAAACTTTCAACTTTATTTTTCTCAATATCAAAGCATCGTGTACAAAAATTATATCCTTCTTTTCTGTCTTATTTTTGCATGTAGAATCGCTGCTTCACCCTTGTACCACCAGTTATACAAAACCCTGCAAGTTAATTTCGCGCATACCTCATAAACTTTCAAATTCATTTTTCTCAAAAACGATGCCTCGTATACAAATTATACGTATAATGATTTTTTGTTACAACCCCGTAATGTAATTATTCGATTGTACTTGCAGCGGGACCCACATGTCGATTATCGATTCACCGGCCATCGATTTCGATGTTTCCGCACGCAATTAAAAATGTAACCTTACCTCTTCGTCGCTTACTTGATTTCTCATTCGATATTTATCGATATAACCGATCGTAGATCGGAGACATTAGCTCGGGCCCATCGCTTGCTCTTCACTTTTCCACTCGTGCATCCGAACACTTTTGCGTCCGCGTGGTACTCGGGTATATATATTATTAGAAAATGGTCTCAGCCGCGAAACTGAAAGTGGACGGAAGTGCAACGCAAGAAAAACTCACGCGGGAATCGTTATGATCTCTCGACGCGTTATTTGTGTCAGACAAACCACCGTGACTTGATGAATACTAATAGAGACAGGTTTGACATATGCAAACTTACCCTCAACCTCCGCCATGTTAGTTGTTAGGGGAAACAATGGTCACTATGGTAACCGCTGACAGGTCCTCCGACTGTTAAGAGATTGGAGGTTTTGTATCGGATTGCGCGGTGCATATCATTGGCCTCCTGTTTTGTAATTATCGATCTATATTTACATGGATACATATATTTCTTGTTAAAATATCTTTTGGTTGACTTACGGAATATAGTGTTAAAGTATTTTGTTTATTATATTTTATTTCAAGTGCTGGATACCCAGTAGATTGTATAGTTTTAGAGTTTTAAACGATATTTTAGTAGCATCGTTAAGTATATGGTTTTGGATAATATTTCTAATGTTATTTGAGGTTACTTTGATTTTTAATTAATGATTCTACTATTTTCTTTATTATTATCATTTTTATATCAGTCTCGACGTTACCGATACAGTAGTTTAAAAGACTACAACGCTACTAGTGACAGCAATCGAAACTTCAGCGATACATATTTCCACAAACAAAAAGTATCATCAGATGTTAGATTATCTGGTTTGGCGAACATCGTGAAAAATTAATATTATCCTTGTACGGAAAAAATTGATATAAAAATCAGCACAAAATGTTTAGCATTTCGAAGAAATATATTTTCATTTCACAGGTAATATACCTTTTAAATAAAATATACACATGTATATAAGTGACATATGGAATCGAGGTTACATAATTTACAGTTAACAATAAGATAAATAAGTTGCACATACTGTATTATTAACAAAATATTTTATATTATATATCTTTCTCTTTAAAATACATCGCCGTACTATAATTAAAGGTACTTTCTAAATATATTAGCATAAGTTACATATGTGCTGCCTACAATTATTCCAGGTAAGAAGATGTATTCCTAGGATGTTTTCCACCGATAAGATGTTAGACCCAGAAGAAAAATGTTTGGATGTTGTTGAAAACAATGGTGTAAGGATATTATTACTAAAATCTTTCTTTATTTTTTGTCTATATTATATTTTTATCCATTTGGCGTGTACTTCACTTACGTATGTTTAAAATTGTTTCATCAATCAGTATCGCACAATATTTTTATGGACCATTATATCTCTATACTATTTTTCGTACTAATCTATTTTTATTTTGTCTTTTCATAGGTAAGGACGTTAACATTGAATCATCCTCCCACACGAAACTCTCTATCTCTACAAATGATAAAATCTCTCCATAAAAACATTAAGAAGAATGAAGATGATAAGGGACTTCGTTGTATTGTTCTTAAATCTGGTCTGGAAAAAATATTCTCTGCTGGGCACAACTTAAAAGAACTGGTTTGTAAATGGATAAAGAAATAAAATAAACGCCGGTCTCTTTAATATTGCAAATTTACGTTCGTCACAGAGAAATGATTGGCTTGCGTCATTTAGACTGCTAACAATGGAAAGCTTCACAAGGAAATTTTTGAAACATGCGCAGAATTGATGAGAGCAATAACACAAAGTCCTGTACCTGTAATTGCCGCTGTAAATGGTATAGCAAGTGCGGCAGGCTGCCAGTTGGTTACAGCATGCGATATTGCTATTTGCACAGAGAAAAGTTCATTTTCTACACCTGGGTATGTATAAGAATTGTATAAACATATAGAATATATAGTAATCGTTTTCATTAGTACTACAGTTAATGATTATAAATTTGTAGGGCCAATCTTGGAATATTCTGCTCTACACCAGGTATTCCTCTAGTTCGAAATATACCAAAAAAAAGTGCAATGTATATGCTGTTCACAGGATTTAGCATGAGTGGCAAAGAGGCGTACGAAACAGGTCTTGTAAGCAAAGTTGTGGTAAATGATAAATTTGGTAAGTTAATTCGAGTAATTAGTAGAAATGATATATTATAAATCCTTTATAAGCCTTTGTGTTATTTTATGTTCAGAAGAAGAAATTGATAAAGTCACTGCCGCTATAAATTCGAAAAGCCGCTCGATTTTACATGTCGGGAAAACGTTTTTATACGAACAGTTGGATCTTGATATATCCACAGCATATTTCTTGGGGACAGAAAAAATGGTCAATAATTTAAAGATGAAAGACGCTCAGGAAGGGATTAAAAGTTTTATTGAGAAAAGGAAACCTGTTTGGTCACATAATTACGAGAAAAATTAATACATTATAATATGAAACTTTTATCGTGGCTCTTCAGTGATAAAGTAATATAACAGGAACATTATTTTTATACAAGATAATGTAAATTACTCTTTTTTATTATATTTGTATATTAATTAATTGTGTGTTACATGTAGTTTTGTTATTTTAGCCAAACTCTTTGTTAGAACAAATTTTCGTAATCAGAATTATTTCTGGCACCAATTGGCTCAACATATTAAACTTTAATTCCAGAATAAATATATATACACGAAATAAAATTATACAATATGTTTGACCTGCATCCATCCAACTCCAACTTTTGTTTTCTAACTTCCATCCCGTATTGAAAAACCACTTGGGGGGGGGGGGGGGGGGATCCAGAAGCTATTTCTCGGGCAACGTTTCGGTAGAAAAATTGAGCTACGGTGCCTGGTCGCGCGATGCACTTCGATTCGGTTCGAGTTGAGTCAAAATCACATCGCGATGCATCGGGGCGATGAAATTGACAATGAGATGCGTTTCACGTCAAGCGTCCCCGCCTGTGCTGTCCCGCTTTCATTGCGCGGCAATTAATAAAAGAATTCTTTAACGAGGATCGTAGGCCAGCTAAAAGTTGGTAAGAAATAATAAATTCCAGTAGCTACAACCTGGGATCGTAGGTTCAACTAAAACTTAGTCAGAACCCGCAGAAGTCCAGTCGGCACGACCCTAGAGTCGTAGGTCCGAGCTGAAAGTTGGTCAGAAACAGTAGAAGTCCAGTAGGTATGACCCTGGGATAGTAGCCTTCATGGAAATAGCGAATATCACCGTGCGCAGCAGACGCGCCGGCGCATCGCGGAGTGGGGCGGCTCGCGGAGTGGGGTCGGCTGTCTCGCGGCGCGTGCCCAGTCAGTCCCGTTGAAGCGTCGGAGCGTCAGGTTGTGTATGTAGTAGAAGGTTAGCGACACACCTCACCTACAGTGGCACGTAAATTCACCTGCTACATTTCATAGTCTCCACTTTTAAGACCCTCCGCCAATTCCTTCACTTCTAATGTCACCAAATTCTCACGAGACTTATTTCATTCCTTTTTAAATAGTTGTCTCTTTTTCTTATGCTTCTAGTGTGGCCCTCCCCTATTTCTTTTTGCTCTAACCATCCCTTAATAATTTTTGCTCCTGGCACGTACTTACTCATATATCTTTTGTGTGTGCAGGTTTCCTGGCAAAGAGTGAGAGTCATTGACCGGCAATTCTCATTGGGCACAAGAGCAAAACAGAAGAATTTTTGCCACATACTTAAGTTATCCTTTAGTTATAGTAAATTGATTTATAGAAATAGTTTGTAACAATTAGCGCACAAGATTAATTTAGAGCTACTGTGTACTTAATTCATATTTTATTTTATATTCAGTTTATTCGGTAGATCTTATATGTATATTATTACAAGTTCTACTGAATGTGCTAAATATAAATTGAAATATATAATAAATAATTTACATATGCACAAGTTACACAATTGCTTTGATTTAACTTTGTAAGCTTCTGCATTTAAACTACGTAATCTTTAGTATAAGGTTTGATATGTAAGATATATTGTAAATTAACTTCAACGAATAGTTTATAAATATTAGACTATTTTTGTTTATACTACTTTCTATATTACACAAATGTTACTTTAGAATTAGTACAAGAATTTGTTCTACGATGTATTCTAAATAGATTTGAAGTAATAGTTCATAAGTATTAACATGTAAATTTATATTACAAAGTTGTTGTAACTTCTCTTTTCCTTAATTAATTTCAATAAATCTAAAATGAAAAGAATTCTACTGCTATTTTTATTTTCATACCACAACAATCCTTGAAAAGACCTAATTCCAATTCCTTAAACAAGTACTACCGTGCAGGAACTTTAAATGCAAAGTTCATAAGCGGAGAACTTGTAAAAATAGACCTCAACATTACTAAACATATTGCAACCAGGTTGCAAAGAAATGCCTAGCGAAATTGAAATGCGGTTGCAAATAACACCTCGCAAGAACGCAAAAATGTTGTAACCAACGCCTACGGAAAATATAAAATAGTTCTAAATAACGCCTAAACAAAATGCAACAAAGTTGCAATCAACTCGTCATAAAAATGCAATTCAGTTGCAAAGACATTGCGAAAGCAAAGTTGCAAATTGATCCCTAACAAAACACAACAAAGTAAAATTCTCAAAAAAATTTCCAACAATGTTGCGCCAAAAAGTTTTGCAACAAAGTTGCAAATCGAGGTCTAAGAAAATGCAACAAAGTTGCAAAAACTGTCGAGAAAAATTTGCAACAATGTTGCGCCAAAAATTTTGCAACAAAGTTGCAAAAATTCTCGAGAATAATTTGCAACAATGTTGCGCCAAAAATTTTGTAACAAAGTTGCAAAAATTCTCGAGAATAATTTGCAACAATGTTGCGCCAAAAATTTTGCAACTTTGTTGCATTTCCGCGAGGTGTTATTTGCAACTTTGTTGCGTTTTCGCGAGGCGTTATTTGCAACTTTGTTGCATTTTCGCGGGGCGTTATTTACAACTTTGTTGCGTTTTCGCGAGGCGTTATTTGCAACTTTGTTGCGTTTTCGCGAGGCGTTATTTGCAACTGGATTGCATTTTTATGAGGCATTATTTGCATCTATTTTATATTTTCCCGAGGTGCTGGTTACAGCTTTGTTGCGAGGTGTCATTTGCAACCGTATTTCATTTTCGCTAGACATTTCTTTGCAACCTGGTTGAATTTTGTCGAGGCGCTTTATGTTTACCCGATTGCAATATGTTTAATAATGTTGAGGTCTATTTTTACAAGTTCTCCGCTTGTGAACTTTGCATTTAAAGTTCCTGCACGGTAGTACTTGTTTAAGGAATTGGAATTAGGTCTTTTCAAGGATAGTTAATGTGTTAAAATAAAGAGAGGCGTAGAATTCTTTTCATTTAAGATTTATTCAAATTAATTGATGAAGATACAAGTTACAAAAATGCGGTAATTCAAATTTACAAACTAATACTTATGATCTATTCTTTAAAATTAATTTACAATATATATTACAGATAAAGCTTATACTAAAATTTACGTACTTTATTTGCTGAAGCGTATTTTAAATTACAACAATTATGTAACTTGTGCATATGTAAATCCCAAAGTAGTATTGTATCTTGCATTTTATATTTAGCGCATTCAGTAGAACTGGTATTAACAGTAATGTTCAAGTTTATACAAGATCTACTGAATAAAGGAAATATAAAATAAAATATATATTAGGTATACATAACAGTTACTTACACAATTGTTCTAAATTAATCGTATGCGTTAATAGTTACAAATTATTCTTAGAAACCAATTTACTACAACTAAAGTATGTGGCAAGGGTTATTATTTCTTCTTTCTTGCTTTATGCCCAATGAGAAATGTTGGTCAAGCTCCTTATTCTTTGTCTGCGAGACCTGCGCACACACAAAAAATATATTAGTAAGTATATGTAGCAGGAGTAATAAAGATTGTTAGGCAATATTTAAAGGAAAAAGAAAGAAGGGAAGACCAAACCAGAAGCGTAAAAAAAAGGGAGGATTATTTAACAAGGAATGGGTGGAGTCTCATAAGAATGAATTTGATGAGAGCAGAAGTAAAGAAATTGATGTAGAGCCTTAAAAGAAGAGACTATGAAATGCAACAGTTGGAATAAGACAGATAAATATAAGAAGCTAAATATAATGAAATGTTTAAATATATTAGAACAACAACACTACTAAAGTATTTAAGTAAGAATGAAAGATAGCACAATCAGCAAATACTAGTGCAAGCGACAGATGCGAAAGCATTAAAGGATAAAGAAATATTAGGCGGAGAGCACGAATAAAAGATGTGACCTGTGCAGACCAAAATTTGAAATGCTTAAAAGTCTTACCTACACGCAAAGTGGTCATTAGTATCGCCATCTATACACATGTGTATGAAACTACCCGAGCCTCTGCTATATCTACACTTAAGGTAAGTAAGAGGCAAGAGTAGTTTCAAGGAGTCCTGTACAGGTGGCGATACCATAGCAGGCACTGTAGATATGGCAGAGACCCGCGTAGTTTCGAGCACATCTTTACCGATATTAATTAATTAATTAATTAAAATATTTACATTCCTCGCGCTTATGCTTGATGAGAAGTGCCGACATTTTATTTTACTTTTCTCTTTCTTATATAATTATCTGGTCGAGTGTCTGTTGAAGAATTACTGCTTCTTTTCAAATAAAGTACTAAAAACGCTGCAAGTGTAATATAAATAGTTTATTAAAAGCATTGTTCTTTGTCAGAGTTTGGAAGTTGATCATGACCCTAGTACTTAAACAATATCGCGCATTTATAAATTCCCGTAGTGGATTACAGAAATTTATTAACCTAACTTTTAATGACAAATGGCATATTGTAAGTTCCTTTTGAAATATTTTTAATATTTAATGAACATGATATCAATAAATAGATATCAATTCTATATCACCCATTGCCAAAATCCAATTGCCAGGAAACAAGCTCTGTAATAATAAGTTGGTCGTTGCCAGTTCTTCATTAAAGAACGTCAGACTAATTATGAAAGCGTCGTAGTAATTGTATCTTAACACTCTATTTTTCCAGCCTCTTATACCTGTAACCAAAAGAAAATCTAACTGAGAAACCAGTGCTACAATCAGAATCGAATTCAATGTCGCGAACGGAGACTCAAGGAAAACTTTAATGTACTCCCGCGATAGTAAAACGATTGTTACTTAAATGCGTATTAATTAATAGAAGCTAATAACCAAGGGTACGCGTCGGTAAAGTAAGGAACCGAGACCCTATTGTATTCTAGATTGAGGTATGTCGCTAACCTTCTTCAACATAAACAACCTTCGTACGCCGACGCTCGAACTGATACTGACGACGCGCCGCGCCACTCCGGGACAATCCCCACTCCGCGACAGTCCCCACTCCGCGACGCTGCGCGCGTCGCGTCGGTAGTGCCCGGGAGCGTTCGGTGATATTCGCAATTTTTGAAAATCTTCGAATCTCTACGCCCCGGGCGTACTTTGGTTTCTAAGAAATTCAAGGATGCGACTTTGCTTAAGGTCCTTATAAGTCTTAAGATCTTAAGGATCTTAAGGTCCAACACTTTGTTACGCGCTTTCTTGAAAAACCAATGCTCTTTGTCCATCTCTTTACATGACATTTGCACAATCGTTATTCCAGTTACCATCTGCATTGCTTTTAGCTGAGAACTTCATACATGCTCGCAACAGATGACACTGATTCTTAAATAATTCTACCTTTACCTTTGTTACTGGTAGCTATATATTTCTGATTTTATTTTTAAATATTACCTATCAACAAATTAATGAGATGATATTGTCTTAGAGGTAGTAAATTAAAGGTATATACTGTAATATGAAATTTAATTAAAGATGCCCAATAATTCAAGGTGATGTTGCAGTAAATGTGCATATATGATAGCAACAACAATGCTACAATTAAACAAACAATCACTACCCAAGCAACCTGTTCCAGACTTAAAAGACACTGCTAATCGTTACTTGAGGTAAAAAACCTATATGAAAATTAAATGAAGTTGCTTTATCTACTTTGTAATGGTAATGTTCGCTTTTGTTTAGATCATTGAAACCCCTACTCAACGGAAGAGAATATAAAACAACGCAAAAGATTGTTCTTGAATTTATTAAACAAGATGGAATTGGTTCTAAATTACATGAGAAATTACTACAGAAATTAGAGAGAACCAACAACTGGGTATAATTTGTTCCCTTATATTTAGTTTAACCCTCCATATATATAATATTAATATATTTGAAAGAAAACTCTAACTCATCACTTACAAGTCAAATATTTTGTTACTTCAACGCAAAAACTCCAATTGCCACTAATTGTGAGAGTCAATAATATCTTCTCTGTCATCAGATATCTCACTTTTGTAATCTATATGCAATACATAGTATGTAGTGGCCTTTAATATGATTATTTTAAATTCGATCTACCTCCAGTTATCACTTTCCTATACCAGAAGAAAGATCGTGAACTGCAATGGGTTAAGCTAAACGCAGTTATATTTATTATATATGTAAAGCATTCTCCGTTCAAAACATTAAGTATATGTAAATATTCAGATGAGTGACTGGTGGTTGGATACTACTTACTTAGGATATAGGGCTCCAGTAATTGTGAATTCTAATCCTGGGACAGTTGGTCCTCAAATTAATGTCAAATGTCTAGATGATGTATTTGCATGTACCGCACAGCTTATAAGAGCTGTAGTTGCTTATGACCATCTTGTAAAAAGGTAGAACATTTATAAAAAAGGTGCTGTGTACAACTTAATGAATGCATTACCAATTTTACAACAAAGAAATCCATCTTTAAAGCCGTAGAATAAAACAAGAAATGGTTGGAAATATTCCACTTGATATGCAACCCTATACACTAATCCTTGGAACTCATAGACGACCTAAGGAAGGATGCGATCAATTGATACACACCGATGAAACTAATCATATTATAATTATAAGTAACAACCATGTATGTATATTTCTGAGAGGTGAATTGATATAACATTTAATATGTCAATTTTACAGTTTTTTAAACTGTCTGTTGTAAATCTGTCTGGTCCTCTGAGCCAAGACAAACTTGTAAGTGCTATAAAAGACATTGTGAAACGTTCATCAGTAGAAGCAAAGCCAGTTGGAATCTTAACGGGAAATGACAGAGATACATGGGTACAGGATTATAATTTCCTTTTAGGTTGATACTAATTTACTATGTTATAGATATTTATTTTCCCGAAACTTTACGTTAATTAATTCATGTATATTTCATATTTCGTAGGGCTTGGAAATAATGAAAATATAATACAGGATATTGAATCTTCCATGTTTATATTGTGTTTAGATAAAAATATTCCAAGAACAGCATGTAAAGGAAGGAATATTGAATCTCTAAGAGCAGTTCAATGTTTAACTGGCTTTAGTAGTTGTACGAATGCAGGGAACAGGTGGCATGATAAAACTGTACAGGTATAATAAATAAGAAATTATTACATGTAGTATAGAAATAAAAATATATTACAGAATTCTTAATCATTAAGCATAGAAAGTTATGTTTCATAGTTTATAATATCTCCCGATGGATTTGTGGGCATGGAATACGAGCATAGTCCTTGTGAAGCGGTACCAGTTGCGGTTTTATTTGATTACGTATTGAAATATATGTAAGCTATGTACAATAATGTTACGCACTTATAACATTGATTTTAAATGTCTATTTTAATTGTTAGCACATCCGAGGAGTGTAACAGAAAAGGCTGTAGATCGAATGATTTTCCACGAGCGGAACGTTTAAAATTTACGATTAATAACGTTCTAGGTCACGCAATAAAAAACGCATCTCGTACAGTAGATCAGTGAGATACCATCATATTCACATTAAAAAAAAGCCACAAAATCGAGGCAATGTAATTAAATTTGTGTTCATAATTTTGAAGGCTCTCGGAGAACATAGATATGGAATGTTTCATATTTAATGAATTTGGGACAAGTGATATAAAAAGAATAAATCTAAGTCCTGATAGCTTTATACAAATGGCAATGCAAGTAACATTTTACAAGTTACATGGAAAACCAGCAGTCCATTACGAAACTGCGACTTTAAGAAGGTTCAAAAATGCACGAACAGAATGTATCCGATCCACCAGTTCCGAATCTGTGATATTTGCAATGGCTTTTGTTAACTTAAGTATAAGTAACGCAAAAAAGAAAAAGGCTATGATTGATGCTATACATATGCATAAGGAAATTGCTAATAAGGTATATTTGTAAATTGCACCCAAGTGTGTTGTTCTTTTTATATAAAATGAAAATACAATTTGTTTACGAACATAATACAGGCAGTAATGGGCGAAGGCGTAGACAGACATTTATATGGCTTAAAAATGATAGCCAAGTCGGAAGGATTGGAACTGCCGGAATTATACAAAGATATAGGATATAAAAAGAGTACACACTTTACTCTAACATCTAGTCAAGTAATATTTAATTGATATTTTGTATAGTAATATAACAAAAAAATATTTGTAAAGAGTATCCCACGTAGAACCGGCCCCAATCACTGTGCATCCCGCGGCAAAGTAATTCTTTTAAAGTAATCGATCGACACTTCGAGGGGGAAACAATAGATGATGATTTAAACCTGGTCGGTTTTACGCGGGAACTACGTATATGGATCCTTTCGGAGTTATATCATTATGATATAAAATATTATTTAAGGTACCATACAAAACTGCATCGTTCATGTGTTATGGTCCAGCTGTTCCTGAAGGCTACGGATGTTGTTATAATCCACGTCCAACAGATATTCTCTTTGCATGTTCTTCTTTCAAATCATGCAGAGATACAGATTCCAAAAAGTTTGCAAATATTTTGAAGGATGTATTGCATGAAATGAAAGAATTATATAGTAACTGATTGTTATTACGCTTATATATCATTGTCAAAGCTTGTACACTCGTATTTTTATAGTGTATTATGCTGGTATGTTCAAACTGAATACTTATCAAAATCTACAATATATTTATAAATTTTAACAAATTTAATTTTCTATTACTTTTTGTGTGAAATGGAATAAAAATTTAAATAGAACTGCATTTCTCTGTTATAAACGGTATATAAAAATATGAGGCGATGCAAGGTTTCGTAATATTAAAATGAGTACAAGTCTTGTCCGACTAATTGCTGGTAAATGAACGGAGTTCAAAATTACTTTGTTATAATTCTTCGTGCGTAACGGAAGATGATGATCTTTCCGTGGGGAAGCCCCAAAAAAACGTAGGATAGCCCTTAATTTCTCTTTCTCTTGCGACAAATGCTGAGAAGGAAGATATGCAATTTCCTATAAAATAATTGGCCCTTCCAAGTATAACTAAATCCAAATGCGGCAAGGCAGGTAGGTCTTGTCTTAAAACTGAAACCTGTAAAAACAGTTGTTTAAAAGTCAGATACTGGTGAGTTGAACAGCAAGCCGAACTATGTTGCCGTCACACGTCTGATCCACACTCAATGACGCTCGAACTAAAACTGTTGTGTATCAGCTTATACTAGAGCTTACATTCAGAATTAAGGTCAGAATTGAGCCAGCAACCGCCGACAGACTATTAAATCTATTCTTTTACATATACTGTTACGTATGTAAGAAATATATTAATTAATTTCTTACTTCCATCCGTGCCAGAGCTTTAGTCAATTCCTCGATCATATAATTATTATCAGACGCTACGAATACTGATTTCACATCATTACCGTTACGAATAACGCGTTTTAGATGGCGTATAATTAAATCGAATGATGGTAAACACATGGCGGTAGTTGCTTTTCCACGTTCGTTTCGGTACCCAAGGCATTGAGGAGCAGAAAACAAATTCGGCGTGCTTGATATAAATTCGCACGCACGAACCTACAGAGAAGAAAATAGATATTTTGTTTTCAAATTCTTTACTATGTAATTACATTTTGAATTTACGATTAGTTGAAATTTAAATATTAAATATACCCAATCGATTCCATTGCGTAAGTGAATTCCAACAAAGGCACCCTTTGGCACCTTCTGCTTTATAAATGTTTTTCCTTTATTCAGCATGTCGTTGTTCCATTCAAGGCATTTGTGCAACTTCTTATTTTCCAATTGAACAGGAAAGCTAGCAGGTGCTCCAGTAAATGCCAATATTGGCCAATGCAATGCGGAATACTTTTTTTTCCATTGCATTGCCACATCTGTATGATAAACGTCGTAATGAAGGGGACCATAAAATTCAGATTTCACAAAATCTATGTTATAGGTGTCCCAAAATGGACCAAATGGATTTCCTTCTTTGGCATTACACGAATCTCCTTTACCACGTGCAGAGTAACAGAAAGCTGAAAGAAAAAGATGTGTTTCAGAAGAATTGTGTTGTATTTCTATTTAACATTTAAAACTTACATACTCTTTCCTTCGGTTGCCATATTTTTGGCGCAATGTTTTGCATGAAATCCCCCATTAATAATGCTTTATGGCAACTTCGCAATGTTGATACATTAAAGTATGTATCGAACGGAACTTGTATCTTAAAATAACAAATTCTGCTGTGAAAATATTATTATTATTTTGTAAAATAATAAATTCTATACTGTACTAACAGATCGAGTTTCTCCAGTTCTATACTCAACCCATGGCGGTAGAACTAATGTACGATTCAATGCTTTCGCAAATCCTAATGCACCTAAAAAGTGATCCGCCTGATTTCCGAATCGTCCTAAAATATAATGGAATTATTAATCGAACATGTCAGGTTTTAGACATCTGTCTACATAATTATCTAATAAATATCATATGATAAACTTACCCATACAAGGACAATAAAGAATGTATCCGTTTATATCAATTTCGAAATCATCGCAATACGTACCGTACAATTTAGTTAACAATAGAATAAAAAATATGATACTGGACATTGTGGTTGAGTTTGTATGATTAATTTTTACTTAATCATAAATAAGTTGACATACGATACCGTATTAGGTTAGCAATATCAAACAAAATTCAAGATAAATTATGTATACCGGTTTTACATGGTGGCCATCACTATGGTTACGTGCATTGATTAAAGAAAACATAGAAATGCTGCGAAAATCGAGATATAATGAAAAAAATTTAGGCAAGCTAGGAACATTGCATATTTCCCCTTAATGGTAGTTATATTTTATTTGGAACCGTAAATGATTTCTTCATTATGAATGAAAAATGCAGACGATATGAGGAACATGATCATAAATAAATATTCTAAATATAGTCATTGCTTTACGAAATTTATATTAGAGTTTTATATTTGTGCGATAAGCCGGTTATTTATGCATGATGTTCCCAAATAAAGTATTTTTATTGGTATCGTTGCATTATGAAATTTCGTAAACTTTAAATTAAGGGTAGGTAAATAAAATATGTTGAGATGCACACGCAAAAGTATCTTCAACTAACTTTGGCAATAATTAAACCACATATTGTTAAATCTCCCTTTGTGCTTCAGGTAAGAAGATGTAGCCCAAGTTTTATACAATTACATAGGACATATATACCTATGCATAATTTTAAGTAGCAAACCAAACCGGACTGACAGAACAGTTGGCTTTTATTTCTAATTAAAATCATGGTAATATATATATATGTGCATCGTTGAAATTTTCAGAAAATTCGAGATTTAATAATTGACAATAATTTGAAAATTGTCAGATCACGCAGGACCGTAATTACGAAAGCAGAAGCAGAATTATTTTATGGGGAACACAAAGACAAATTTTTTTACAATCGCTTGCTGACATTTATGTGCAGCGGCCCATCAGATATTCATATTTTAGCTGATCACGATGCCGTTATTAAGTGGAGAAAATTAATGGGACCCACAAAAGTATACCAAGCACAATATATAGCACCCGAAACAATTCGCGGGATGTTCGGCTTATCGGACACAAGGAATGCAACGCACGGTTCTGGTACAAGGTTTTTACATTACACCAAATCCAAGATCACGTTTGTGGATATCTCATAGAAAATTGTTCTTCTAGATTCGATAAAATCTGCGGAGAGGGAGATAGGAATATTTTTTAAGACTTTTGATTTTAAAAAGTGGTACGAAAATGAAGAGAAATATTATAATTTAGGCCAGCTTCACTTTGATCCAATAGCTTTTTTGCATACTATTGACAGAAACTTTATAAATAGTAATAAAGAAATCACCAAGTAAATATTACACATGAACTAGCTGTATTTTATTCTGTATCCAGTGCTATAGAATTTTATTCATTTTGTACAAAATTGTTTTCGTATATTCTACACAACTGCAACATATAAATATACATTTACAAAGCGTTGCTGTGAGATATATACAGTATGCCTGATTTAGGTAGAAACAATGGAATATCTAATAATAAGTTGAAATTATTGAAAACATTGTTCTGTTATTCAACACAGTTAGTGACTTTCTCTCTGTGACCTAAATGATATTTTTTGAAGTGAAGCGATAAGATTTTATAATAGAATGCTATACTTTCCTTGCTCTGATGGTGATACGAGGCTTCCCTTAAATAAGTTTAACCACAACCTAACAAGTTAATCATTACAAGTTTGTGGATGACAAAGTGATAATTTACGCATTCATTTTTACATAAACTTTGGGTCTCGAGAAAACTTTGATCCCTTCTTCTAGCTTGTTCAATTGCTTTTCTATTTCCATTTTCCGTCGCTGTGCTCTAAGTGTGTCCACTTTTATAGGCATCATATTTAACTCGTTTACATAATCTTGATAATCTGTAAAAGTGAATAGTGTACGTTCAGTACAGTAAACGGCAATTGATAATAAAAAAAATTAATTGTTATATTATATACTTTTTCTCAACATTCGTAAAGTTTCCTTGCGTTCGTTATCAGCTAAAGGAACATGACCACTCGGACAATTACGGTCTATTTCCTCTGCTTTGGCTTTGAGCACTTTTTCTTGCATTTCCTTTCTATTTTTAATATACCTAGCGAACAAAATATCAATTATTACAAAATGGCAGTTTAAAATAACAAGTTTAACGAGGCTTAATGTTTATAAAATAAAGTGGAATTTAGAACAGGAAATGTAAATTTCGAAAGATAGGAGAAAAGCATGTTACATTGTGAAGGTAACACAGAAATATAAGAAGCAAGTTAAGTCGCTAGAAATACAATAAAAAATTGTTGTGTTCTGCATACTTTGGAATTACACCCATGCGATAATTAGAAGAAGAGACATTAGTATTAACTTGTGGTGCTATCTTGTTAACTGAAGAAATACGTTCTTTGTTTAGTTTAATGAAATCTGTTTCTTCTTTAGAAGAGCATAATTTGGCATCCTTTATGCTATTCTTGTTTTGCAATCTTTCAATAGGACTCTGTACATCTCCTCGATCCGAGGGTTGATTTGCTACATTCGTTGGGGCTACATTAATTTCCTCATTTATTTCATTTTTATTCATTGCGTCGCTAGAATTATATTTTTTCGTGGGATACCTGCAGATAGAAATAATTAGAAAAAAATATAACTGGTATAATTACTTTGAGAACATACTTGATTACTCCTTGAAAATATAAGTTATCGATGTCCTCTGTTTCCAATGTTTGAATACCTTGGCTTCTAACTTTTATTTTATCATTATTCATAATACCTTCGACTGATGTATACAATAAGTTAGGATCCGATGGAACTTTTTCATATGATTTTTCTGACATTTTACGCGATCCCCTGTGATCTTTTTTCCTTTGTTTATTTAACAAACTGTTATTTCCTAAATGTGCTGCCTTTCTTGTAACATTATTTTTGTTCAACATTGGAACACTGCATTTTTTGCACAATTCCTGTGGCTGCTTTACTTTATTATCTACAGTAGCACTCGCATTATTGGTTTCATGCTTTTTTCCTTGCAAATTCGAGTTCAACTTTGATAAAACATTTATATTGTAATTATGACTGCTGTTACTATTATTAGTAACTTTTCTCCCATTATAAACTTGTGATTTTTGAATTTCATCTAGTTCTTTACTCATATTAAAATATTCTACGCGTCGAAGATTCTTTATATTTTCATGTATGAAATTTTTTCCTTTCACTGTTTCTGTAAAAAAAAATAATATTTATTGTTGGAAGCCTTCAAATTTCTTGCTGTATTATTGTCGTCGAAAAAAAAAATTCGTATGCAATAGACTCACTTATGTCAGGAAAAATGCCTTTTAACGTAGTCATTTTTAAATATTATATGACTCTGAAAGCTAAAACGGCTTTCTTCCTAATCAATGTATCAATTAAACAATGTAATTTCCATTGTGATCATGTTTATTATATTATTCTTCTAATTGCACTATATCTAATTTATTAATTCTCGACGCGTAATAGCAATCCTTCCGCGAACATCCTTCTCCAAATAAATAATTTTGTATACACAACAAACTTCTAGAAGTCAAACATACTAAGCACAATACTGCTAGAGATTCAATGTAGCCAACATAACTTTCTTTTCAATGGATGTTCACATGCAAAAATTCTTCTACATACGCATACACATTCGACCAAATGTATTTTCCTAAACCTCGCAAAGATTTAGCAAAACGTGGACTTCGTATTTGAACGACGTGTACAATTGAAAATATTAATAAAAGATTCCTGCTAAAACTGTTGAAACATATGCTTTGAATAGCCTGCATAAATTTGAAAGAATGATTATACTCACGATTTTTGAAAACGGGGTGCATATATGTTTATTAATAATGATTTATTAAATGTTTCTATATAATATTACATATAAGTTGAAACAAAATAAAACAAAGAATTTATACGGAATGAAATACCCGTATATGGTTTGAAAGTGCGAATTGCAAAAATTGGAATAAAAATGAATGGAATGCAAATAGCACCGAAATAAACAATCGAAATCTAATTAGGGTCTCGAATGTATTCTATATATTCACTAGGTTCATGTGCATTGTCAGAATATGATTAAACAATTAAACAAAAATGTTTACGAAAAGCAAGATGAACATATTATTAGTTTATATGTTGCCAGAATGTAATAATCGCTTAGTATAAAGTAAAAGTCGAAATTTTTAATTCAACAAAGTACATCCCATGATTATAATAAAATATGATGCCATTAAAGCTTTTACAAACTTTTAGTACAAATTCAGTAGACATAGAAATTTTTAATATTTATCAAACACATTACTTATTTCAACCATCTTTTTAATTCAGTACGAGTAGTAAATACAACTTTTAAAGTAGATTTTATTTAAAACAGAAAAATTGAAATTTAATAATTTCGAATTGTACTATTTCTCAAATATGCATTACCAGTCATTAGCTATAATTTTAAAATAAATATCTCACTAAATAGTTGTAAATAGTTAAAGTATTATTTAAAAGTGTAAATAAGCTCGAAACATAAAATTGTACCTTTTTACTTATAAAAATGAAACAGTTCAACAAATTCATTAATAGTTCCTTATTATTCTGTTCATAAAACTTCTGTTTGTAAATGTAATAAATACTGGCTTCCTCCACCAACACTTTTACGTAACGATCATATATTTGAGAAAGATAAATCATTATAATTATTTTTATAAAATATTACGGAACAAAATCTTTGGACCATTTAAAATATATAATTTCTTGCGTTAATTGTTCACTGTCTTTTAGAATGATTCCTTCATTTGTAGGACGAAAGTGACTTTAGCCGTTTGAAAATGGATAGTTTACCGTTTAGGCATCAGTTTACCCTACGGGCCTTTGGCGAAGTGTAAGAGAAGATTAGTGTTTTTTTGTGTAAGATCCATTGTTCCATTAGTAATTAAGAAGAGAACAGTGTGTGCAAGTAATAATTAAGTATAGACATTTATTGATCGAAACACGGTTAATTAATAACCTTAATTCTGATAGTTCTGTGGTTCTACAAATTCCGGTCGCCGACACAGCTTTGTATTTTTCTTACGATTCCACCAAAGGTAAATTGTAGAAAATATTTTATTATTTAATATAATTGTACAAGTTTTTATTTGGGTCTTTCCTACAAATCATTTTAATGTTATACATATATGTATTCTATTTTCGAAACGAAAAGTGTTTGTATGCCAAATTAGCGTCCTTTATAGTAGTAACCAATTACGTAGAAGATGTTTTCCCGCCATATTAGCAAAACCTGTTTTCGGTACGAAGCTTTTAATAAACATCTACATTAATTTTTAACAAAAATACATTTTTTCCTATGGTAGCACAGATTGTGTTTATTTCTTTTATACTATGCATATTTAATTTACATCTAGCGGTAGGAAAAATGTATCACAACACAATTGCATTCTATGTGCCGAGAAAGTAAACTTAACAATTTTATATGTGGAAGTTACATAAAAATAATTGTGTCATCCACCAAAAATATTATTAATTAATGCGAAATGAAAATTAATTCATATGTGTGTTCAGAAAATGTAATATGTTTATTGTAAAGCAAGAACTCACGAGAAATTTGATATCAATAATTTCTTAACGATTATTCTGTCGTTATCTCCGTACGTTTAACATGATTACTAATTTTGATTACAACCCAAGTATTTAGTTCTTTATTCATTTCAATATTGGCGAAGTATTAAGGTAAACTAACCAAATTCGACATTGGCTATAGATATGTAATTAATTATAACTGAATTAAGTAAAATTCAAAGACTTCGAAATATTTAAACAGGGAGAAAAATTTTTTTCGGGTCTGTAGTTTACATAAAAAAATTAATGTTTTGAGAAGCATTTACATAGAACTCTTTAATTAAAGGAAGCATTACATTTGTAAATTCCTTCATTATTATTTATCCTATGGATAAATGAAATCAATCTTAGCCTCTTACTTTAAATGCGTTTCCATATTCCATATGAAATATCCATTATCCATTGTTTGCATTTATTTAATTAATATTTTCTGTATTTTGCAGCTACACAAAAAGGTGTCGTATTATAATGAGTGCTGCGGTAGAAAATGGGGGTGGTGATAATGCACCGAAGAAAAAGACTATCGAAGGCATATATCAAAAGAAGTCTCAATTGGAACATATTCTATTACGTCCTGATACTTACATCGGCTCTGTTGAACCAGTGACAGAACTTATGTGGATTTATGATAAAGAAAAGGATGCTATGGTACAGCGAGAAATAAAATATGTTCCCGGATTATACAAAATATTTGATGAAATTTTAGTAAATGCAGCAGATAATAAACAAAGGGATCCAAAAATGGACGCCATTAAGATTGAAATTGATCCGTAAGATTTTCTATTATTTATTATTTTATTATACGATTTGTATATTTATATATATATATATTTGCAACAACAATTGTGAATCAGGAGGTAACTAAATATAATTTTCAGAGAGAATAATGTCATTTCTGTATGGAATAATGGTAAAGGCATTCCAGTTGTAATTCATAAGGAAGAAAATATGTATGTTCCCACAATGATATTTGGTCATTTGTTAACATCGTCCAATTACGACGATGAAGAGGAAAAAGTAACAGGTGGCAGAAACGGCTATGGTGCCAAATTGTGTAATATTTTTAGTCATCGCTTTACAGTGGAAACTGCGTCCAAGGAGTATAAGAAGTGTTTAAAACAAGTAATTAATCGTCTAAAGATCTATTTCAGAGAAAAATGTACTTTTCTTTAATAGGATTTATGCATAATATTATTCATATTTCTAGACATGGAGTAGTAACATGGGTAGCGCAAGTCAACCAAGAATCAAAGACTTCTCTGGGGAAGATTTTACGAAAGTTATATTTTCACCGGACCTAGCAAAATTTAAAATGCAATCTTTGGACGACGATATCGTTGCACTTATGTCTCGAAGGGCTTACGATATAGCAGCTTGTAGTAGGGGTGTTAAAGTTTATCTTAACGGTAGCAGAATTCCTGTAAAAAATTTTAAAGATTACGTCGACTTGTACATTAAGGGTAAAGAAGATGACATTGGAAATCCTTTAAAAATTGTGTATGAAAATTGTGGACCACGATGGGAAGTAGCAATTGCTTTATCCGACAAAGGCTTTCAGCAAATGTCTTTTGTAAACAGTATTGCAACAACGAAGGTAAACGAAGCAATAAAATGAAAAGTTAAAATATTATTCTATAATATGAGCAAAAATTTTAATTATACTTTCCTTGATAGGGTGGACGACATGTAGACCATGTGACAGAATTAATAGTAAAGCAATTGACAGAAACATTGAAGAAGAAAAACAAGGGCGGAGTGGCAATTAAACCTTTCCAAATTAAAAATCATTTATGGGTTTTTGTTAATGCTCTCATTAATAATCCTACATTCGACTCGCAAACTAAGGAAAACATGACATTGCAACCGAAAAGTTTCGGATCAAAATGCACATTTAGTGACAAATTCATTACGGCTGTAAATATTAAAATGCAACTTAATTAGTTATAATGTTTTATGACATCTATACAACATCTTTATTCCGCACAATAGGTAACGAAAATTGGAATTGTAGAAGCAATTTTAACCTGGGCTAAATTTAAAGCTGACAGTCAACTGCAAAAGTTGGGACCCAAATCGAAGCAAAGAAAATTACAAGGTGAGCTGCGTATTTAAATAAATATATGTGTGTGTACATAACGCAAAAGACCTAGCTATTTTACCGGTCTTCGATTGATCTTATATTCTCTGAATATAATTTTACTTTATTTGTTATATACGTTGGTTAAAATTTCAACTTGAAAAATAAGAAGAAAGAATGGATGTTGGAAATAAATATTATAGGAGCATTTAATATTTTGCACAATTTCGTATTCTAGGCATACCGAAATTAGAAGATGCCAACGATGCTGGAACTAATAAGTCATTAGAATGTACGCTTATATTAACTGAGGGAGATTCAGCTAAAACTATGGCTGTGTCTGGGATTTCTGCAATAGGTAGAGATAAATATGGTATATTCCCTCTAAGAGGTAAGTAATATAAATACATCTAATATAAATTAAATAAGTCATTGAGTTTATTACGTTATTTTTCAATGCTTTTATTTAAGGTAAAATTTTAAACGTAAGAGAAGCCACGCATAAGCAGATATTGGAAAATGCAGAAATCAATAATTTGATCAAAATCCTCGGCCTTCAGTATAAAAAAAAGTATGAATCTCGAGATGATCTGAAAACATTACGATATGGGAAGATGATGATCATGACTGATCAGGATCAGGTTTGATTTTCAATCAATTTAGCATGCCTATAATAGTGTAATAGACAGCAATTTTTAAATAGGACTCGGATAACTGAGACTCCTCTGTATTTGTATATGCAATTAAGCATATCTAGTATCATATTGAATTAAAAATATACAATATATATATTTATTTATTGTATTTAATATTTTATAACATATCTTATTTATTTTCTAGGACGGCTCACATATCAAAGGCTTGCTAATTAATTTTATTCATCACAATTGGCCATCATTATTGAAACTAAATTTCGTAGAAGAATTTATTACACCTATTGTTAAAGCATCAAAGGGAAATCAGATATTGAGTTTCTTTTCAATGCCAGAATTTCAAAAATGGAAAACAGAAACTGATAATTTTCATACGTACAAGATCAAATACTACAAAGGTTTGCATTTTTGTTTTTGTACATTCTTGTACTATTAATACTATTATTTTTACTATTAATCTTGTTGTCGTTATTTACAAAATCTTTCTCCTTTTAGGTTTGGGTACCTCTACTGCTAAAGAGGCGAAAGAATATTTTGAAAATATGACTAGACATAGAATTCGATTTAGGTACGAAGGCGATCAGGATGATCAAAATATTATTATGGCTTTTAGTAAAAAGTGCGTTGATCAACGTAAAGATTGGTTAATGAATCATATGGATGAAACGAAGAGAAGAAAAGAAATAGGGCTCTCTGAACGCTATCTGTATGAGAAAGATACACGTACCGTGACCTTTTCTGACTTCATTAATGTTGAGTTAGTTTTATATAGCAATTATGACAATGTACGATCGATACCTAATATGATCGATGGTTTTAAACCTGGACAAAGGAAAGTGGTGTATACATGCTTGAAGCGTAATGATAAACGCGAAGTAAAAGTTGCACAATTGGCTGGTTCTGTTGCTGAACATTCAGCTTACCATCACGGTGAAGTTTCTCTTATGTCGACCATTATTAATTTAGCGCAAAACTTTGTAGGCAGTAATAACATAAATATACTTCAACCAATTGGTCAATTTGGTACGAGACTCGCAGGTGGTAAAGATTCAGCGAGTCCTCGTTACATCTTCACCATGCTTAGGTACATATTACTTCAGTATTGCACGTGTAGAAGAATAACGTACATGTAAGATATAGTTACTATACCGTTATTTATTGTACAGTCCATTAGCGAGACATATATTTCATAAACACGACGACGCATTATTAAAACACGAGTACGATGATAATCAAAAAATCGAACCCGTTTTCTATATACCAACTATACCAATGGTATTAGTGAATGGTGCTGATGGCATTGGTACTGGATGGATGACAAAGATACCAAATTATAATCCCAGAGAAATAATTGAGAACTTGTATCGAATGATGGATGGCGCTGATCCAAAACCTATGGTAATGTTTCCTTCATATGTTCGTTTCTATTCAATATTTACATATTTTATTTCAATCTTATATAATATGTTGTAGATACCATATTACAAGAATTTCAAAGGGGTAATAGAAAGCTGTGGAGACTTTAGGTACGTGATTAATGGAGAGATTTCAGTGATTGGACCGGATAAAGTTGAAATTACTGAACTTCCAATCGGGACTTGGACGCAAGTTTATAAAGAAACTGTGTTGGAACCAATGTTGCACGGAACTGATAAAGCTCCAGCTGTTATTACGTAAATATTATTCTTATTTTTAATATCCAAATTACGCGAGGTAAGTAGTTCCAAGTGAATGTCCATTATTTATTTTCTTTTGTATTATAGGGATTATAAGGAATACAATACGGATACAGCAGTTCACTTTATAATAATGATGACTCGCGACAAATTACTAGAACTGGAAAGGGATGGGCTTCATAAAGCGTTTAAGTTGCAAACAACAACGACAGTTACATCTATGGTAGGAAGCTGTCATATTTGAATATTTAAACATCAGTTGACGATGTACCAAATTAATTTGCTTCTTTTCTGTAGTGCGCATTCGATGAGAATCAATGCCTACAAAAATACGATAGCGTCCTTCAAATTTTAAAAGGCTTTTATAAAGTGAGATCAGAAGCGTATCACAAAAGAAAAGACTATTTGGAAGGTATTCTACAGGCAGAAGCGTCGAAACTTTCCAATCAAGCACGATTTATTTTAGAGAAATGTGACGGCACAATAGTGATAGAAAATAAAAAGAAGAAAGACATGATACTCGAATTGATTAGACGGGAATATGAATCTGATCCAGTTGTAGCCTGGAAGTTGTCCCAAAATAGGGAAGAAGTTTTAGTGAGTATAGTATTATTATATTTTAACAATAAATATAAGGTTTCATTCAATCTTAATTGTTACGCTACATTAGGAAGCTGAAGTAAGTGATAGCAAGATAGTAGTCATGCAAACGAAAGCCCTATTCTTTCCCAACGAAATTGAATTTCTTATGTAACCCTTTTAACATGCAAACAATTATATGATATAGGAGGAAGTAGCAGAAAATGTTGAAGACGAAGCGACTGCGTCGCCCACTGCCATAACGAAGGAAAATTTTGATTATTTATTAGGGATGACGTTGTGGAGTTTGACAAAGGAGAAAAAAGATGAGTTATTACGTAACAGGGACGAAAAATTGGCAGAGTTGAGAAGACTACAAGCACGCACACCTGTTTCTTTATGGAAAGAGGACTTAGATAGCTTATTGAGCGAATTGAATAGGGTATGGGAATAATTGCTGTTCTTCTTGTAAAATGTTTCTCTTGTTTTACATATTAATATATATTATATTTTAAACAAATAGTTAGAAGAAAAAGAACAGAAAGATGAAACTAAGTCGAAGCAAACTATTAAAAAACCGCCATCAAAGTTTTACGCTTTTGATGATGTTCGACGAATAGCTCCTATAATTGATATCGAATTGAAGAAAAAAATTGAGAAGGCAGATATTGTATCTAAGGATAAAAAGGAGGGAATAAAAAAACAACAAAGGGTAACAACAGTGCACAACTAGCTTAATTACTTCATTTTTTATGAAATTCCTCATATGTAAGGTACTTTATGGGTCTTTAACATTAACATTTTATGTCGTAATGTTAGGTAAAGAAAGAACCAGTGGAAGAGAAAGATGAGTTTGATATGTTAGTAGAAACAAACACGAAACCTTTAGAAGACAGATTGAGTAGTTCCCCAGGAAAGACGGAGAAGAAGATAGGTGGCAAGAAAAGTATGTATGAGTATAATTTCAATGAAGTAAACGGAATTTCGAAGATCGGAAACACTAATGTTTCCATTTTTATTTGAATTAGAACTGAAGCAATCAACGTTACCGTTTAAATCAAAAGTAAAGAAAGAAAAAACCGATAAGAAGAAAGACAAAGATGACAGTAATGATGATATCGATTTTGGTAGTATCTCTCCTGTACCAACTCCGCGTACATCTCGTAGAGCTGCAGGTATTTCATTCATTATTGATATAGTTTTCGCTTGTGCTTCTAATTAATTCGTATTAAAAGTTATATGAAAGCATAACTTATTCTTTCAATTCTGCTTTTGACATTATAGCTAAAAAGAATTACAGTTTAAGCAGTGACGAATCTTCTTCTAGTGACGAACTGTTTAGTGCTGCTTCAGATACAGAGCAGTGAGTGCTTCCTATATTAGCTTTGTTTCTAATAGAATTACTTAAATGATGTAAACGTTTTTTTGTTGTACTTGTGTTTTAGAAAAGCGAAACAGACTGCTAACAGCGATTCTGATGATATGTTTAAAGTACACAAGAAACGTAAGTAAATTTGTTAGTTGCAAATGAACTGAGTTATAACTGAGCTATGGAAGTATTACCATCTAATTTATTTCTGTTCATAACAGCTAGTTCAGAAGAACTTTTTGACTCCTTAGTCGGTGGTAACTCACCAGAAAAGCAACAAAAATCTGCGATAGTACTATCTAGCGAAGATTCGTCGACAGTGTTCTCACCTCCGACGAAAAGTAAGATATTTAATATCACGTAATAATTGTTCACGTGAATATTCACACGATCGTAAAATTGTTTGTGCAATGTTGTTAATTTACGGACACCTGCCATTTATTTTCTTTGTTTTTCTTTTTGTTGCAGTGCCGGCCAAAAAGAAAACTGAAAATGGAGGAAAAGGGGCGAAAAGGCAGTTAAAGAAAAAAATACTTTCCTCCGACTCGGACTCCGAAGAAGTTATGTTTTCACAGAAACAAGCTGTAAGTAATAAGACAATTAACGCGCTATAAAGCACGAGCCATTTTCAAATAGAAGAAAGGAAATTATTATTTATGAAGTGAAATTATGCATTTTAATGCTAATTCAATCACAATTTTGTGTTATGCAAGACTTATTATCATTTGCTTATATACATATGTAGGCAAAGAAAAGAAAGAAGAACTCTGAATCAGAGGATGATACTCTTGGTAATACAGTAGAAAGTTCTTCGTTACCAACACGGAAAACTGCCGGCCGTGTTCGTAAACCTGTTTCGTATGCTGTTCAATCGGACGACGAGGATTCAAATTGATCGATTTTGTACAATACTTTAAAAGTATAAGCAAATAAATGGCAAGTGTTCCAGAAAGCTTAAATAACAAAGAATACAATTTTAAATTAATTCATAATCGAATCCGTTAATGAATCTTGTGATTACATTTGATATCAATGTTAACGAATTCTGCTTTGATTTTTATCAAAGCATTAGTAATTTTATATAATATTGTACATATATGTACTAGATAGTAAACATACGAATTAGAATTTTAAGAAAATTTACATTTACGATGATAAGTAAACTGTGTGTAATATGCAATGTAATGCATCTGGATAATGAATGGCTGGATATCATATCTGTATGTTTAAATATTTAAATATTATTGAATTTAAGAATACGTGTTTTCTTCTATGTCAACTTTCTTAAAAAACAAGTATAAATATTCATTGTTCTGTAAAGAAAATTAATAAAAATATCATATTTTTACACACGTGACAAATGCTAGCTTATACGCTCTTCTAAATTAATGAGAACGAAATAGTGTATAATAATTTGCGAAACTCAATACGAATGAAAACTTTTCTTTCTTGTAATAGCCATACACTAAGTATATTAAATGTTCATTTCATGTACATAAAAAAAAATATATATATACATATATAATCATACATTTTAATCTTATTGGCAATGAGTATTGATATTGAATAAAGGAAAACGATGTTCTACGTATGTGTAATAATTATAGGAATTGTATAAGTTTACAAGAATGAGTTATTTCCATTTATAATTAATGAAACAATAATTTATATACCAAATTGCATTATAGATATTCAATTGATTAAAATTTTGCTATATTTATTTCTATCTTTTTATACCGCAAGCTAAGTTCTGTAATATTATTTGCGACGTGCAACATATCAGTAATAAAGAACGTACTTACCATAAAGTGTAAACAATTGTACTAATTACAACACTCAGTGCTGTATATAATCGATTGCCTATAATCTCTGAACGAAATTCTTGTCAAGCCAAAATAATTCAACACTATTAACGTTAAAAAAATACTATAAGCAAAGTGTTTGTTGAATACCAAAATCATGTTCACTTTTCACAACGAAATACTGCGTATGTGTCATGCAAATAGAACACTATCTCACCCAATAAACTTGATTTCCACTCCGTGGTTTTGGTGGTCGGAATTCACCTAAAACTCTAAGTCCAAACAAATATTCTAATCATTTCCATCTTATCCATCCCAATTCCACAGTTACAATTAGTTGCTAATGACCCCGGCAGTCGACGCGAATTTAAACTGACAATTAAAACAGAATTTGATCTCAAACAAATACAAATCGTAAAAATTAGATATGAAATATAACATTTTGTTTTTCGTACAAAATCATAGGTGACATTGTTCCGATCAATTGCTTTACTGATTGTTTATGCAATTTGACTGTATATCTTAATTTTTATTCAACAACTTGTTTGTTGAAAACTTTGATGTGTATGTGAATATTTTATCGTAAGGAAGATATACACTGTTATATGTAATTCATATTTAATTAATAAGTTTACTAATTTTAAATTATACACAAATACGTAAATTTATTGCTATAACGTTTCATACACCATCCTCGACGCAATTCCTGTTGTTTATGAGGAAGATCGTGACTATGCTGACACGCAAGGGCGATAAAAAAAATGTCTCCTTTACTAAAGAATTGCATAATTAATTTTCTTAAAAAAATTCATAATAATATTCCAAAGTTCAACGTGCATAATCACGAGGGCACGTGGAGCTAAAAATATTATTATGTAATGATTTTATACTGTGCAGTAGACCCGATAATTTGAAAAATATTTGTATAACCAGATAATGCTAAAATATTTGTGCAACGAATTCTCTATAAAAAATCTCATTCCTTGAATGAAAATTTGTTTTCGACACATGCATTTATTAATTTTATTGACGATGCATTTTCAAGGTATCTTCATTATATACAAATGCAAAATTGATTCTATAACAAAACATATAAACACTGCTTGGCATAGATTCACCTTTTTCTTTTACCATTACAAACTACCTCCAATGAGATTTCACGGAATAAATGCTCGTTAAATGATCTTTTCATTCTTTCATTGCTTTTACTTTAATCGAATAATTCTTCAGTTTCTTAACTGTGATCGTAAACGAAATAATATCCTTTTTTTATTTGAAACAAGTGTTTTCGTAACTTTTACTGGCCAAAGCAAAGTCATTTTTGCCCAAGAATAGTATGCACGAATTGTCAGTTTAAGTTATAATAAATATAAAACAATATCGTGAAATGAATTACAATTGACGTTGATTCGACGACATCAAGCAAAATTTCTTCAGAGATAGGAAAATAACGATTATAAATATATCTAAAAATTAAAATTCCTTTTTTTAGACAATTATGCATACGCGTCCCCGGAAAAAATTGAACGAATTTATTCTTCTGACTAGTTTGTTTTTCAACTTAGTTTACAAAAGCCATTTCCTCGCGGAGGAATTCAAGAAATATCTGCTTTCTTTTGTTTTGACAAATTTGAAAAGTCGCAAGTGAAATAGGAGAGGGAAGCAGGAACGGTTGGCTTTTAGAATAGAAGCGATGGATCTAATCGTAGACTCTGTTCAGACTTGTAATGTATTCTCCTCTGACCATTCTTTGCCAATCACGTTGGTATTGAGTTATCAATACCGTGCCCACATTGTTCCAACAACTTACAATATTTTTAACAACTCTCTAGTACTCCCAAAAGCTGCAGTACGTCGACAGATGCGACTATAATACAAAGCAAGGGCACTTGATAAAATAACTTAATCTTCTATTTCATAATTATCTATATATAACGTACATATATAAAACAAATTATGAATAAAGAAATAGCAATCAGGTTGGTACAGTATTATGAATCTTACCCTTAAAAATTTGATAACGCCTGATTATACGAATTGATATATATATATATCACGAAATTGTAAGATCATAATTAACGCGCCGAAGTCCACTCTTGAGAGAGAAAAAAAAATAAAATAAAGAAAGAAAAAACTGGGTCACTCTATTAGAAAATTCTGCATTAATAATGTACATGTGCATGGAGCATATAAGCGGTGGACTACGATTCTATATGTTCTTTTCCATTTGGGAGCATCGCAATTCTTTTTTTTACTTTCCTTGCATCCGAACCTTAGCCCAATCAATCCGATATAGATAAAGCCCACTCGTTTCAGAATAGGAACAACCAACCAAATCTCCTCGTGTGTGTATGTTAATCGTTATTAGTCATGATATAAGTAATAATGTTAATATTTGAATAAAGTAACATGATGTGCAGTCAAATATTCATGGAATACTTGGCTGCACGGAGGTCATGCGAGGATCCACCACAGTTTGTCTTTCCACTGTCAATGCTGTCCTGTTTCTTTACACCATATATATATATTATATCGGATTTATTAGTATATATATATATAGTATAAATATATACACGCACGCTAGTTTTAACAATCTTTCGTCACACTCATTCACGCATACGTAACTTCAGAAGAGAGGAACGTTTCCGTAAAAGCAAAGTCCCTCTACACAGCTTTTGACATGCTTTGCTTCGGATATTTTATCTTCCGTTGCTCTCTTTATTCACCGAGTAATTTTTTGTTTTCACTTTGCAATGTGATTTCCATCGCTATACTCCTTTTTGTTTCCTTTTCTTCTTAATTTGAACTTCACTTTAATTCACAATGACTTATCACATGTTTATCTGTCTCTCAATTCATTTTAAACACTATTTATCAAGTCAGCCCACTGTTTTTTTGATACAAGGAACGATAATACAATTGAATATTTACGAACACAACATTTTTTTTTGTCATGCTGAATAATGTAGCTTGTATTGTAGAAAGACGCAAGCTTCTGGACTTGCGGTGACCAGTCTCGCATCTCTCTTGCAATGTCCTATGTAGTCGGCCTGTAAGTATAGTTGTAGAGGTGTGGTGGAAAATGGTGATGATGGTGGTAGTGGTAATCGTGGCATTGGTGATGGTGATACTATCCGGTTTTTAGTATTTACAATTCGTTATAGCAATCGCTATGTTCCTAAGATGAGATGGTGTGCAATTCAGTGTTCGAGATTTGGCATGTATTAGTATATCGAAGATTTTGTCTTTAGTCCTTTTCCACTACGAACTGCTTGACGCGTTCATGCCACTAAACATGCCAATACTAAATGAGGTTTGTTGCTGTTGCTGTATCTGCTGCTGCTGTTGTTGCTGCTGTTGGTTATTCGCTTGACGGCCATGTTTTGGCACTGGTGGTTGTAGATATTCGTGTTTAGCTAATGTCAATACATCTATGCGTTCCTCTTTTCTATACGCTAGGCAACTTCTTATGAAACTCTAAAAGAAAAACATTCGAACAGAATTTTATTATAATGCTTCCGTTTATAATTGTATTTTCGTTCGCTCGTTAACGTATTCAAAATCATACCTTTGCTTCGTTGCTAACAGTTGGTTTATTTGCAAATTGAACTTCAGTTGCTTTTAAAATTGTGTTCTCCTCTAAAATTGTAGCTTGAGACTGGTTATGTCCGAATGGCTGAAAAATAATTTTGTTGATATAGATTTTACACTTATTAGTTAATAACACGTAAAAAATTAAAAGTATTGTAAGAATTATTTCAAACGATTTAATTATACCTTTTTGCCGTACAGACATTGGTAAAATATGACTCCTACGCTCCATACATCAACTTTTGACGATATTTTTGGAGGATTTTTACCAATAACAAAACACTCTGGTGGAAGATACCTAAATCATACAAAACACGTACTTTATCACCACATTTCAATTACAGATTGTAACGCGAGAACTTTTATATTCTATAAGACGAAGATTTTTTATGTTATAAAATAACTTTCTCGGAATGAAAAATATACACACCAATAGGTACCGGCCCCTTGAGATGTTAAATCCATTCCGTGGTCTGGATTATAATTTTCTTCGTCCATTACTTTACTTAACCCGAAATCCGTAATTTTTATTTCACCGCAAACATTGCCTTCGGTTAATAATATATTGCCTGCAAAATTATAACGATCATAGTGTGGAATACAAAAATTTTATACAGACATATAATGAACATATAAATAGCAGTAACTTACCAGGTTTTAGATCATAATGTATGACTGGGGGTTTTATTTCATTAAGGTACTTTAATGCGGACACAACTTGCATAACAATAGATCTTGCTTCTCTTTCGGGTATAGTCTTATGCTGAAAATGTGAAATATTTTGTAACGTATCGATTGGCGTTCAATGAAAAATTGCAAAGGGAGAATATTAGAACTACGCAAACATACATACCTGCTTGAGGTAAAAATCTAAATCATGGCCATCACAATATTCCAAAACGGTACAAAAAGAATTAGCGTCAATTTCAAACACATCATACAATTTCACAACGCGAGGATGATCAAGAGCCTTATGTATATTGTATTCTCGTAGCGCATGCCTGTATAAAGAATAGAAAAGGAAATATAATACAAACAATAATCTAAAACTATATTTGTGTTACGCGGAATTAACATTGCTTATGTAGTTTCGATATCGATATTATTCTAAGTCCGAGAATTTTTGAGAAACCAAAAAACACTTATCCCATTAGTTAATGTTGACAAAATTCTGCAAAACTTACTTAATATAATTAGCCTTCTTATCCTCTTTCCAGTCTTTATTCAGTTGATGCACTTTACAAGCGACATATCGTTGTTCTTTTAAGTCAAATGCCTATAAAAAAAATGGAATGCTTAAAAGTTGAACTTATTAATACGAAATATCGTTCGAATGAATAAGAAAAATCACCTTACCTTATGCACTTCACTGAAGCCACCCTTTCCTAATAACATTAGTAGAAGATAACGTTCGTTCAATACGGGATGAGAGTTGAATCTCGATTGGTCCTCGTTGTGAATACGTTTTAGTTCTCTGATGTGCAAATTTCTTTCTCTTTCGAGTTTCTCCATTTCTAATTGTAAATCTGCGTCTTCTTTCTTCAACGCACTTTGCCTTAACTATATGTATTCAAACAGAGGTAAACATGTGTAAAATAATGGTCGTGGAGCATAAAAATATGATAGACAAAATCGTTTACTTAATGGTGGAATTGCAAGGAACAAAGGATGTGGGCGGAAGCGTTTTAGCAAAGGAATGTTATGCGCCGATAGCGTAATATAATGGACCATGAAGAAGTTGAGGGCAGTAAGTAAAGCAGCGCATCGCGACGATGGAATTGTGATAACAGAACTACACTTGGTGGAAACGATATCCTGAAAGTATAAAATTGGCCAAACGGCGGCGAAAAGATGTAAACAATTCTTAGATATCTTCGATTTTGAGAGTGAAACGTGTAAATGGTGTAGTGTTGATATGCGGTAAAACATTAACTGCAATATTGATACAGGGTAGAGCAGAGTTTTTTCAGCATTTTTTATCTCGTGGAACACTTTTACCTACAGTTAAACTTCCGATTGTATAATAAAATCATGAAAACATTCTGATAATGTAATATTGTACATGCATCTAAACTTAATTAACTATTTAATGGGTTGAAATCTTCGATTAGCCACAGCTGACCATTTACCCGTTTGTATTCTCTGTGTTAATCTTTCGAAAAAAATGATATTAGAAACTCCTACCATAAAGTTCGAATCATCTGAGTTATACAGGACTCGAAAACTCGAGACTCCATTGTACCTGGGTATCGCAGTACCAATGATTTCATTTTAATTCATTTTATCATTCCCACCAAGTGTATCTGGAAAATATTCATTACCTTGAGTATTTCGTCGGCTTCATAATACTCCTGCCACGTATAGGATCCGGGTACTGCATCTGGCTTCAAAAATGTCGCTTCCGTGCCATTATGCAAAGAAGGCTGAGGCTGACTACGTTTCCTACCAGTTTCACTGTTCGACGGCCTCTTTTTGAGTAAGAGTTTTTTTTGTTTATCAATTTCCTCCCGCTCGGTCGCAATTTCCTCTTGCCGTCGTGCTAACTCTTGAAACGCGTAACCATCGGTCCAGTTTTCTTGAAACGTTGCACCAACCCTTTGTGTCACAAATTGTCCCAACCTCAGTCTATTTTGCATACACTTTTGCCTAGCCTCCTTTTTTTCTATGTTTGATTTTTCTTTTAGTAGCTTCTTTACAACATCTATACATTTATTTATATGGGATTTGTGCTGTTCAATTAGTTTTTGTTGATTAGCCATTTGATGCCTAAGTTCGTCAGTTGTCTGAAAGCAGTAGAAACAGCCGTAAAAATATGCTGATATTTTTCATCATCATATATCAAATAAGTTGACTGGGAGTGATCGATATGCCAACATTATAATAGAAAGATCTTCACGTTTTATACAGAAAAATAAATATGTATTTTTCTATAAGTACCGATTCATAGAAAAATGTTTATCTAATATTTACGGTATATTATCATACTTACTCTATTTAATTCATCAATTTTGTTATTACGTAATTCTAAATCTGAAGAGGCTTGAGTTTCAAATTCCTGTATCCTCTGGCAAGTAAGTTCTGTCTGAAATGCAAGTGATACATTTTATTATTAAAACGAATTGACAACTGTAACAGCTGATACATTTGTCAACATAGTTTTATAAATTCCAGATACCTTGTTGCACCCAAATAGACTTGGCAAGCAGATTAAGTTTTTTATTAGTGCAACATTTTAATAACTCCACGTGGAAGTATGATGATACTTTCGGCTTTCCATAGAAAATTATAATAAAGACAGTTCTACATTTATATATGTATGTATTATTTAACAGTAATAAGCTCAATTTTTATTCGAAAAAGTAAAACTACGGAGCGAAGCCCAAACATATAGATGGAACAAAATCGCGCAGGCAGCAAGGAAAACACCGAAAATGTATGCATGTGCACATAAAGAGAATTGTAGAACACAGATTTTTATCTTCCATAGACGTGTTAATATTTAGTATATCGAAAATAAAATTCCATCCAATGTAATCTCTTCCAGCGATAAAATGGACTTATAGCCAAGTGCAAGCCAAAAAGTGGCAAAAAATATGTTCTGAGAAATTGAAATAAGTGGAAGTTAAATAATTTGAACAACTCGAAAACAAAGCAGAAATTTCGAAATACGGAGTGCTATTACAAGGTAGCCAGCACTCTTATGATAACAAATGGATACAGTGCTACAGTCCAGACAGAAGTCAACTGCGAACTTACTGCAAACATCTGACAAGAAATGCCCATTATAAACCACAGAATACAAATATAAACAATATATAAAACGTGAAGAATCTTTCCTTATGGAAAAACTGGTGTAAAGAACACAGTGAAGTATATTTTGTATTTATACATATACGATCTCCAAATAAGTACGTAATAATAATAAATTGTGCATTTTCTAACGAAAATGGATATTTCCAAAACAATCGCATACCGTAAAAAAATCTATATACTACAAATATTAATTATATTTAAATCGCTAAATATACTCCTACGTGAAGATCCATAGTCTAAACATAAGTAGACTCGCTTTCGACTAAAAACAGCTTCGATTCTACATTCGTAATGCTTATAGAAACATTTGAATGTTAATTTAAAATAAGGTATTGCAGAGAAAGAAAAGTTATAATACAAAATGGCCAAAAGATTCCTTAATCTCATAAAGAGTCTTTATGGGCCGTTTCTTATAAAATGCTTGCAGATATTACCGAGTTTTGCTTACATTTGGGGTGTTAGTCTTCGCTTGCCTGACCTGGCTTGTCCTACTGAGGTTGGTAGGCCTTACCTGCACCTGCTTGCTGACCATCGAGCCTGCGGGTTGTGTTGAGGCTGGCGGAGGAGGAGGTGGAGGTTGAGGAAGAGGTCTTGGCGGTTGCATTAGCGAAGAAAATTCTGCCGCTGAAGAATTGGGTGTTGTTACTTGCGGTGAAAGAAGTTGCTGAGGCGATGGTGGATACTGTTCAAAAACAATAATGCAAATTATGAATAAGAGGATATAATGAGTTAATATTACAAAGATGCTATAATTATATGGCGAATATGAAAAGTTGTATGTTATGTGAATGTACACAATGCATGTAATGTATATAAATTGTACATCTTATATTTACCATAGGATATCCTTGTTGAGGTGAAGGACTTTTAGCACCCCCATGCCGAATGGGACTGTTACCCAAATGATGCTTTGGAAAATACTCGTTAATTTTTTTGTTTTCAAGAGCAGCAACAGATCTGGACCCTTTACTGCCTCCTACAGGTCCTCCTGTAACTCCCCCACCTCCGTCATCAGCTTTGCGTTTCCTTTTCCTTTCCGAAGGAGTTCTTGGTACCTTTTCCGGAGTATTTGGATCTACCTCCTTATCGCTATGTGATGAGCCTGTAATTACGTGAAAAGTTATTACAATTATAATGTAATATTTATACAACTGTTTGCATTACTTATTATAACACGAACAACCTGTTCCTTGTTGGAAATAAAATGGAGACACATTTAATAACTTACCAGTGCTCATGTTCGAGTCTTGACTATGAACTGACTGACCAGAGTTTACGGTTGATTGAGGTGCCATCTGAATTTGTGACCCAGCAGACATCTGAAATAAAAAAAAAACAAAATAAGGATATAAGATAATATCTAAAATATATTCCTTTGCCAGAGAATAGTTTAGCAAAATGGGAAACGGATAATTATAATGTTATAATAATTAGTGTGACCGATACTTGTCAAAAGATCGCGATAATGGGGTAAAAAAACGATTATCTTGTACCAATTATTTGTGTTGAAAAAAATTTAGTGCAAGCTTATTCGGGAAAACAACATGGAGAAAAATATCGCAACGCGAATCAAGATTCAATACTTGTAAAAGAGGTTACACCAGTTCGAAATCGTACCGGTGTATAACATACTACCTAGCAAAAATCGCATGTTATTAAGACAGAATTTATTATACAGAAGGAAACTTAGACGGATAGAGAAAGACTAACTAGAAAAAAAGGAAAGACGTGTGCGTAAGAGAGATAGATGTACGTTCATCAAGAAGTGAAAAGAGACGGAATGTGAATGAAAAAGACTGTACAGGAGAGAAAGAGAGAGAAGTGACACCTTCCAGGACAGCCTATGGTGGAGCCCCATAGTCGTACTTGCTATTTGAGCTAATAGACAGTATGTCAACCATAGGCACGGTTTCGCGCACAATTTGTACGTAAATGTCAATAACACCGTGTGAACAAAATGTGTGATATATGTTTAGAGCTAGAGGAATCACGACAAAATGGAGGACCCTAGCAGAGGGGAACGACGGAGGGGCAGGGAGTTACAGGGGCTATAGAAGAGGTAAGAGGGAAGGCGACGGAAAATGGAGAGGGGGTGGAAGTACTGAAACAGTGAGAATGGGATGGGGGGGTAGGAGGTAAGAACTCGATGGCACAGGAGTGGTTAGATTGGGAACCGCGGACGCGCTCCGCAAGGGGGCAGTTTTACTCACTGTTTCACATCTGAACTCTGGTCAGCCCGGCTAGTTAACTGGTTTTCCTATCGTACATACTTTTCTACACACGTAGCAAACGCAGCCGCTAGGCATAGCGCTTTTAATTAACAGCAACGATAAGCGCGTCGACGCGCTACGTCATCCGATTACTGACGTCGACGATCCTTCGATAAATTACGCAGTCTTATTATCATCAGCGGCGTGTCAGCCACGTTTACGCCGCGCGCGGTTAAGAACCCGGATTAATGGTAAGTTCTCATGGACGCGGTCACGCGTTTGCGCGTTTGCCAGGCGAAACACACACGTTCGAATTCCACGCTCTGTCACTGACGTGCACACGCTGCTTATGATTAAAAGCATCGCTACCACAAAGCACTGCAAATATGGATGCATCGTTCAAAAAATTGCACTTCCGATAACATTTCTCGTGGGCACTCGTATCGCGGTTCTTTAAATTTTTCATTTTTTCCATAATACATAAGTTTACTTGTACATTCGCGGTATTGTCACATAAAATCGCAAATCTTACATACTCCTTAATGTGCATCGATTACATTTATGATATGCTAATGTAGCGATTGTTACTATAGATAGATAGTGACAAATAATGCGTGTCCAAAATAAATTTCCATATCACACAATTACAATATATATATATAGTATATAGTGTGTGTATATATGTATGTATGTATGTATGTATATTATACTAGCGAAGATAGTGCACGGAAAAAGACACTGTAAGAATTTAATCGTACTTATTAATATTTACCTTCTCTTGTATGAAAATATGAATGCACAAGACTTTATATGTTAAATTTTTCTGAATCAAAGTGCAAGAAAAGATAATCCCATTAAATTTAATTTTAAACTACTGGTTTATTTATATCTTGCTTGAATGTGCAGCATTATACTTTTCCGATATTTTGCAATGATAGTGATATAATATAAACTTATTTGCGAAAAAATTCGAAAAATCCTCTCTCTTGAATTATGATGAAGCATATTGACACTTGTCTTATGGAGCAAAAAGAAGAATGAGAAGAAACCGAGTACAATATTTATGGAAACATGGCTGTTTACTTTTACACTGCTACGTCAATACGAAATTGCATGTGAAATATACTAAAACGCATTAAACTTTCGGAAGAAAATGGAGCCATATTCAATCGCAATACTCCAATGAATATAAATTCTAAATAAAACCGCAGATTGGCGAATTCTGAAAAATATCGTGCCCTACGTGTACGTTCACAGTTGTTCAAGCGTTAATACTTAAAGGTAGGAATGAGAAGACTGACAATGAAAATTCAACTTCACACATAATCACATTAATAAACCTTGAGTTACCAAAACGAAAAATCTATGTCTGGCGTAGCATGGGAAGCACGATTTCTTATTATCAATAACTCGATTCAGCCAGGATTTTGCGGTCCATGGGTGATTCGTTTCACTTTCCTGCATCACTTCTGAATATGTCAAAAATCCAACAAAGGATAGGAAACTTCCTTATCGATGGATCAATGTCCGTGCCCGGAACTGGGCTAGAGGGCCGGGGAATCGTTTCTCCGGCAGCGATTTGCCTTTAAGTTAGCTTTGCTTATGTGCGCCTGCGTGAGTGTGCGTAAGCAGGGAGGTTACATGGAAAGTGGTAACATATACGAACCCAGTGAATCGGGACATGCGGATTTTACAGTGCACTCCTCTATTGCTGATGATTTGACCCTTCTATGAACACATCCATGGAGTCGTATTGAACGATCTTAAACGTCACACGTAAGCTATCCTTTCGAACACTCACGAAGTGGATTCACTTCGTATCTTCTTCAACTGAGCAGTTCCACTTGCAAAAGCGGCGTGCCGTCAGCGCGCCGGGTAAACAGCAACAGCACCAACAGCACCGAGTGCCGTCAATGGCCACGATAAACGGCATTACGCGTACGCTTCACGGGCCACGATCGAGCCAAAAACCCCGGCGTAGTCTCGCCTAATCGAAACGGAACTGGAACTGTCCGACCGCCGTACCGTTCGCATACTACTGCCTAGCGGAGTTTCCTCTTTCTCTCTTTCTTGGCTGCTCTCGCACTCCCTCCTTCCTTGCCGCTCTGCTCCTCTCCTATGTACGGCAAATGAGCAACGCGCGAGATTCCGAGATGCGGCAAAAGGTGCAACCTCCACCTCCCCGCGACGGCGCTACCGCCTGCGATCACAACAGACAGGGAAGAGAGAAAGAGAAAAATTGAGAGAATGTAAGAGAGAAACCAAGATACATCGAGAGACCTACGAGAGGAAGCAGAGAGAGGAAGGGGAGGGCAAGCAGAAGTTGGCGAGCTTGGTGGAGAGGGATGGACGACAAGTTGGAAAGAGACCTGACTGAGTGACAGAGAGGTTTTGCAAGGGGGGAGGGTCAGGAGAGGTAAAGGGAGAGGAAAAGGGAGTCGGAGGGAGGCATATGAGACATTCCTTCAGTGAACGGGTCGACCGAGTGTGAGTGCAAGCGAGCCGGTAAAATCGATGTGGCGAAGTGTGGCTGTGCCACTACGGCGAGCAAAGGGTGTGCTGTACCCTGTGCGTGATCAGTAATAATCTGCCTTGTGGCGTTATGCCCTACAGTTGAGTAAATTACAGTACCAGCCGTAAAATTCTATCCATCGATGAAATCGGATACACGATTATAATATTTATATATATTTTTTGACATTGTAGCTTAAAATTTGTCTGATAACAGCGTTCAATTTTTCTATTAATCCTATTGCATTCTTAATATTATCAAATGAGTCGAAACCCCTGTTAACATGCACAGCCCGTCATAATGACTGTAATGCAATTAGTCGTACATGTTACGCTGCTCAACGTGTAACAGCAACGCATACATTACTCCTTCACCGTCCAACTCTTATTTCCTTATTGCCCCTTATAAAATGAGCAAATGAATGTTAAAAACATTGTTCACAGATCTACATAAACAATGAAGACTAATATATCACAGTAACATATAAGTGAAACGATTAATGTTTAACAATTATAATGTTAAACAATAATTAATGTTTCGTAAACGTTAACAACAGAAGATACATACCTAACGCGTATGTAAGAATTTATGGATGCATGGCTGTAGTCGGCTGCAATATTGATTTAATTCGTAGAATTTTGTACAAGCGTACAGAATCCTATCAAGCAACGTATACACGGAGAATGGCACCTGACTCGAAATGAACATGGAGCGCCTTCACAGTAGTTCAACTAGTTACGCTCCTGCAATACGCCGTGCCGACGTGTGCTTCAGCCAGTGCGAGGGCGTATTAGCGAGATATAGCCCTAGTAGAGGGGATTGGTAGAACTAAGCGTATGTATGAAATGACGGCTCGACAGACGAACATAACTGGTCGGGCGGGAGCGCACGTCAGGCTTAGGTTGAACCACGCAGCCTTTCTCGGCAGTCGCGTTTCTATACTGATGTAGTGCGGTTATAACAACGTTTGCTCTAGTGCCGTTCACTTGGACTTCCCGTGTTTAATTCTCACTATATCCACTATTATCAATTAACCACATTTGGATACATTCTCAGTGGAATTTTGTCCTACGCAAGTTGAGACAACATCGGCTTTGTGTTCATATAATTCAACAAAAATTTCTGTGCGATTTCATACTCTCATATTTGTGCTTACACGATGTGATCACAATCTTATTTCTGACAGCATATATTGCCTTGCACTAATTTGATACATGACATATGATTTTGTTACACGTTATTGTATATTTTGTGTACTCAATGTGAGTGTAGCTTTTGTTGCATCTACATTTGTTAACTTTAGTAGAACATGAATTATCGAAGTGCAGAAAGCCGTCATTGAATATGATGGCGTTATGTATTTTACGCGTTTCCTTGCATTTTGACAGTTGAATAGTTTAAAGTTTGAATGCGGAATTGAAGTACACTATTGATGCGACACTCAGCAAGGAGCAACGTTGCAATATTTCGGATGCTGTGACAACATCGCATCAACACTGTGTTTTCATTTCTTGATGTAGGTACAAGATAGTTCATGTATATATGTATTTCTTTAATGCGATGCCATATCAAACACTCTCGAGCAATATAGAGTCTGTATCTCATATATTCAGAAAGTGGTCAGTATTAGATTAGTTCCTGACTAAATTCGAAGGATTTGTAACAATTAATTAAACTTATAAAAAGTTATTATTAATAAAATTAATAGTTTTAGTAGCATGTTGTTAACTTTGAAATTAGTAAAACAGATAGAATAGGTGGTGGAGTTTTAAATAACTAATTTTTGTCATTGTTGAAGATGAATATAAATAAGAAAGTGTTAATAAATGTCTTCATGAAAGAATTATTTCAACAACTAACCATTTTAACGGTCTTTGTAAAGTACACATTAGTCACTCATAGTTCCAGAGTACAGAAAACCATAACTTCTACTTTGAATGGTTCATTAGTAATTAGTGTATCATTTGGATGAAGTATAAGTAAATTACATCAGATGTTTAGATCCAAATGCTTATATGCTTCTCGGATAAATACCCATAATTAAACTACCCACATATAAAAAAAAAATTCCGGGAACTTCTAATTTAAATGATATTTATGTTCTCGAAGAATATTGAGATCATATGGAAATAGAAAATTATGCGACGTACACATTCCGCTCTTAGACCTTGCAATGCCATTCGATTATAGAAAACAGTTGCAACTACCGCGAACGTTTGACGCGACGGCAACACGGCAATGATTACCCCCACTCTTTCATGGACCGAGCCACTGTTTCCCCCACCACACGCAGACTTAGTCCCCTCCAGTGAACTCCCAATAGGTCGCACACTCATTAGCCCAGTCGCGCGCGATTTTCTCCCTCTGCTCCCTTCAGTCGCATGTCTCCGGCCCGATCAGCTGGTCGACCACGCGGTGTTGCCTCGTTGCTTCGGCTTGCGCTCTGCTCACCACCGTTCGCAGCCACGCGGTTTTCTATGTACACCATTCAGGGAAGGTTAGGTATGTTCCGGTGCCCTGTGTAAACGGCGTGTGCGCATCACAAACTGCAAGGACGAGTCCTCTCGATCTTGCCCGAGTTAAGATGCTTTCTTTTAGTGCAGCACGATCGTTACCGAATATTTTTACTGGGATTTCTTTTAAAACATGTTTATATTGACAGTTTTTAATATTATTTCCCCATTTTTTTTTATATTGCGAGCTAAATACTAATAGAATTTTATTGTTTAGCGTGATCTTAGTGCGATGTCTTACACTTTTTATAAATATGGTTGATATATATGTAGTGAATAGTGTAGTAAAAAAAAATAATTAAGAGAAAATGCAATTTTATGATGAACGACATCGTTTTTAAAAATTTAGTGTTATTCATGTTAATACTACTAGAATATTTACCATTTAAAAGTGACATGTCATAGAACTACAGAGTATAATGTATACGACAATAACATCAAAATTTTAGTTTTGGGTGCCTCTACACCTACTTTTCATGCTCGATCGATTGTAGGTAACACCACCAAAGCTCTTTATGTAAAAGTATTTAAGATAAATATATGAAATATAAAGCTAGACTGAAATATTGATTATTTTCGCTCTCCGTGAAAAGTTTACTCCTATAACATAGGTCGTATTAGAACGAAGATATACAATTTCTATATCGATATAGTGACTTTTTATTTGTTAATTTCACAATACAAGGATGACAGGTGGTTCATTACGTATGAACACAAGATAACATATTGCGCAGTTCAGTATATGCTGTAACATCATTTAGTATTAACTTCTCGAATTGACCGTGAATTAATGAGGCAGCTAGCATGGATGGCAAATGGAGCTTCTAAAGCTTTCAATGTTGGCCTAGACGCAGATTGAACGTAGGGCAATGCAATAACAGCATATTGTCAATATATCTTTCAAGTAGCAAAGAAATTTTTGATGTCGCTGTGATTTACATGCGACTGTCCTACGAATGAATAACTTTTTCTTCGCTGCTTCTAGCTAACTCCGCCCAATGTGTCTTTTAGGATTACAAACTTATGGCACGAGCGCAAATACACGCGTATAATTCGGTCCTCGAAAGTATATCATTCATTTTTATATAGCATAAAGAATTTAATTTCGGTTTATCATCCTTCGAATCAGATGGGGAATCTAAACGCACACACTGTCTACGCCAGGTGTGCAAAACTAAAATGTTATAGTAATTTTACGGGCTACATTTTCAAAAATTTAGCACATATCTATAACAAACTTAAAAAAAGAAATAGCAACCAGGTCAACGGATAATTCATGAGAATTCTCTAGCTTTCTAATTTATAAGAATTGATCGAATGGTTGCACAGAAGTTAACTCATTTTGTTTAACCCTTTGCGACCCAGGATATCAAAATCGAAAGGTCCAAATGCAATTGCTCTTTATTTCAGCTTTAATGATGTAATAAAGGCTAATAGGAATTATAAGCTATAAAACATTTTTAATATTGTTACATATACTTTTAGCGTATTCACTGATTGATTCGCCGCACTGATTTCGAAGGCCGACCACCGGGTCGTGTAAGAAGGAACCATGAAAACGCGGTTTCGATATAAAACCATAAGAAAGGGTTAATAATGTTTTTTATATCATCAGTTTTCGAATTGTATATTTCTTTTGCGTAGCATTGTGATTGAAGGATCAAACAAATCAGCAACTTAGACCGGTACTTTACAACCGAGTCTATAAATCGAGCCTGCAGGTTTTGTGCACAGGGATTTGCTGAAGATATTGCATCCCATAAACGCATAAACCCATAAGCCGAACGCGACAGTTTGTCCCCTTACTAAAACGAGGGTGTGAAATAATCGTTTATTTCTACTTTCCAATTATGATGATTTCATCCATGAGAGCCGAAACTAATTTATAAACTGAGAGGCCAGACTAACTTTTAAACTAAGAGACTAAACTAGTTTTTAACTAATTTCTTGCTGAAACTTGTATGGTTTTCCACAAGAAGTGACGCTGAATATAATGTCTGTAGATAATAATATAAATAGCTATGCTTGAGTCCATAACTTTAATCAATAGCTTCTATAAGATCTATTATTGCGTTCATTGTAATGTCATATATAAAACTACTTTCTGAGTTACAGTTTTGTCATGCATACTGCTACACTAACGGTAGATAATCGAAGTAAGAAAAAACGAGTAGACGAACAGACAGAACTGGTACTATTATCTACACCAATAAATTGCGAACGTGAGCATAATAATTTTTAGAATAATTTGTCGCTGATCTTTCTACTGTAATTTATTGGGATTTCAATTTTTCTTAAAATGTGAATTTTTTAATAGAATATATTACAATCAATTTTGTACATTTCCCACTACTCGATTGATTGTATTGCACTGTGTCACCTGTATTGTATATGCGATTATATTTTTGGAAATATATTTTAGGGTGGGGCTCAAGCATATGTATGTACCTTAAGCAAACACTTAACGTAGGTAGATCAGTAACGATCGAATCTCGTTCTAGTTCCAGTACGTGGCACTAGGTGGTCGGTTGAAGCGATTTTTCAGTTACGACTTATCTTATTCGATCAAATGCAATTTTGGAAAAGTAGGGCGCAAAGTTTTAAAATTAATTTTTCGTAGTTTCCAACTATGCTCGTGTTTTAATTACCCTGGTGCGATAACTATGCTCGAGTTATGTATTTTTTAATGTTTTGTATCATTCATCTATTAGAATATTCAGTTACCTTTCGTTATCAATCTATAGTATTGCTTACTTGTTTCCCGTTTCGCTATTTAAAATTTAGATGCTTGACTTAGATTGCCCCTACTATTTAGATAATATATTAATTATAAATTTAATACAGTTGTAGTCATTTTGCTTCGCAACACTAAACTACACAACGCAAATGAATCAGCATAGAAATCTCTCGGACCGGGGGACATTAATATTATTTAATTAGTAGAAGAATTTTATCCAAAAGCAAATAATAATGAATATAGTCTCTACGATGTTCTGGCTACTGATGTTTTTTTTTAATTCTTATAAGATAAACCCACAAATGATACTCATTCACGCATCATCTAGGGCAGTGCTCTTTAAGGATTACTCGCGAATAAAACAGGTATCCACCGATCGGCCACACCTAAGACCCGGTTCAGACGAAACTCTCTGTTTTGTCACTGTGGATATTTCAGTTTTTAGAACGTCGGAAAATTAATGTAAAATATAACATAAATATATACGATGCAGATCGTATATATTCTGAATATTAGAAGTGACACAGTGAAAGTGTTAGAAAGCAAATACTTCATTTTTCCCGGAAATATTATAATTGGATCGAATGGTCGCGTGGCAGGTGAATCAGAATGGAGGAAGCTCTCTAAGCTCCGAAGCTTAATTTGGACAACAGTTAAATACAGGATGTTCTCTGACGTGTCAAGAAACATTTAAGAGACAATTTTGGGACTGTTTCCGAATAGAAAGGTCCCGTTGCTTTATTTTGGGCTCAATAATTACCAAAGTAATATAATGGAAGCTGCCAATTATAATCGACCTCGATATATCTTACGGATAGATCTCACCGAGGGGGCTAAAAAGATGTCCAACCTCTTAATTAAAAATAAATACTACCAGTAAGATGTAAAGCTTCAACTTCAACGATGAATACACAAGAATTGCTTAGTTTCTTTCGTGTTATTCGTATCTAAGAGGTATGGAATGGATGTACTGTCTATATCCACATCTTTCTACACTTGTGTAATACGGTTTAGGACCATGCATTTCACCTTACCACTGTTGTATCGCTTCCAACTTTACCGAGTCAGGGTAGAAGAAGATTGCAACACAACTAGTGGGTGCAACTGAAACTAAATAAAGTGAAAGCAACTGGATTTGTAAATAAAACGTAGAACATGATCCAACGAGGTAAAAAGAGTGACAATATAGTCCGTTTAAATTATATCGAAGTATGAAATTGAATCGCGCGTAGATTACAAATGTGCAACTTAGAAACTTTCTGCTAGGCTCTTGGTAGGCCAAGAAATTGGTTGTTAGAAAGTGTGTAATATCAGGACCTGGACTAACACGTGTTTTAATCGTCCTATTAAATCTAATGATAATTTTTTGTTCTAATAAAATTAAGCGAGAAGCGTGTAATTAACAATTCTAGGTTTTTACATTGGGTTAACTGTGGAAAAAGACATTAATTATCTGGCAATCAATGGAATACTCGATTCAAATGATTATCAACAATTACTTAATTATGGAGCCCAATAATCGTTCAAGTGTGAAGAATGAAGCAAATGGTTAGATAGAAAAGAAATCGGTCGCACCAACGCGTAGGTTTATTTGGGTCGATTTTTTAGACTATTTCACCGCAAAGATATAAATCTAAATATAAATGCTTCCAAGAGGTATCACCGGAAATAAGTTAGTTGATCAATAACGCTATTGTAGGAGGTATCCATTTCTGAATAGAAGTACCAATGTTTTTATCTAGATAGTTTTAACAATAATTGGACACTATACAATCTCTGTACGACAGCGATTACCTATGTACGTACAGTATGGTACAGTATACTATGCTATAGTAGAGTACAGTGCAGTATAGTACAGTTATTTATGTATATACAGTAGACTTCCGTAGGTACTACACGGACCGTATAACACGACGAAAAAATTGGGCCAGTGCTCATGTAACGCATCCGAATAACTTTTTACAAAGCGATAAGCAAACTGTTTACATTTTCACGCGCTAATTTCAACTATATCACGAAAAAATTTTCATTTCGCTTTCCAAATTCTTCGTACCGAAGTTGCACGGTATTGAAAGGATACGTGATAACGAAATGGTTGTTCTTAAGTAATACATTTGTTTACGAGATATCAATTTATGTATTTTGTTAAGGAACGTTTTTTTTTTAAAGGATAAAAATATTCTACTTGTTACAATGTTGACATTTCTGTAACAGCGTTTTTTCTTGAGGAGTAGAATAACGAACTTAGATCAAAGATTACTGGACTGTTTGGATAATCACACTTGTGACAAAGTTACCAAGTTAAGACATGCATAAACATGCCTGCTTTTTCTTTTAAGGAATTAATGTTGTCATACTAATAGTTTCACTTGGATTAGGATCATCACGCTCGGACTGTAATCTTTCTGCCCTTTGAGACAATTACTTAACAGCAGGAGATAACAGAAGACCATAGGAAAATGTTCGTCGATTCTGTTAGTTATTTCAAGGCTACATTATACTTTATAATGAAGTACTGTATTTTTTGGTACACGTAATGAAAGTTCGTGTGACGACAAATCTCTTGGGCTTTGCGTGAACAGCTCGTACCAATGTACGAGGAACACTGAAAGATAATATTCTATTTGTTCGGAGTGAACATTTAATTGAATGTTTATTCAGTTTATTTCGGTATTACTTTCATGAGTTATCGAACAAGTCACAATCCATATCGTGGGTTATGTCCGCTTAACATTTTTTTTAATTGATTCCTCCCCGGCGAAAAGTTATCAACTCTGAATTTAGAGAACCACTGACAAGTAATATCTTCATTAATCAAACGCTATCATATTTATAAGCGGTACGCATCATGTTTTTATGTGTACAGTGGTGTTACACTTCTAATAATACCAAAAACTGTAAATACTAGTTCTGATAAAGAATATATCGTTTCCCTTATGCTCAAACCAGGAATGCACAGGTCGAAATATTAAGGAAATATAAAAATGAATGTAAAATGCAATTGGACAAATCTGGATGTTTTTGAAATTTCCTTGCAGACTTCAATTTAGCTATAAAATGGTATTTATTAAGACGAGACATTCATCTTAACATCTTTACTAAAAAAATAAAAAGAAAAGAATAAATTTGTTCATTCATGGTTTTGTCATAACGGGGACGATGTGTAAAATAAGCACACGCCAGTGCAAGTGCATGAGTGCTGTAATTCTCTCCTATCAGGAGTGAGTCTATGAATTTTACGTTACTATAACTTTTTACTGTTCCAAGATCATTTTGTAGTAATACATATGAATTTCATTTCATCTTTTAATCTCTTTAGCATGCAGCGGCGACAAAAAAAAAAAAGAAAACAACAATCTGACCTTAAAAACTTGCGGAGTATAGTTTCCGTATTTCTGAGCGTAGTTCAAACGGCACAAATTCGTAGACATTCTAATATAAAATCCGTAGCTACGAGGACTGAACGAGCAACGGAGGAAACAGAGCTGATATAATACTTTTTCTTGTTAGCATGGATATGAGCGGATATCAGCAGTCGGCGAAAGAAGTTCAATGTGGTGGCAAAAACTGATGGTAATGCAGATTGCTGGTTAAGTATTAGGTATTGCTAGCTGTTGCACAGCGTTATACTTTTATCGTCGGTGTTTTTAGACCTGCATCTGTCGGCTACTAATAAGAAATCGTTTATTTCGATTTCAGATTTATAAACGTACAATGATCTAATCAAGCAAATCAGAGAAATACGAAGTGGGTGGGCAAACTATTGCATAGAAATGAAATCGTGGTACGAAGGTCTTTACATTAGATAATTCTTAATTTGCGACTGTCAATTATAAATGCACAACAGAATTGAACTTAACTTATGTAATTATAATAAAAAGTAACCGTTAATAATTTGATCACCCACTGTACGATTGGAAAGAACTGTTAACGATTTATATACTGTATGCAAAGTTTAATACTTGTTTCATGTTTGTAATCCACTGGTACGATATCCAATAAAAGATGACGCCCGATTTGTAAATTTCGTCTTATTAATCATTTCAATGAAATTATGTGTATGATAAGCATGACGTTAAGACTCATAGGAAATACATGATAGTCCGATAGCAATTAAGTAGAATAGGACGGGATGTAATGGCTGCGATGTCTAACGAGAGAATCTAGGGAACCCGAATTAAGACTGATAGATGGTGGAAGAAAGTTGCAAGCTTAAGTCTTGAAAATATTCGGAGCTCGAAACGTTTGTCTATATGTGTTCAGTTGCCAAGGTTGGTAGGTAGGTATGTATAATATAAAGCTTCTATACAATGTGCGTAGTACCCACTTACTATCGAAAGGATCAATACGGGGGACATGCACCAGCAGCTTGCTTGCTCGCCGGAATCTCCCGCGCTAAGACATATAAATGAGTCGCTCAGAAGTCAAAATATCTATCCCATCAAACATACAAGACCGAAAGAAGAGAAGGCTGTTAAAGTTATAAACACCGTCATTAAAGTGCTGCTTAACAAATGGCAAAGAAAATACTTGAAATAGTCGTATTGCACTTGTCAGTACATACTTAGAATGTATGATTTTAAGAAATACAACTACATGTATCTGGATGTACGAAATATGTATAAAACTGTAACTCTTTTATAAAAAAATAAAAAGATTACGAAGTAAGAAATGTATATAGATTTGCTTAGCAACCTTGGCATTAAGGGAAAGGGTTAACAGGGAATAGGTATCAATTTTGACGATACATTCACGAGACAAACGAGGAATGTTAAAAACCCTCAGAAGCTGCGTTTCGTGTCGCATCCGTGGATGCCGAGCAACGTGTCATTAAGGGCAGGGGAAATGAAAACGTCGAGAAAGGGTAGAGGCAGTAGGAATGTACCTGCACATTCGGTACCTGTCGGAAATGCAACGCAACGCCACCGCACAATCGCGGCCGCTCTACTGAACAATGTCAAGTATACTGTGTACAAATGGGCAACTCGTGGACGTTCGATTAACTGTCTTTCCATTACATACGTTGTTATATTTGTATGTTTATGCGATGGCCCTCCTGTCGAATTGGCCAACGATGCCCTCTATGTTCAATTTCCCACGAATTCTTTTTCGATTTTTTAACTATTTTGGTACAGAACAGTGCAACAGGCAAAGAAGAGATCTACCTAACTGATGAATATCTTATGGATATGTATGGATGTACGCATCGACAAGTCAAAATGAGTTTTTCCCCCCCGAAAGCATATATGAGCCAACAGTACTCAAAAGGCTAATAATATTTCTAACCCTTTCGGCGCAGAACAGCGAAATGAAGAAACCATTCATGGCTGAAGTGGAAATAGTAGTAACATACACTATGCACGGGCACATACATATGCGGTGACAGGCCAAAATTAACTTTTCTTGGGCGCCTGCATGTATAGGCTAACAGCACTCAAAGGGTGAAAGGTGAATTAATTTGTGTTAGCAAAAATTAATTCTGCGAAAGAAAGTACGTCTTATGCGACTTCATAAGGGTGTAGAGTATTTCTTTCTGCATTAAGTTGGCGATTTTTTCATGCGTTCACTATATTGGATATTAATAAATGATATATTAAGTCACTTTGCATTTCAAAATTGACACGCATGTTTTGGATCGCTATATTAACGTGCTATAGGTAGGCAGCGGTATTCATGATTCTTCATTACAGTTAAAAGCAACGATTTAAGATGGAAGATTAAAATGGTTAACTTTCGCCATGAACGATAAATTATTGAAAGGTTCAGGATTCGAGGTGACTGATGATTATATTAAACATTATTCGCTCACGATGATGGGGATTAAATTAATCGCTATACACTTGCTGTGATCGATGACTAAACGAATGGTGGTATCTTCAATATGTACCAATACGCGTCTGTGAGTATTTCATTGAATTAACATGTCGTGTATTGTAATGCAACTCTTTTTAACCAAATTTATAACTACGATATGCTGCACCTTAAGTGTCTCGAAACTTCGTCCTTTTTTCTTTTCCTTAATAAATCATAGATAATGCGAAGAACTTTTTGGTTTTTCGTTCGTATCGAATTTATTGTGCATTTGATTGGTCTGGCAGTGCGGAGTAAATTATTTTAGAACGGTTAGGGGAGGAATTTAACAAACCGTTATAATATTCAATCAAAATTTTTAAATGCCACATTAATTAATATTTTCTGTGAACAGAATGTAAGAGCAAGTGAATTTCTCAATCGTGGTACATTTACAGATTCTGTTGTGACTGTTAACTTTTCACATTCACTTTTTTTCCCTTCGTACGATATAACGGGGCGACGAAAAATGTTTGAAATTAACGTTTTGCTGCGTTCAAAGGCCAATACTACATCGGTTCAAATTAATTTAGAAAGGAACAGTTTCGTAAACGGTAGTTCTCGTTCATTGCGTGTTATCGGTTGAAACATCAGTATCATATTATTTGTGACGGTCTCTAATACCTGCTGAAACACGGTAAGCTGCCGAATGATGCAAATGAAAGTGCGACAAGATCATCAAGTCTGTACGAAGAGCGTTATATTCGGTCTGTTTGTTAATTCAGATGAAACACGATGTGCGTATAACAAAAACCAGCAATTGAGTTGATTATGTGATTAGCTATTTGCCTAGGTAATTCGATTAAAAACCAGTTATAAATAAACAAAAAATCGAGTGAAACAGATAACCGTCTGTACAACCGAACAATTATGGAACTGATGTGAGAACCAATATCGGTATTGGTGCTGTAACTGGAGCTGATACTGGCACAGTTAGAAATTTCGATTCTGTATAACAGTTTAATAGTTTCTCTATACCAGTTTCGTCAGGAACCAGTTTAAAACAGTTATATCGAGAAAAATTACAATCCATGTAGCATAGTCTTGCGAAGAGGGAGTAAATTTTAAATTCGATAGCGAATGCAACAGCATTTATGTTATCTCCCTCTGTTGTAACGCGTGCAAAACTCGATCAACAGCTCTTTTTTACGTTTTTTACAAATTTTTGGTAATGAATCTGCTTCTGCGTGCATTATTAGTAGTATCGAACGATATTTATGCGCCGACTGTACGTATTACGTTGAAGTATCATTAATATCAACTGTGCCAAAAATAAACGAACTGTTGCTACGATCACGCATTCTAATTATTATTTTCCACTGAGTTGGCAAAAATCAATGGACAAATAACAAATAAGTTACGGTTAAGTCTCTAATTCTCGAAAATCCACAACGAGGGGTAGTTTTTTTTAGTTTTTCTTCGATAGAAAGGAGACTGGGAGTGGCAAACGTACGACTCAGGGGGAAGAACGCCAAAGTGTGGTAACAGATAAGCGAATCAGAAGCAAAATAGCAGTAAAAATCAATAGCATGCGAGAAAACACGATAAGTGTATCTATTGTATAATCAAACGGAGACTTTAACAGGCCAACTTATACGCAATAGTTGCAAGGCGAACATCGTTGTTCAATGAAGCAAATGAGGCGAACCGACTCAATTTGGAATCTAAACGCTGTACAATTGAGTGACGAGGGAAAGTTTCTCTTTTTTAAAAGATGAGTCTAAATTTGAAATTTAACAACCGTAGACGACCGACGAATTGAAAGTGTACCGACGAAAGGAAGTTACAAGCAGATTCTAGAGGACAACGCCATCCCATATCGCGTTACGATTGTTTGCTGCACCGTGTTTTAACGATTACATGATCCAAAGCACACCGCCAAGCTGTGCCAAAAATATTGACGAAAAGAAAAAAGAAAAGAAAAGAAAATGGAGAAAACGGAAATAATTACAATTATGAAATGGCCACTCCAAAGTTCTGACCTCAATCCCATTGAGTATTTGTGGAAAAAACTGGATGGTGAAGGATGGAAACTGGCTTCAACCTCAGCCACTGATATGTGGTATAATCTTTAACAGTCCTGGAAGCAAATAACAGAAGGAATATTGAAATAATTGATTGAAAGAACGGCTGTGTACTGTCGTTATCAGTAGGAGATTATCTCACATTGATGGTTCAAGAATTTGCCTGTTATTGTAAATACTAATTTTGCGTATAACGTAAAAGAAAAAGAAAAAAAAATAAATAAAAATCAAATAAAAAAACATAAGATTGATTATATGCTCGTCGCTTTCGTAATACACGCACAAATACTTCTTCACGTACGCTACGTGTATGTGTTCGGAAAAAAAGATGGGCCGACTAGGTGCTCCAAACTTTTAAGGAGCAGTGTACAGAATGCAAACTGTTCAGTCGAAACCGTTATCAATTCTTTAGCGAATGGTGGTCCCTATACTATTGAAGATACTATTGAAAATGCCTGGGGAATCATAAGAAATGGGTCGAAGAATTAATATCTTCATCGATAATATGAGTACACCATTAATTAATATTCAACATAACAAGGAAACGAAAATTCAAGCCAGGCATGCAAGAAGAAGTTGGTGTCCATTATTTGAAACGATTAATTCGTTGTCTTTCATCTATCTTATGACTCTTTCGATTCTGCTATTGTTTCTACTACATTTTGGTTTACTAGAGGGGCATAAATCTTTCTTTCTTTTATAGGAGCTTTCTTTTATACGAAATACATTTTGTCAAAATTGAACCCATCTACATAGGTAATGCTTGCTCTTTTATTAACCGCCTATGCGTAAGGACCCGTGGTTTTTTACGCTTTAAATGTTAAGAAGTCGTAATACAAGTAATAATGCTTCAGAAATAACAGCAGGGGCGAGTAAACATAGGAGTGAACCAATTACAGTGGCAATGGTGAATGAGGACTTCTGGAAGATGGACCTTGGTTGGGTATGTAGCCGGAAAGAAATCATCATTGGAAGCGAAAAATAATCATTGATACTACAAGAATGGAAGGATGTATTATGGACGTATTATCCAAATTCGAATTCGTTTATATGAAGTTTAAGTAGTGAATACTCGTTCGTTGCAAACTCATTAAAGAGTTGAAAGTGAATAAAATAGAAAAACGAAACTGAGTACGTTGATATCGGAATATCCAAAAACCCACTTAAACATTGATTATATGATCCGCTGGCGTGTACTACTTTGATTTAATTGCCTCGCGAAATTATGCGTTCGAGATACCATTTTGTCATGGTGTAAAACATTTAGGGGGTGGAGTAAGTTTAAACGGGTTAGTTCTATGGTTTCTACTCAACATTTCCTACAGCTATACTGTATGCAACATTCATTGTTTAATCAAGTAGTGTACTAGTAAATGCTCTGCAGCTTCGCTTCAAACTATTATATTATCAATGTTCTGTAGTAATCGTTTTTGTAATTTTGAATGTTGTTAGTTAGTTTAATCAACTGTATAATTTCCTTTATTCGAATCTAATTTATCGTAACTATGATATATATTCCTATGCAGGTGATAGACCAGGTATAATATGTTTTATATGAAAGACAAAAATGAAGCAAAAAGGTGCACGCAACAAGTATAACTCACCCTTGCTCCGAGAAAACGCGCCTCCAATAACTCCTGTTTCCGTGGGTCCAGGGTGGCCTGAAAGTGCTCCATCTTGACGCCAGCGCCTGCAAAAATATTAGAATGAATGAAATACAATACTCAACTGAATTGTTATTAATCAATTATTAATATTAGGCTCTGGAGAATAGTTCTCCGTGCAGAGATTTTCGATGTTTAGATATAATTTTCCTGTACTAGCTTAATAATTTTTTGCCAGGACCGTATTTATACTTTTGGTGGCCTCATGAGAAGCATCCTTCTGAGGCCTCGAAAGAATAAGTCTATTTCAGTTTTAAAATGTGGCCCCAGTTTGCGCATTAAACTTGTCGACATTTATACGTTTATGACAATATGTGTACTTGGTGGTTATGATATAGAATATATGTATAAAAAGAGAGACATGATGCCAGAGTCAGAACAGTAAATCGGGATAATTTTGAAACGTCTTCGATTCGATCTTTTTGCTTTACAATGTTTTACACTATTACGCGCGCCAAAGTTCACCGCTTTATGTCTTGTATTATGAAATTATTAAATAACTGCACAGTTTCAACAATTCATAAAGTTGAATGCAGTGCCAAAAACTACGAGTCACACTCATAATTTATTATGCTTGGACCGTATACCCTACTATGAGTCACCCTCTTGTTTTTCAATCTTTACATGTAATCAGTGCATAACACGGACGTCATTCTTTATTGCCAAGTAAAGGGTTAAGAGTGAGATCCGTAGATGCTGATGTTTCCTCTTTTCTTTCTAACCTATAGAAAATATGATTTCTTTTTCGTAATTCTTCCTTATGATTTTCTGTGCTATTATTAAGCAGTCACTGTAGTAAGTTATATTATGATTATTATTTGTTATTATATGTCGGACTATAAGTCAATTACAAAAATGTTTTGCGATTTTTAATTTAGCTTAAGGATGGTAAGTTATAAAGAACGCCTGAATTGCACTAATTACGACATTAAAAGAAAAATGTTTTTTCCCTGAAAAAGTGTTCGATCTCATATAGTATATAAGCTCGAAGAATAGTCTGCGACTGTACTACAATACAAATAATATTGTTCAGGCGGCCGGGCAAACCAACTCATTTTAAATTAAGTACTTAAGAACTTACGACGTCATATAGAAATTCATGTTTGATCATTCAAACCCTGCATCATAACAAAAATTCGATCCTAGATGTTCATGCAAAACATTTTGACACGGAAAAAATTGATTTATTAACTACAAAGTCCACATTTCGTTCTGCAAAATTTTGTTCTTCCGTCGGCAGTTAAATATTTAACGACAAAGTTTTAATTATACGAAAAATATTTCATATGCAATTTCAATGGCATTAAAGAACGAACTTGCTTATTATAACATTGTGTCTAATGAAAACGTGTCTGACCATATTGCCGACCTATACTACTTAAACAGTATTACTGACCATATTATTGACCTTTAATAAAGATATTTATGTGGTTTGTTTTAGATGGGACACTTTTTATACTCTTGTATGCAATTCCTATTATTCCTTATCCATTCCTTCTACATAACATGTGTAAAATTTACAGATGCTCTTGTACATGAATTTGCCGGTTGTTTCTAAAAGGCATAAGATTGTCCCTCAAAATATTTCCGCTGCTTCTTGAATGCACTCCAAAGCATTGCTATGCATTTCTCATCTGCAGCTTCGTAATTTTTCGCTGCCCAATATTATGGCTTTATTTGAACTTGCGTATCCATCTGTTTAAAACCTTAAAATAGAATGTTCCGCTCTAGAATTTGTTGGCTGCAGCCAAGACTTATACTAGCAAATCTCGTGTCATCACTTGATGACACTATTTTCGTGCTTCTTTAAATTGATAGTGGGTTTATGTACCAGTAATATTGTATTTACTCAGTATGATTTCAGGCGTGTATAAAATTCGTTCTGCATTCTTTAACATGACATTTTTCCCTCAACCGAAATACGTAGGTACTTCCTACCTTTACAACGTTCATGGACTGCAATTTGGATTAGATTCGGCAAACTAACAGTCTCTGTTTTATTTGTAATATTAAAATCGTGTATATGTGATCATTACTAATCACTTCCATTTTGAATAAATCATCGTCTGCTACAACATGTAAATTACAAAGTTTCCTTCCTGATGGATACGCTTATTGCACATTATTAATTGTCTTCCTAAAATATGTTTGCAATTAATTGATGCGTAGCGACTCGTGAAATTCATGAAGTGGAACATTGTTATATGTTTATTTCGAATAATGCTTTATGAGAACAATTTAGTATCGAACAACGAAGCTCCACCTATTTGTTTACACGCCCATTTAACGCCGACACACATAATTAAGCGATCGAATACTTGTTCAATGAATTTGACGAATTTAAGTGACTGTTAACTTTCACACGGTATACAATTTTTTTGTATGGTTGATAGTAAAATTCTTGACCCATTATTATCACTAGCCAGCACATACGGAAGCATTGTGTGAAAATCAAATATTATTCATTCGTACGGAAGAGATACATGTGTCTAGTGACGTGAATAATTATAGAATGCAAATAATTTTAAATTCATTAAATACGAAAGTGAATTGTTTCTGTGGCTCTTAGAACATAACGAGGCGCAAGAAAGAGTATTACTATTTTTTCCACCCGAATTCTACATACCCAAATGAAATACCATTATGCCTCTCGTAAAACGGTGATTCCTACTAACTAAAACGTAAAGGAACAACCGTGACTTCAGGTAAAGACGGAAGATGTACGGTTGCTTTGATTTGTATATAAATTATAGATATTGTTAAATTTCTCTTGAACTTATAACCATTCACGTCACTGTATAAACATGTACATCATCCATTTAATTCATAAAACCGTCATTAATTATATGTATAAATTATTTCGATAATAATACTCTGCTGAATAGACCGTTTACACTCATTTTCAACAAATAATTGATCAATTTTAGAGGACTTATGTATACAGAATTTGCAGTGAAAGGGTTAAATGTGAATGTTATATATTATTTTGATCACATATATAATAGTCATCGAAATTAGATGTCAAACTGCTATTTTGTCCGTATGTCCGTCACTCGTAGATCGATTTGAAGGAAATACCGTTGAATACTTTTCCAGTCATTTTCAGCATAACTTATTTTTTAATAAGATGGAGCAACTACGGCAGAACAGTTCCGTAAAAACAAAACGATGCAATTCCACCCATGCAAAGTTAAAAAAAATTCATTGCTTTTACCATACGCGATCAGATCTCCCTTCAATTTTATTCTGCACGATTAATGTAAAATATATTGATGTTGTCGGTCGCAGCAACGTACATCTGACTACCGCTTTTTAACCACTTGTTATGTTCCAAACATATCTTTGAACTATTATTAAAACGATAAAGAAACGTAAGAATGATGATGCAATTTACTACATACATATTTCTTCAAGGAAACATGGAAGACAATCTAACACAAAGTTTCTGTTTGAAGATCTATTGAAAATTATGTTGTTATACATCAGTGATAAGTTCTGTCACAACAGCATGTAATTGGAAATGTATGGGTCCTGTTAAAAAATGGAGAACAATTACGACCTTGGAATCGTCGAAAACATGACCATGACCCAATTCTGATGTCTACCATGATATAAGCCACCTTAAAACTTACAACTTTCTCTCTGACCAATTCTTTGTATCATTAAAAACGGCGAAAATATTGTGGTTGGTCACATGAAAAAATCCGTATTTTACACAAATTATTCAACCTGGAAGTGGACACTCTGGTGCGAATAATTTTGTTCCCAATGTAGTGATAAAGGGGATTTCTAAATCATCTTAACGTATAAATGTTATTGGTTCCTTAAGTGAATTGGTGAAAATGAGTTCAAGATCTATATTCTACCTATGTGCCTACATAAGTGCCTACCTTACAATTCTGATTTATGCAAGATTGAAAATCGTGAAAAGATTGCTAGAAAATTGAGTGGCCTGGCGTATGTATATACATCAGGGGTGTGTCGAGTACATTGTTTATACCTAGTGAAAGACGCGTGGCATGCATTAAGATGCGATTCCTTATCAACGTCAGGCGCGTGCGTTTAACTAATGCATCATGCACTTCTACACTGAAGCAGCAACAAAACATGCGCTACAAACAATTTTCGACCGTAGGAATCGGTATAATCTAAGAATTATCTATACATCCCTGCGGTATTTGATAGCCCGTCATGAAAGGATTGCAATTAACAATAGCGGACAAATCTCTTTAATTAGTTTCTTTTAAAAATTAATTTTAAAAAGAAATTGCGCAACGGGACGGTAGAACTATTATTACAAAGTTCAATACATGTTGAAAATATCGATCCAAGTTTTAATACGAACGCGCTTAATACGTGGTGTACAAGTGAGTAAACTTTATGAATGATAATAATGAATGAGGTTTTTGTAACGATAAATGTGAATGGACGGTAGTTAAAACTGAAGGGTCGAGTTTGGACTTTGGTACTGGATTGCAAGAAGAGGTGTAAATCAGAATCGCTTCTAGAAATGTGCATGGACTTTTAGATAGTAATCGACACGTGCATGAGCATCAAAATGAACGAGGAGTGAACTATAGAACGAGAGGATGAACTATCTTTTAAAAAGATAGTTATCATGATCAGTACGTCTTCACCGATTCATCAGAACGACAAGATGCCGAAATACCGAATTCACTGATATACTTTTGGCTCTAGAAAGAGCTTGCGTTGTTTATGCACAGACTATAAGCTGAGTATGACAACCAAATAGATGTTAATCGACGGTTTTACACCGGCAACTATTTAATAAAATTGTTCGATTTGCTTCAAATTATATGAACCGAAATGAGTTGCAGAATAATTTCATGAATATTTTCCTGGTGCTGTATATTTCAAATGACATGTCTGACTCTATGTAATGATGCGCAATGATATTCTTGCGCTTACTGTACGCTGGAACTAAATGTATCGGGAACTAAATGCTCGCGAAACCTTCTAATCTCATCGATAGCTAAATTGAAATGCTTGCTAGATATCCATCAATGCGCACTGTAATCCATGACCAACGACACGAATGGATAGAAAAAATCTAATGTTGGTCACTCAATTGATGCATAAAATCTGATGCTCTAACATCTTCTAAACAAATACAATTAACTTCACCGATGCCTGAAATATTTTTCATCTTAATCAATAAATTATTTGTTATCCGTCATGTTGACTCCACAATAAGCGTACAAAGATTCTATTCGATTCAATAACTTACGACGCGATTTTTCACAACCAGAATCACGATCATCACTGTGCTCATTGCAACTTATTGGGGTTAGAGCAATTTATTATATTTGATAAGCAGACGATGAATGACGATACTTATGATTCAACGATGGTGATATATTTTAGATAAGTGTATGCGTGTATACTGTGATGTAATGGACTGAAATTTTAATATAATAAAATGAGGGCAGTTAATTACTACATTGTTTGATGTTTCTAGTTAGCCTGTCTAGTTTAGACATCTGGACATCGGATGACCAGCTGAACCGATCGAGAATATAAGCTTTATCGGTCAGTTCGCATTTGCGGACGAACAGATTCCAATCAACTGGTTGAAAATTACCTGTGCTAGCCCCTGGACTAATATTGAAAAAATCGTTCCGTGAAAAACGCGTTAGAAAGCTTCAGTTTGATTTGCCACACTGAAGGGTATTCATTCTTTTTTATTGGACTGTGGTATGACGCCGATTCTATTGCGTTGTAAATTTACCTAATTCTCATGTTTGAAACATTTAAAATATAGTATAGCGATTTTATATTACTGTTACATATAAAATGATGTATCGAACAGAGTTCACTTCACATATCGCAAAGTTCCATTTTCTTTTTAAATTCATATTTAACTAAAATAGCATTATATCTACTTTTTGAGAAATTTATATTTTCTGTAAGCTCCACTTGTAGGACAGCAATAATATGACTCAATGGTATAACTTTTTGTATTTCTTCGATATTGTTCCAGTCATTAATGCGCGCGTATTAAAATTGCTGAATGAAATGCTAAGAAACACTGTTCTTTTTTACATTATTAATGAAATGTTCGTAGAAGTCGTCTATATTTTTTTTTCATTCTAAAAGTTAACACTATCAGTCCGACTAAACAGATTTGCAGGACCTAATAATCTAACAATCAAACAGAAAAACCCATACTATCGAAGAGAGTACGAGAGAAAGTGAGGAAGAGAACTTTATCCTGTATAAATCGAAAATGGAATGATACAAATTCGGCTTCAAGTCGTGTTACAAACTGCCATCGAGGACACACTATTCTAGATTAGCGTGACGTATACAAACAGGGCGTGGCTTCCATAAAAGTCGATTGTAAAACCCTTCGATTTGTCTTATACCAATGACTCATTATTATGTGGAAACTTTTATTCCTATATAATACGTATCAATCATAAAATCAGCTGTATGCAATTTTGATCCTTAATCTGTTATAAAACCAACATTTTTCAGTACTATAAAATACTCATATTTTTCATTCGTACGACAATAAACGCTACATGATAAATGTATTCAATGTGTGTATGCCAAACAAATTCAATGATAATATTATTGACCGTGAACCATTTTTTCACTAAATCTTATGGCAGAAAAGACTCGAAGTACGTCTTAATTTTTGAAAAACTAAAATACTACACTTTCTGGCCAAATACGAGCTTGTTCAAATGAGTTGTGTTACGATTCCAACATAATTTATAACTGATACATAATAAAATACATAAAAACGTATTACGATTTATGGAAAAGCTTTAAGTCGCAAGGAAAGTACTGAAAAATTGTTAGCAATACGACCAGGTATGCTGTTTATTATAGTTGGTTTAATTCACGTGCTATGCATTCAGGAGGGCTTCCTTATCGGTATCAGATGCGTGCATTTAACATATCCATCGTGCACTTTATACGGATGCGACGAAAAAGCGTGAATTTCCTTTCCTACAAGCGACTTTCGACTGTTGCGTCTGCGTTAGATGTACTGCGATCGGTGCTATTACATGTCGGTGTCGCGTTAAGAGAACTGTAACTGGGTTTTCGCCGTGGGCAAGATAGGATACTGCCACTTTCGGATAAATATTGCTTAACGTTAAGAATTGTTTTGATTTGCGATAAAATTTGAATTTTCACACTCTTAGAAGGTTTTTTAATAAACTGCTACCGATAACATTTCAATCAAAATTAACATGTTTTTTTATTTAACCACGTACACATCGATCGGTACCTTTCTCTTAGAACTCCCCCGTACGGAACGTGTTAATCCAAAAATGATCTATATGTTTCTTTGATGCTCAGTACGTCACGTTTGTAATTAATCATAATGAAATAGTAGAATTTCTCGGGCTTTTTTTTCTCATTGAACAAATTGCGAAATGACTTAATTCTCCTATTCTTGGAATAAGACTGGTGGTATTAAAAACTGATTTCCTCCTTTCCACGTACAATCTTCTGGTATACAAACAACAATGTAAAATTCTATTGTCTTGAACAGTTTATAAAGCCGTATCACATTATAAACAAGAAGATGTAACATCTCAATTGAAAATAATACGATAATCTTGTAATTTTCCTGATCAACAATATTTCGATAACGACAACTATCTGCGAAATAGTCTATTTTGCCAGCTAAAATGGACACACTGTGTATGGGATCTAGCTTAGGTCATTCAATACGTAACCGTGATGCTACAAAAAATTAAATACTCAATGAATTTATTTTCCCTTTGAAAATAATAAATAGGAATAACATAATACTGTGACTGGTATCCCTAAAACTACACAAATGACTTTACATTGCACCACTGATTTTAAACCAATTTCGTAGTTTACACAAACAAGCGATACTCGTTCGAGCTCTTTACTTTACTACACAACTATGCCTAGTGCTGTTGTCCAATATGTAGGATTGTGTACGATCTAGTGCAGGATCTAGTACGAGTTAGAAAATGAAATATCTCGTAATGCATTAATATTTTTTCTGATCTTAACAACTATTTATACGCAGCATACCCGGAGAAATCCATTAATGTAAAGAATATCATAACGCGTCATTCAAGAGAAACGTGCAATTCACTTTGCAAGTTCAGCAATGCACTTGTGCAAAAAATGTTGTCGCAACACCGTAAAGCTTGCTAAGGCATGCAAATTATTCCCCTACGATTTTTTTCTATTTTTTTAACTATGTATACTAAGCACTTTGGAGTCACGTTACTTTAATGGCCAATTCTTTGGCACCACTTGAGTCATTATTAACATTTGTTTCACTAATTTTAAAGTGTGCAGAGACTTTCAATTTAGTTCCTAATTGCAGTTTCCTCGACACAAAATTCTTATACTGGACCGTCTATTGCATATTTTCGTAAAATATGGATTTAAAAATAAGCTCTCCAATTGTGATCGATTGCTACATATTTTAAAACTCTCAATTTTGGAAAAGGAAAGAATTATCGTGGATACAGATTTCGGTGAGCTTCCCAAGCCTTAATACTCCATTTTTGCGAACTGAATTTGTTTGTTTCCAGAATCAGTTTCGACTTTTCTTATCTACCTGGCACGAACAAGCATTTTTTTCTTTCCAATCACCTCGCACACTAATCTATATATGATATAAATTGAGAAGAACAATATTTCTCTCGTCCAAAGGAATTGTATGACGAATAAGTTTAAAGCTACAGCGATTTTTTTACAAGATTAGCAAAAAGTAAATCTCATATTCTAGCCTACTTAAGTCAAGGATGTTGTGTTTTAGACTAAAGCATAGAAACGCCACTTTGAATGACAAAATTAGCAAAGGCAATCGCATCTTGCTATTGATAATGTATATCAGTGATCTATCTTTATATTGATCGATTATATTGATGAAAGGTCCGTATGAATAAATTCCTTTATGTTTATTGTTTTCATATCTATAAAGTATAAAGCGGAAGCATATGGTCATTTAACTTCCCGAAAATAAAGTTACGTCAAAGGAGCTGTGTAACGGCGAAACACATTCTGATATACATAACAAGAATTTTACGAAATAAGAAACGCTACCAAAGGATACGTGACTTGGACATTTAACATATGTTTATAAAAAACTAAGGTTTCATTTACAGAATATTAAACAATTTCGCTTAAAGAACAGAATCAACGTTCATAATCATAAAAACATTGAGGATAAATAATGTTATACCCTTGGTTATCATTTCTTTGCCCGAAAAAGTGTGTCCGGAAATTTGATTAAACGTTAGCACGATAAATAAAAACGATATTTTATGTAGGATACCTTGTTTGTGATTCGCGCTGGTTGTTTCGCGTAATATGGCGCGGCCAATCGAAAGGAAGAAGAGAAGGAAAGAAGATATTTCACCAAGAATAGCCGATTAGAGCGTCCCTAGTGTAACACATACAGAGACTATTCGAAAAGATTTGTGTTGTATCTACTTCAGAGAAAGCAGAATACCTTAGTAACACTAACGCAGCGAATATACGTGACCTTTGTATTACGATGATGTATATCGCTTTAATCGTTTATTGCAAAACACATTCTATCACGTTTCGCTTCTTTGACAGCTTGATTATTTTTGATAAAAAATTTCATGGATAAATATGTACGCGATACAAAATTATAAAACCTAGGTGTAATTCGCGTCTGCATTGCAGAGCTATTACTCATCTGCATCAATTGCTTAAAATAATTTCGCATGAAAATTAGAATATCTATCGATAAAAGAATCTTAATTGTGTCACGTGTATCCAGTATTGATTTGTATTCTATTCATTAAAAAAAAAAAACACAATTACACATGTTACAACAATCTCGTATATACACAACTTAAATTTTCTCAAGACATATTGCTTCAAATGATTAGAATGATGATACAAATTTATTAAACAATTGAAACACTTTTATCCATATTCAAGAAAGATGTTCAGGAAGGGAAAATTGTGCATATGTATTTTAAAATGAAGCATTTCCAATTTTTTAAAGTTTTAATTATGCAATCTTGCGTTCACACAAACATTCTCTTTTACACAATACCTAGAAAACAATTACTGTTATATTAAAATTGTGAAAGAATTTTGACTGAGACCTTTAACACCATATCTCAGTTATCAATTGAAAAGATTTATTAGTTATTACCATACGATGTAATAAAGTTAATAAAATTTCGACAAGAATCAAAATGAACGAAAGAAATAATGCCTGCACAGTATGTATTTTCAATAGTTTCACCATGCTACAAACCAATACAACATTAATTGAAAATAAAAAGGGAAGCTTAAGAAGCACTAGCCGATTAATGTAAGCACAAAATTGCATAATTTGTATTTTATCATTGTACTTCATATACGAACATATGCAATGCTAATTTTTCATTTAAAGATCATGTTTTTACATATGTAATGCCAGTCATTAATGTTACACGTACGGTCCCACTACTCTGTAACTCAATAACGTCTAGCAATAAGCATCTCTACATTTCATAAATGTAAACACAGTGGACAAATTGTTTTACTAAATCAATTACATTGCCAAGAAACATGAGAAAAGCTACATCCAATTAGATACATCAAAAGGAATATTCTGCCCTACCAACATTATTAACTGCTGTGGTTACAACGCGGAGTAACTTACAATTGAATATACTTCAAGTTTTAAATATCACTGGCAAATACTTTGCTCATTATGTATCCCTAAGCTTTCTTATATAAATAGCTTAAAAAGGGAGAAGCATGCATACAATATGAAGTTTATAAAACTTACCACCACCAGAATTCCAGCAATTATCAGTCATCCCTGTTTATCCATCTGTAAAGTTGGCACTACATTATTACACTGGCATCCAAGCTGTTCCGTTAAATCACATCACAATTATCTTCGCCAGAGATATGCACTTCTCATGAACTTCTTGTAATCGGGAAATTAAATTCTGAATGTTATCGAACCTTGTTACACCAATAAGAGCACATGTTTCATTATTGATCTCACAACACTTGTCCCGTCCAATATTAAACGAACGTAGATTTTTACACTCGACAGCGTATGTCTTAATTCCTTCAGGAATATTCTTTAGGAAGGCTGCATTACATAAGATTTAAAGAACATGGATTAACAACAAAACTTATACTGCCTACAATTTTCCCTGTTACATTGGATTTAATAAATGGTATTTTAAGATGCAACATACACGAATGTAAAAGTTATTACGTATTCACATCTCTATCGCGTTCAAATTATCCATACTAATCTACATATTTCTGTCACACTGTTTGCTTCATAATTAGGTTCAAACTTAGATTGAATTATTAAAAATACTTTAACATATAGTATATACCAAAAAGTTCCGAGTTTAAAAATTAAAAATATGAGTAAATAAAAAATACAAAAAAAGTTGTACTAATAGCGTTAAAAAAATCGTGATTTCCGAGAGGAATAATTTAGGTTCAAGTTAAAAAAAAACTATATATGTAAATGTATGTGCTCCCATAAAAGAATACTTGAATGATCTCTCACAAAAAAATCTGGAATCATAATTTAAATCTAATCTATTAACTAGAGGAATAAAATGAGATTTTGTATCCCTTTTCCCTTTTTCAGTGATCAATTTTTTTCCCAATTAACCAATTTGTCTAACAACGATATATAGAAAAACTGGCTGCCATATTAAACCCAAGGATATGGAAACAAACAAGAATACATTTAAATGCATGGACGATTCGTCGAACAGAATAGCGAAATATATAAATAACCGATCGAATATTTCGTTCTAATCATATCTTGAAATAAATAAATGAATTTGGACAACATAGGTGTAACCAATAAACACTATAAAAGGAGGTTATGAAATCTTGTAAATAAAAGAAATCGTACGGCAAAAGGAGAAGAGTATCATCGAGTTGATATTAAGGTTATTTATGCAAGACAAAGAATCAAAGCACTTGAAACAGGATATTGTAACTGTAGTGTGATAAAATGCTGCATCACAAGCACGACAGCCAGCTTAAAAACTTGAACCGAGGTACAAAACCATTTTTTTGTCGCGGTATCAAATCAACGAGCCACCCCTCGACTTTTTTTCCTGAACGGTGCGTACAGATCGTCAAATTTAATTGACGTCCGTTAGATTTGCTATACGCAATTGATAGAAGACCTATTTTCGAATCATAAGAAAATGCATTCGATGATTATTGGGCAAAAAAAAAAGATCCCAAAGAGTTGACTGCTTCATTACCAACGACCAAACGTACGACAATGGGGGATCTCTGTATTGTCAGTAGTACGCCGTTTCTTCCGTACCCCGCGGCTCCTTCATCGCATTCACTACTTCCATAGATAATCTTTCTCACACCAAGGTTAAATACTCATTAATGTGAGACTGCATAGATTGACGTGTTTATGAATTCTTTTTTTTTATCAGCCGTCAAATGATGCTCCGTCTTCTAACGTACCTCACAAAACATGATAATGCACGGTTTCTTCCTTCTGTTTCTTCACTTCTATCCTCTTTCTTTTAGTTTCTTTTGTTCTCTAACTACCTCCTTCTTTCTTTCTTTCTCTTTCACGACATAGCGCACTTCGCTGATCGAAAGAAAGGGGAAAACTCATCTGGAAAATGGCTGCCACCAGACAGTTACCGATTTATCCCGTTTTTGCATAGCTACTTTTTAATATGAACAACACAGAGACATCGATGCATAAACATTACTATTAATGTTCGCGTGTAACGTTATAGATCGTCGTTGCAATGAAGAACACTGATTATGCGACAACACGAATGTACATTTTAGACGCCGGCACATACACGTAATAATCGCACTACTTGCTATTCCGAGAGAGTAGACGTACTAGTTTTTTCTTCCAGAAATCTCACAGTAACTTTTTCTTTTTCCACCTACACACACGTCAATAACATAGCACTCCGTTGACGACCGTTTACGTATCACGCAGGTATCACCGCAATGGGGAAAAAAATCATCAACGTCTTAAAACCCACTCTGATTTCCTTTCGCACGTATTCAACGTAGTGACGTCGCTTTACCATGGCACTCGCACGGTTCCTCCATCTCACTCGCATCAATAGTCTCGTTCGCCACCTTACGACTTCGGCTATTATCGGTGAACTACGATGTTTATTCGGCACATCAGTTGACCAGTCACGGTTCACACTGGGATCGCCTCTGTTCTCTTCGTTTACCTATTGCTTTACTAGTTTCGGATAGTAGGCACTGCTGCCACTAACTAGCTCTTAATCGATGAAAACACTAAACACATGCGTTTTGTAATTATTTGGAGCAAAAATGCTCTTTCCTCTTTTTTATCTGCCACTTTGCTTAAAATGTCATTGAGCTTTTTACCACCTTTTTTTGGTTGTTTATAATAAAGCAAAAAACCTTGACGTAGTTGCTGCATCATAAAGTTGCATTTCAGCAAATGTTTTATCTCGATCAAATTGGACATGTGCAAACTAAAGGCAAGGTGTGCGACATGATACACACGGACACGTATGCATACATATACGTATACATATTAGTATTGCTTTTCTCACTTTCATTTGTTACTTATATTTTACCAGCAGGACTAAAAGTACTCGGGAAACAAATACTTTTAATTATGTGATATGACATTCGCAATTACGTATCATATTCTCTAAATATTCTAACATTTATGACCACGTAAGTATATGTACTATATATAAGCTAGTCAGTGATTCTCGGGGAAAGATTGCAAAAATTCTACTTCACGATTATGTCGTATTTGCAACAAACTATTAAATTATTGCCCAATAGCATATATAGGTATATTTCTTTTTACATTTTATTAAGCATTTTTTATCTAGTTTTTATCTATAATTCGAAAGAATATTATATAAAATATCCTATTGAATCTTATCGCAAGAGCTTAAATTATATGCATTAAATCGATAAAAAAACTATCTTAGTATTTTTAACGTAGATTGCCTAACGTATTATTTTTCCTCGTAATTTTCTGTATATTTCAAAGCATTTTCTTTTTAAGTATGCATATGGTCCTTTCGTGGAACGTAATCTTAAAAGTATCTTTACTGTCAAATTTATATGTGGCTTTAGATAATCCATGTTATCGATACCACGGACAATTGCTACATTTTCTAAAAGAATATACAAAAATAATACATAAATATTAATTATATAGCTTTGCAAACCAAGAATTTAGTTTGCCCTTGACCTAGAAAAAATGTGTTTTCTACTTTCATGTTATTGTAACATGCATTTTATCTTGTAGGGCGTTAATTCTAAAGAATTTCATTAGGAATACGTCGATCAAATTTTGACGCCTTGCCAATAAGTACAAAGTTAATTGAAATCCACTGTTTCAGATATTAAAAAATGAAGTGTAAACTTCTTTAGCATTAAAAATTGAAACTTGAATTCCGTTGTATCTGCAATTTTCAAAACACTTTAAGTAATGTGCAACACATCGCAAAACGATGTTTTATTTCCTTACCAGTGTTGGGTGTAGAACACACACCTAATACTCGATATATTATCCACTTCTACATTGATTTTAACAATGCACGTTTAATAATTTTGAACCAAATAAGATTAATTAATATGTAAATAATGACAATATAGATAGAATTGCGTTTGAAATGGTTGAGAAATGCAAAAAATTTTCGCGATTTGAATTAAAATGCAAAAATAAATTATATTTTAAATTAAAAAATATTTACATATTCATTATTCAAATACGTAAAGTAAATTTATTTTCTTGACCGCCACGATCTTTTTAGAAAGAAGCTAAAAATTAATAAAATCGAGTTCTGTTAATGTCTGAATATTGGATAATGTATTATTATGACAAATGTAAAAGTGCATTAAAAATCTAAGGGACTTGTGAATAAATCGGGTATTGTATTCTTAATAACGTTTCAGTTTAAAAGAAAAATGCCAATCATTACATTTCAAGTATTAACGTGTTTCATAATCGATTACGATAATGAGACTGGTACTCTTCTTTACAGTGAAATAATTTAAATACATTCCATTAGATATTAAAAATGTTACACTACTGATATAAAAAAATGTACCTATTTTTTTATACTAAGTTCTGAAACCAAAGCTCTATGAGGGTTACTCATTAATGTGTAATTTTTTTAATTTCTTAATAAAAATTTTCGTGATACATAGTAACGATCGCTAGATTAAATAATTGTTCATATGCTTTTATCGTCTGCATAACATGAAAATCTTGCAAATCGTGTGGTGAATTTTTCTATTCGCTGGTATGTTGTTTGAGTCATACAACTTTTTTATATAACATATAATTTAGCAAGTACTAAAGATGAGCGAACAGCTGTCTTATACTACAGAACACATACGCACACAGCCACGCATGCACGCACACACAATGTGCGTGTGTGCGAACACATTTCACACTCACGTATACATCCATATACATACATGTACCGCTGGTTATTTCAAGTTCATTTCAAATAATATATTATATTATCAAAATCAATCAACTTTTTAACGATTTTAAATTTACACGTTAAAAAAATTAAAATAATACGTTTATGGCACTCTTTGTACATCAGAATATGATGTAAGTAGATACAATCTAATATGTGCAAGGAAATAAATAAAATTTGAACAATGAACTCAACACACATTTTACCTAATCTATATACAAACGAAATATCACTTTTTGTCATTTGCGGTAAATACAATAAATCTGTTACAAAATCTGTTACGTCTGCAACATATAATACATAAATGATGACTAGTATAATACATTTTTATAGTATCAATGTCTAATACATAAATACTAAAAATGTGTCCTCTACGATAATAAAGTTTACACGAACGTATTTTTGTTACGATAATAAGTTATAAATTCTATGCCAATACATTTGGCACACATGTGTAAATAAAAATACTTATTATATCGGAATCAAATTCTCCTGTTGCATTAAGATTTTTTCGAAGTTTTGCCAGTTATAAACCCAATATCACAATTATTTCTTAATTTACATGTTTGAGTCGAACTATTGCAAGTTTCAATTTTGTGTTTTTTTTCACTTCTTTCTTTATAAACCGTTTGAGTGGCGTAGATAACTGTCATGTTCGTAAAGTGTCTAGGTCGATCGGGCTTCAGTTTCTTGTAAAAATTATGACAATTCATTGTAGCATTCCTTCTTGATGCTTATATTAATCACTCGGAAGATTTCACTCATTTAACCCTTTCGCCCGGGATAACGAGTTAATTCGTCATTGGAAAATGGAAAAGACTTTGAAGTACCGTGACGAGTTAACTCATCATCCCCGGTTACAGTGTTAATATTTAACAGTCTAGCAGAAATGAATTAAAATGTCTCGTATAATGCACTAAACACATTTTCGTTGCAAATATAAATTATGTATGCAGGAACTTTTTAGCATGAAATAGTAGAAATATGATCGTGCTGCATGACATTCATACGTTGTATAATATAACAGATGTTTATTACGAAATAAAATTGTGTAGTAGGTAATGCATTTCAGTTTAACGCGTAAAGTATATTCTGATCGCGATGTAAAAAAAAAAGGAAAGAGAAAGAGGATGAAAAATAATTTAAAAATGCATTTCCTACTTTATGCTAATATTTGTAATATCAATCATATATATTGTTAATCTAGTATAATTTAAATAATCTATGTACTTGCTACCAGCAACGAATTCAAGTCTGTTATATCCTATATAAGTTATACGTGTATAATAATAACTTATAAATAATGGACTAAACATTTTTGTACTACTTGTAATACTATTTTGTTTAAAAATAGTATTTGTTTTTTAATCATTGTAGTACGTTTATGATATTTTCTGAGTTACGTAATAATATGTATAAAATTAATGATTTATATTTTACGGTGATATAACGTACAGATTACGACTGATATTTCGCACATGAAGCTAATAGACAAAACATTTCATACATTTAATAAGGGATTTCTATAAAAAAGTACTGCAAATAAGCAGTATTTTGCAGATATTGTGGTATGTATATCGATCGCATACATACGACGTGAATTAAAAAGTGTTGGCAATATATGATTTAACTCAATGACAATAACATACTTTTAAACATTATTCATAATATTTCCAAATAACATTATAATATTGTATCGTAATATTACTATATCGGTAATGATTGATTATAAAATAAATATTTTAATTACTGTATGTGTTTAGATGTTTTTTACCATTTACGATTATGTATCAAACAAATAATGACCAGGTACTTTTCATTAAAATAATATTTTTCTGTATAAATAGAAAAATAAAATAAAAGAATATTTAATAACTATCTTCGCTTAGTAAATGTATGCTATTTGTTGTAAAAAAAATCAACAATTAAGAGGAAGGAAGAATTATAAATAAAGTATTGAAATATAATATACATACATGAAAATTCTATACAGCTTCTCCAACACGGCATCACAGGGATACATCCTATTATACCACTCTCTTAATAAGTATGCTATTTGTTCTTGAATTACTCTTCAGATGTTTCTTTTGCACAACATCGATATGTGCAATGGCATAATTAATTGTGTTCACTCTACCAATACATTTCGGTGGTAGATATGGTATCACTTTTTTCCACTTCTGACTTTAGAAAAGTTTTAGTTTTATAGCCATTTCAACAAATAATAAAAATTTGTATAACTTGTTATATTGAATCTGGAATCACTTCTATATCGGTATTATCGCTAGACATATTCGTGCTTTCATCCTTCATAACACTTTCAGTAGCGATATTCGAAAGGCTTTGATGTATAGTCGTCGTTTGATTGTCAGCAATTTTGCCTTCTTCTACCGGCTGGACAGTTGTTAATGTACTCCACCAGTTAGAGAAAGCACCTTTGGCTTGCGAGAGTGCACCACCTTACAGATAAAATATATTTGAATTTTTCCCCTAAAAACGTGATAAATACTGTGCGTCCAGTTTAGCTAACAACAAAATATGTACACCGTAGATAGTTCAAGCCATAAGGAAATTGTTTAAAAAAATGGTTCAGCGCGTAGTAAGACATAATTTTGTTGTATGTGGGATTTCAAGGTAATCCTAACTTTTTTAAATAGATGTTATACTTCTTTGGTCAGAAGATTTCCAAATTAGATTAGGTAAACCGTACACTCGACCGTGCCCCTCACGTACGGAAGGCCCCTTCTTTACCGTCACATTTTTTAAATCTCCCCCGGCATTTAATTTACAAAATATTATTTACATTACACAGCGTAACACTCTGTGCCGGGCAAATAAAAATGTTTTTAGTTTTTAATAACAATAAACTATTTTTAAAAGGACATTTTAAAAGGAATTCAACGCATCATTTATTGGAATAAATGAATAGCACTGCAACCAATTAATAATAGAATTAGATTTGGGAAAATTATGTAATTAAAATGATGTTCAGCATTCAGGGTCCGTATTTACTCATTTCGGGGCAAACAAAATGATGCTTCACTATTTCAACTCACCTACTGCCTTCCCTGTCGTTGCAACCGCCCTTCCAGTTGATGCCATTGCTTGATTTAACTTCCTACCACTTTCTGTATTTTGCATCGTACTAAAATAAATTAGCGTTCGCATAATTCTAAATGCGCATTACCCCAAAAATTGATTTTTCGAGTCAGAATATACTTACTGTGACAATCGTAACTTCATGTCTTGTACCGACAGCTGTCCAGCAAATGGATGGCCAGGTTCTATATTATTAATTTCTGGTTTATCAGAATTACTCCAGATTTTGTAATTATTTGTTGAACGCCAAGCGGTCATAAACGCAGAATTGTAATGATCACACTGGCGTGTATCTTGTTGCATAGATGTCCTTAACATACTTAATAAATAAACTCGAAACTGTGTTCGGATCCATTCATCTCCACCTTCCCATCCTACACCATCCAAAAAGATATCTTTTCGTGGCTCTGATACATGCCTTACTACATAATCCGCAAATCTTAGATCCTCAGTCGTAAGGTGTAGCTGTCTTCTTAATTCTGGATCAGTTGTTTCTATTCGCGTACTTTCAACCTTTATGTAGTTTTAAAGATACAGCATGTTAGCGATATGATATCCCTGTTTTTTTTTGTTCGAATTAAAAACTTTGATTCAACGTTACCTCTACCAGTACATCAATAAGTTGTTTCTTTTGCTTAAATAAAACATTTGTTGCTCCCACTATGTATCCTCTCACATTAATATCTGCCAAAAGATCCAAATACGGTAAGGACAGGTATGGTAAACATAGATAACCCTTAAGAAAATTAATACAGATTATTAACCATCTCATATTTCAGATTTCAATAACGATACGTATGCAAGTATACGCAATTAATATTAATCGATATTTTCATACCTTGGTGAATAGACTTAAAGGCAAACCACACAGTTCTGGACTTACATGAGCAATTTGCGTAATATTATTTGTTAAACGTACATCGGACAACGCGTCATTACTTGTATCACGGGGTAATGTATTGTCTGCGTCTGTCGTGCCCAATGTGATCGCGTTTATACTACGCACTCTGTGCACATTATCATTCGACTTCGAAGAATATACAGAGTTATTTTCCTCTGCATAAGATTCAGTGCATTCCTGCATTGTTTCGACTTCGATAACTTTCATATTTAAACTTTCATTCTCGTTGTTATTCTTTTGTACTGTGATGTTTTTAAATTCGTCCATACATTTACCCTCCATGGTTTCGATAGCTTTGTTATCGTTTATGCACAACGAATGCCTATTAGAATTACCATTATTATGCTCCTGCACAGTGTCGGATATGTTGTGTCCAAGAGAATTTGTGGTTGATAGATTATTGTCAATGGCATTTATTGATACTTCTTCTTCATCAAACGTTGGTATAGGAGACATGGGTCTGGATGGTCTAAAACAGTGTAATGAAATGTGAGCATATGTGAAATGTGTAATTAAAGAGAAATTCTTGTTTTTATTATTTTACATTATATGTAGTACCTAACGCATGCAGCTTGTTGCAAACCGTGTTCTATCATACCAGGATACAGTGAAAGTAGCGTCAATATGGCAGCGCACAGTGGCTGTACAGGTGACTGATAGAAAACTATTTTTTTCTCTAACAAGAGTAGCTTAAATAATAACAAAACTTTGTGACGAAATTGTAGTATAAAATCTCTTGCAGATAATCCTATAAATATGAATGTTTCTTATATAACATATTTATTGGAAATTATGCAAAATTTAATTACCACTTTATAGTTACCAACAAAGATTTGCGGCGGTATTTGACTTTCACTACTCATACACGAATTAAGATGATGATAAGTATCTTCCAATAATGACACTTTACTAAAGTCACCTTCCTCAAAATATGCATGCGTTATTAAAGCCATTTTCACATGAATATGACCGTACAATGGTAAAGTGCTTAATACGCACACAGACTTTTGAACTGTGCCTCTTGTTATATCAGATGTGCGATTCTTTAATTTCTGAAAACACAGCGTATTATTATACGTTATTTGAACACAATTATTATAATAATATTATGGCATTAGTTTTCTTTCCTTATGTATTTTATTTTTTTTCATTTGCATCGAAAAAGAACATAGAATAATACTAAATCCATTACAACAAAAAAATCAAGTCCCGATACATTCAACATTGGAGCCCTAAGGTTCTATTTACCTCGACAGGAATCTGTCTAAAACATGAAATGCCGTATATTGTACGTCTCGGATCATTCAGACTGGGTAAATGAAAGTAAACTGTATCTTCGTCATAATTGTGAGATCCATCGGGTAAAGCGAGGGTTGGTAAATATTTCCAACCCAATGGGCATTCATTTGGAGCACCAGATACCAAAGGAGGAAACGAGTATTCTACCTAAGAGTAACATGTTATTATTCGCAGATGATCCACAAATACATTTGAGATACATTCGATTTAATTATTCTTACAGCGTGTTACCTCAGTTATGCGATTATAATATGTTTCGAGCAGAATGTTTCAACGATTAATGACATTGACACGAATCAATCGAAAACTTTCCTTGATAAAAGCTACAAGATTTGAAAATCGATTTATCAAGTTTTCAAACTTGTAGCAAGGTAAATAAGACTTCATCGTAACGAATATATATATGTGTATTTATATATATATATACACACACACACACAACACGCATTTTATAAAATAAAGTTATTGGTTTGCAAATGTTTTTAAAGCAGAGTGTGAATGACTTACTTGACATCCCTTTTTGTGATGAAACCCGACGACAATCACATGAAGTATTGGTCCAGCAGATTCTGCCATATTTTCAGAATACGTAAACGTATAAAACTTTTATATGGTGTATAATTTCGTCTTCGAATTAATTTACTTGTTCATTTTAAGTAAAGAAAGTGATATCTTTTTACGTGCACACGAACTGCAACAAACGTATGGTTACCGCACGCTCTTAACCACCATGCTACTAGCTTCATGCTTACCAACTGTATTATCGAATGCCCTCTTGTTTCGTATACAATACAAGATCTATAATTATAAAGTACCGATGCATTGAATACTTTTTATCAAATCACATCTATTTATCATAAAAATAACGTTAAATATATATTTTTCATTATATAATAGCAACTTGAATATAATATTATAAATATTACCATATATCGAATATAAAACAAAGAAATTGTACAAGCAAATGAATATTTATAACATACATCATATTTACTTTCTCCCATTCTAACTTGATTAAATAGAAATTACGTAAGAATACTTGCAATTTTCGGGTATAAAATTTTATTTGTAAGGAAATTATTATGAAGTTTAAAAGGAGCATCATTATCTGTACATTTCCTATTATTTATATTACACACTATTGCACATTCCTTATATTTCAATATAAGGTATATTCTTGTAAATGAATATTGTTTATAGCAAAAATAACATAAGAACATGATAAATGTTGAAAAAATATCGGACGAAATAATAAAAAATCATTTAATAATATTGTACACTCTAAAATCAAAAATTCTATATTTACAAAATTACATATTTCTCTATCGATATTAACATTTACTCTTCCTGTGGAATACAGGAATATAAAACTAATTAGAAACAAATATGCATTATTATTGAAATATAACAAATCGATATAAAGAGAAATTTTTTATTACACATATTTTTCTTTCTTTCAATGATTTGAAAAGTAGATACAATTATAGAAGGTAAAATAATTTTTTCGTTTATTTATATTATAATCAAATCTTTCATCTCAAACGTGTTCCCATTACGACAGTATTTTGCCTTTGTCTTAATTAAAATTTTTGTTAAATGTAATACACATTAACAAATCTTGGTAATACCATATTTGTAAGAAACATTATCGTTTCTATAATGACTTATCTTCGCCAATTTTATAGCCTTCATCTTTTTGTACATACGACCTGTTTTATAGCAGTGCTCGCAGCACGGTTCTTGGTATGCTGCGTTAGAAAAGGCAGGAGCAATATGTTTGTATTTGGGCAGAAACATTGTATTGTTTCCTGCCATCAGCCTCATAGCTGCCTCTCCTCCTTGTGTCAAGAAGAAGGAAGAGAAGGAAAAGGATGGGTGGAAAAAACTGTTCCTTCAATGGCGCGCTACCTGCGTACATTAAATCCACGTGTTCCATCTGGCCCAATAGGCAAACGAAGAACATTATTTGGTAAACCACTACTACTTGGCGTTATAGACTTTGCTTGAATCCTATTTATTTCTTGTAATAACTTCTCTTCTGGACTTTTCTCTTCCCCTAAAATTCTCTTTCTTGCTTCTGCATATTCTTGTTCCCTCTGTAAGTATATTTCATTATATACTACACATTTAAACAAGGTTCCATTTTGAGGACACAAAATATACCTGTTTCAAAGATTTAATAGGTTGCTTTGGTTTATCCCCGTTCACTAGTGGTCCGTCGCCACTACCTTGCGAATCTCTTGTAGGTCTTTTTAATATTTTTACTGTTGGCCTTGGCGGTACGTATTGCGATCTCATACCATCATCTCCCAGCATTATCATTCTGGTGCCTGTATTGTGACTGCTTTTGAAACTAAAACATTGTAATTAGAATAGGATACAGTAATAACAATAAGAAAACAAACTTCTATATTACGTTTTCCATGTAATATTCCTTTACAGATTTGTTTAACATTAATTTATAGTTATTCTTGTACTCTTAAATACCCATTTATTTTTTTATATTCAACCTTGCAATCCTATTTCTAAATTAAATTTATCCTCTGCAAATATCGTTCTGCACATTATTACGTACATTCTTCATTTATATAATTATGCATAATGGCATTATAATTGAATAAATGTAATAATTCATGAAACATCTGTTTCATATTCATTTTTCAAACTTGTGTACATCGTTATAAAGTTAACCCATCTAAACATACCTAGAAGATTCTAGTTCTTCTAATGCTTCTACTGCATTTAACTGGAGGGCATCCAACTTTTTGTCGAGAGCCTAAAATTGATTGTAGTTCCAATATTATGTTATTATAATATATTAAATATTTAATACCACACCTGTATTCAATTATATATTTCTAGATACTTTCTTTAAATTATTTATCGCTCTGATTGATTTAGCTTTTACTTAAACACATAGATTAGGTTTTATGTATTTCGTTATATTATACATATGCAAACCACTGTTCTGAAAAATGTATTAATATTTTGAAATAAATAGTGCAATTTAATTTATATAAATATGTGTCATTTGCAAGAAAGCTTTACTCTTATTACAATAGCCACATGGGTACTTATTTATATCACGGTAAATATGTAATACACGTAAACATAATTCATGAATTATATATACATATAAACGATTTTCCTATACTAGCCGCATGTATCATTTATTTTATTGTCGACAAAAGATAATTCTAATATTCAGGATGTCCGAAGAAATGAATACATTACAAATTTTTTTGCAGTACAGGTTAACACAATAATTTCACTATTACTTCAACTTTCCATCACAGTGCCTCTTCTATACTATGAAGAATAGTTTACCTCGGATTCTTCAATTTCCTCCCAACTCTCTAGAACGTCATCCATAGTTAAAATTTTTCGAATAATATACTAATTTTTCTCCTTTATAAATTGCCTCAAAAACTGAATGATATAGCCTTGGCATGAATTGAGAAAAGTATAGGCGAGCGAAAGATTGGAATATAGGTGTACCTCTTGGTAAGAGAAAAATTGAAATAGTCTTGTTATGTCACATTTGCCAAATAAAGAAACAGAATATTTCCTAGATATATACTATCCGGGCGCCAGGTTCAAATGGCATTGTAAATTTTTGAAATGGATTTTCTATTTTAATGTTGCATATTTTCAATGTTCCTATGATTACGTATCGGTATTCTATAAAATTCGACAAAAAGTAACTAACAGTAAAATATCTCTTTAGTAAAGAAAATCGTCGATTTAATTTCAATAATAAAGCTTTGTTATGTGGTATTAATTAACTGTGGTCAATATGAAAATCTAGTATAAGAAAATTACAAATTTTGTTTAAATACTTAAAATATCACATCTCTTATGTGGCTATTGAGGTAGTAATGAGCCTTTAGCGATCTGTTATTCAAACTAACTTGGTTCCTATCGTGTTACAATAGCTATGTTATTGACCAATATGTTATAGGCAATGGCCACGGGTGAGGCCCCTTATACGGTAGTGTCACTCAACATGCATTATTACTATGAGACAGAGAATAAATACACTGTGACTGTGCTTTCGGTCTTGAAACAGTACGCAATATCTTTTGTTAAGTATAGCTTATTGTTAGTGATAATAGCAATTCTATAAAATATAGATCATATTTACCACAGTACCACAGACGAAGTACAGAATAGAGACCTAACATCTTATGGAACTCCGTGTCATATGTTCTGAAATACCGACCCTGTAAAATATCAGCGGTTTTTTTGCGCCCTCTACGATTTAGGATGGTGGTTGTAGGAATTCAATTCAACTGCGGCAGAAAAATGTAAATTAACCGTTTGCGGTCATATTTGTCCCAGACATAGTGCTGAATTGGTCAGAATTAATATCCATTGAGCGAACGTTACTAATATAATGCAAGATTATAAACAGACAATATTTTTCCAACTGTCTCCATATTGCACTTCCTGCATACAAGGAAGCGTTGAAAATGTTCAAATACAATTCGTAATCACTACTTTCAAAGCAAATATACGACCATAAAGGGTTAACAAATAGATAAACGGTCCTTATTTGTTACAACTCTGAAAGAAAATTGGCCTCACTATGTAACTGGAACTTACCGAAAGTGGTTCGTTATGTGTGAATGATGAATCTCACTTACTAGTAATAATTTATGTTCTTACATTCATTATACGATATTTTTTAGTCTAATCTGAAGTTTGGCTCGTATGTATTATTAAAGATTTATTCTATAAAAATACAAGCAGCCGCGAAATGGTATTAGTATTCACAGCTATAATTTAAACGAACGCAAACAACTATAATAGGCATTGAAATTTATAACCACAATTTAAAATATCGGGCGTTAAGATCGTGCAAAAAAAATATTAAGATACAATTCAAAAATTGTAATAAGTGAAAAGGATGGTTAATAAATCGTTTGCAATATAATTATAATTAAAATAAAAAGGTGTTATATACAGCGTATTAATTTGCTGTAAAATGTCAAACTTTGAAACACGTGGCGCATGAATAAGAAATAAAATAAAGCACAGAAAAATTTGAAAGCTTACGAAGAAAAATTATATGTACACACGTATAGTTATATTCGAATCGTACTGTGCTCTACAGCATGTAATAAAAATATACAACCAGTGTCATTTCGAATCTTTGATCCTATTGCATGATGGACACCAGAGGAACTCGAACGCATGCGATCCACTGTTCGTAGACTTGTAGCTGTGCATTATACGCCGTAACAACCATCTGATCGATACCGCGGTCGCGATACGACTGAATATACGCGCTCGATTGTACCCTATACTTATATGTATAATGGAGGACTCTGTCTATAAATTGGAGCGAAATTTTACTAACGGTTGCTGGATTAAAATACTGTCATTCGTTCATAGACTGAACTCCATAACTTTTACAATGTGTTCAGACACGATCTTATGCCCGTAAAATTCAATTATAGAAAACATATTCTTGTATAATACTATTACGATTTATGAAGTATGAATTCATTATTCATACAATTATGACGTCATTGCGTTTAAAGTGATTTTTACAAGAAAAATTCGTTTTGTATTAATCAATGTACAAAGATATACTTCTGTCACAAAATTTAAATTCTACAAATTGATCTTAAATTTACTTATGTCAAAAATTGCTTTTTCTTTCGTAGCAGTATATAATGTTTTCTGACAGTGAATCGTTAATGTCGCATGTGACACAAGAATGGTAACGGAGGTTACTTGACTTCCACATCTTCTAATCAAAATGTGCATTGGATGATAGATTATTTCTTATTTTGCTTGTGCGAGTACATCGTCTGTTGCCCGTGAAATTTCTTAACTTTTTGCATATGTTTACTTTATCGTCTTGGGTAGATGAAATTAATATAATTCCTACAATCACCGCTGTAAATCGTAGAGGGCGCAATGGAAATCACCGGTTTTTTTTACAATGTCGGTATTTTAAAACATGTAACAAAATATCACAAAATGTTAGATCAATCATGCGCCGCATCTCCATTCTTATATTTCTGTATGCATTTGGTTATCCATTACAAATAATAGAAATGGTTTATCGATCGTAACAAGTAAAGTTAATCCGTGATATTTTAAAAATAGCCAGCAGAGAGCGTAGGTGTTTGAACAAACCGGCGCATAGGAAAGACGGAAGAACATATGTTTAAGCAGTAGCGCATGCGCAATCACTGCTTCCGCGACGTACCTAGCCATCTTTCCAGTCAAGCAAAAGTGATTGTTTTCAGCTTTAGTCTTATTTAACGGAACTTTTATTAATGTCAGAGCCACAGTCCGCGCTTCTACTACGAAAACAATTAGCAGGTATCCAGCAAAAACAGTATAAGTGCTAAAGTGTGATCCGTGCCGCAAATTCGAGCTCGACGAAAAGCCGGAACCGTTCTCATACTCCAAACTCGTGCGATCTCGTCATCATTGTGCTTCGACCCTCGAGATTGGCTTTGTGAACATTTTTCTGCAGAGATCAATTTCTCGAAACCTCTAGTAACCTTATGTGAGCACCGATTGAGTCTTCCGTAATCTCATGTAGGCCCTGCGCCTGATTAGGGCGTGAAAATCAATACGGCTACGGAACCGTAGTGTGCCTCCCATGAATAAGTTTAACCTAGCATCCAGTATCGCGTTTACCCGTAATTTTCACCAAGTCGCCCTCCAAATTGACTTACGAGTGATTTTTATGCACAACGAAGGCCGTTTATCGTTGTTACCGAAAATAATTTGCAGGCAACGTTATTTATAGCATTTCGCGCGTCACCGTATACGACGCGGTTTCAACTAAGGAAAAAAAAAAAAAAAAAGACAGAAAACCATGCCGTGCAACGACCATCGAAGGTCAACCTTCTTCGGCCCATAACTTCTCCTTTGACACAATGACGAAACACTGAAATGCAATGAAATTTATTTTCATCGTTTCTTGTACTTTCTTCGTTATTCAATAGTTGAGCCTATTGTTTCTTTTTTTACGTAAAATCATTCAGCCAGAGCATTGATTCATTAACGTGGTTGATCTTTATCGGGTATTTAGTGCGCTTCAAACTGACCTAACCTGTATACGTTGAGTAATAAGAGGGCCCTCCCGATTTTTCAAACCTTGATCTCAAATACGCTGGATTTCTATTAACGGTTTTGTTTAAATATTTCCGTTATCTTCGCGTCGAAGTACGATTGATTGCATATATATTTGTATATTTTTCAACGGTTCTGTGTTTTTTGACATGAGCGTACTTTCAGTGCTTTTCAATTATACTATACTGCATTCTGTACATACTTTCGATTTTATTCAACTTTATCTAAAAAAAAAATATCACAAAGTACATGTTCAAAGTAGTTATTAACAAGCACTTTGAGTATAATTTCATTTTCAATAGGAAAGCTAATTTTCTATGCAAAACATACATACTTGATTCATACTTTCTTCTTTTCTATAGAATTAAATAAAAACCCAGTAGAAGGGTTTTCAGCAGGCCTCATAGATGACAATGACATATATCAGTGGGAAGTACTCATTATCGGACCTCCAGACACATTGTAGTAAGATATTATTTACTTTCTTATTAGGTTGTAAATAATTTCTGTTTCTGGGAACAAATGTGTATAATGTAATTGATGGAAATTATTTATGACTATATCTCATACGTAATACTATAAAATTAAACAAGTTAGCATAATTAGCATTGTTTCTGTGCTAATATACAGCATATTCTCACAAATATTTTTTCCCATTTTAGTGAAGGTGGGTTCTTCAAAGCACACTTACAATTTCCAAAGGAGTATCCACTTAGGCCACCAAGAATGAAATTTATAACAGAAATATGGCATCCAAACAGTAAGGCATTTTTCTTTACTTTTCTTTATATAGAAAGATAATAACAATTGTTTCATATTTACAGTCGAGAAGAATGGTAATGTATGCATATCGATTTTGCATGAACCCGGAGATGATAAGTGGGGCTACGAGAAAGCATCGGAACGGTGGTTACCAGTTCACACAGTTGAGACTATTCTCATAAGTGTTATTAGTATGCTTGCAGATCCTAATGATGAAAGTCCTGCTAATGTGGATGCTGCCGTAAGGAAATATTATACACAATAAGAACCAACAGATCTACAAGGCTGCTGCTGTTTCTTTAAAAATAACGATATTAATATTGCAGAAAGAGTGGAGGGAAAGTTACACAGAATTCAAAAGAAAGGTGGCGAGGTGTGTCAGAAAAAGCCAAGAGGAATGTATGTAGGAGATGAACAATTATTCAAATGGAAAGACTTATTTAATTCTCGTAAGTTCTATTTTTTTCGAGCAAATCTGTGGTGGATATTTGAACTGTATACATCTGATATTGTACCATTTCTTTACAGGGAAGCCGTAAGCACTGTAAAAAAGAAACCGATGCTCAGCATTAAAACTAATGAATAAACAGTGCCACTAAAAACGGATAAAGCCTGACCCATTCTTATGCAGAAGCGGGGAGGCAGAGTGCGTGTGAGAATAAAAGATAAAGTCACACGCCTCTATCTAGTTTGTACCACCGCCACAGACGTACCATCCATTAATACAAAGAACATGAAGAAAATACATGCAGCTCACCTTTTACATTATAAATAACTAAAAAAAAAAAACTAATTTACACATATACATAATGCAAAAAAAATTATCTGTACGATTATTACCTTAATATTGATAGTTATAAACTTAACTTCCCCGTTGCTCCTGCTCAAAAATCTAGCCCCACTCTTTATACCCGAAACCCCTGTAATTTAAAATATTTACGTTTCTTATTGAATAATAATTCCTTAGTGGCGTTTCGTATTTTCTTATTTTCGTAAAAATATATAAATAAATTTTTGTAAAGTCAAATATACGGTATACATATATGCTACAATCGTCAAATGTAATGCCAGTTGAAAAATGAAAATGAATATATATGTGAATCAATTGTAACACTGCGGCAAACAAATATCGAGTTAAGCTGTACAATCGTGGCTATGTAAAAAGAATATGAAATTTCCGTTGAACCGTAAGTTGCCAAAATAACGAATTCTAGTTAAAGTGATATTACTGCAAATAACGATATTATTATTATTATGATTACTATTATTAGAAAAATGTCAATAATTACAAGCTAGTAAACTTAACATAAAATTTCATACGCTTCTATGAAAACTTTGTATACGTTTTTAATCAAGGCGAGATCGTAAAATAGTTCATGTCTATCTTTCTATCATGTATAAACTTGCGGTTCTAGAACGTAGATACGGTAAAATTCAAACTTTGTGCAGATATACATAATTTCGTATTGTCAATTAAATTCTACAGTGTGCAGAAAACGTCTATTGCATCGAACCTACATTCACATAATAGTATTGTCTATTTTTCTTTTTTAAAATTACTTCTATCATTGGAACGAATTAATTTTTTATTAATACTGTGATTAAGTGTTTGCTCGTGTATAACCGATGATACTACTTTATTTTTAATAAATTATAACATTTAAATAAACATTATTTTATCTGACGAATTATTGTTTTTCACAATTGCATTTTTCTGTAATGGAAACATTTTTTCATGTCTGTATAGTATATTAAAAGCAAGAATCACTTAAGATTCAATCAATAATGATTGGTAAACGCTTACTACGATTAAAAAATTAACAGGAAAAATAATGTATAAGAAACAACTTAAAGCGTCACAAATAAAGAGAATCGGAAAAATAAAAATATAATAAAAAGAACTGATTATGTTAATTGCTTATTAACTCATTACACCATGGTAGTTTTTAATCGACTTTTCGTTACATAGTATTACTGAACTCTACCAATATTTTCATATATTAATTACATTTTATTTGTATAATTGTTTCTGAATTATAATATTCTTTACACTACCGAATTTAATTTCTATTTCAAAACTTATTCAGCAGTAAAAGTGTATACGTATGTATTAGTACAATACAGCTTGTTAATAAATTTATATACAAAAGTACACTAATGCTGTATGCCAAATCAATTTTAAAATTGGCTACATACATATAAGTGGATGTAGAAGATACCGAATTTGTCGACGCAAAAATATTCAATCTACAGTTTGTTTCAAATATTATATTCGAATGTCAGAGAAACACATATGTCGAGGAAGATTGGGAGGGGAAACAAGCATGGATGGGACCCCATATGTGGATAGCGCTGTGTATGGTACAGAGACGTAGTTCATCAGGTTGTTTACAGCGTGATCTACGTTATGCATAAAAGTCGTGCAATAGTAGCTTAATTTTGTGTATACTGACGTAGTTAATCAAAAAAATTAATGGAATATTTAAGACATTGACTTTCTCTGTTTCTGTTACAAACTTCATATATTTTGCAATTCTATTTCGCATAGAACTACTGTTATAACATAGCACTGCTATGGTTGGTGCTGTTTATGTTTCATTCCTCCTTAATAGTATCATTCATCATTACCATCAATTGTAACGCGGTTTTCGATTACTTTGGTTTCCGTTAAACCAATTACAATTTATAACTATGAACGATGAACAAATTGTTTTAACATTACCGGACACGCAAGACGCGGATTCAGTATGCTTGACTCAATCGCAAGCATTATCACAAGAAAAAACCCTGATGGTATGGGGAAGATTATGCCCCATCAAATTACCTTTCAAAACTATGGGTATGATATTATGTATCCATTTTTATATTGCACGTTACGCGCAAATGTGGGCGCGTATTTTAGATAACAGTAGTTGAATTTTTGTTGTAGCGTTTTATTAACAAAATTTTGTCAAGGCAACTTATTCATTAGCGAATAATAACATTAAGTGTAAATGATTATTTTTATAGAACTGATTAACGATGTTTATACACTGGGTCGTTCGGAGAATTGTGATATTTGTGTAACAAAAAATGAATGGAAACCGAAGTGGCTCAGTGTAATGAGCAAAGTACATTTTAAAATAACCAGAGAATTTATTGACGGTAATACCAATGATGCTATAACATATTTGGAAGACATGAGCCAAAATGGGACCTTTGTTAACAAAAAGAGAGTGGGCAAAGGAAACAAGGTTGTACTCGAGAGTAATGATGTAATATCTTTAGCACAACCTGGAGTCACTGGTAAATATACATTATCATCCAATGTATAGATGTACATACATTGTTAATTCTTTATTACGTTTCATGTTCCATTTATAATATCTAACACAACACTTCCAACAGTTTATATATTCATGAGTACAACAACATGTGAGAGCAATGATTTACCTCCAGTGCTCAAAAGTAAATACACAGTATCGCGCACATTGGGATCAGGAGCATGCGGAGAGGTGAAAATGATTTTTACTAAAGTAGGTTGTCAAAAATTTGCTATGAAAACTATTATGAAAATAGGTGGCACAACAAATGGACAAAGACATCCATTGAACGATCCAGAAAAGATTATGAACGAAGTTAAGATATTAAAGGCACTAAAACATGTAAGTTAATATAGAAATTGATGAAATTGTGTAACACATTAACAAGTCTTTTGCTCTATAGCCTTGTATAATCAGAATGGAAGACATAATAGACACACCAAAGGCTGTATATATAGTTTTGGAATTAATGGAAGGCGGGGAACTTTTTGAAAGGATAAAAAGTAGAGGAAAATTATCGGAAAGGCATGCGAAATTAATCTTTTATCAAGTGGTCCTAGCTGTTAGTTATCTTCACGACTGTGGTATAACTCATAGAGATTTAAAGGTACACGTTTCTTTAGACATTTTATATGTAATATTTTACTGATAGCATAAACAATTATACAAATACCTACTTGTAGCCAGAGAACATATTATTAGCTGCTGCTTCGGACATTACATTAGCAAAAGTATCAGACTTTGGTTTGTCAAAGTTAGTTGATGCGCAAACTATGATGAAGACCTTTTGTGGGACACCTATGTATGTTGCACCTGAGATATTATCTAATATTGGACGTGGTTCGTACACAAATCAAGTACGTTTATTTGCATAATAAGTAACCAGAAGTAACAGTATTTCAAATCTAATAATTCTTTAATTTTCTAGGTTGATGTGTGGAGTTTGGGGGTAATATTGTATGCTTGTTTAAGCGGTACAATTCCCTTTAATTGTCACGACAAAAATATTAGTTTGCAAGATCAAATAAGAAGGGGAATTTATAGTTTTCCAACCTCAACATTTGGAAATATTACATACAAAGCTATAGATTTGGTACTTTCTATGCTCGGTTAAATATTTGAAAAATTAAATTATGCAGATATGTATTTACTACCTAATGAAATCCATTTCTAGATTAAAGGTATGATGACTGTCAATCCACGGAAACGAATTACAATTAAACAAGTTCTGTTACACCCTTGGTTACAAGATCGGGAACTTCAAGACACCGCTGATACCTTACTATCAAAAGAGAGGAATGATGAAAATATTTCTAACAATGTACAATATAAAAATGAACCATATCAAGGTTTGATCAAACGCGCAAGGCTCGAAAAATAAGTACAAATGCGTAAGATTAAGTAACGTATAAACAAAGAAGTACCTCTTTAAAACTAATTACTTGAGCACTATCGTATGTTAAAATAGCAATCCGACTTCACTGCTACAGAAGTTTGTAATGTAATGTAAAATAATCAGTGGGTTCTAATCTATTTGTTACATACAAACTGTTATGATATAAGCTAAATAACGCATACCACAGTTAATCTGTGCTAAAACAAATCGAAAAATAACATTCCTCACTAAATTAATAAGAAAGTGATATTAAAGTTATTACACTTGAAATCGATTAAACCTACTAGTACAATTATTGCATAAATAAAGTTAATTTAATGTTAAGATAGCAAAGTCATTAGTCAAGAATATTATAATAACTGTCACATATACCAAAATGTTGCGCAAATAACAATTGTAAGAATTTAACTTTTGTAATTCATATTTTTGTACGTTTGTAGTTATCGAAAGTTTATTAAATATATGTATTATTTCTTCGTTTTAATTAAAACTTGAATACATATTATTTTAGACAAAATCATTGTCTATTTACCAGGCAGCCTTTACCTTCATAATTTTTCGTTATAAAATAAATAAGGTCTTGTGTATAATACGAAAAATCAATTTATATACAAGTACAAATCATCTTAAGACTGTTTTACTAATTACGTTTTGCCTCCATTTCATTATTCTTCTCTGCATGGATACGTATCTTCGCCTTGACATGGATCTGGATATGGAGTTTCCATCTCCGGCCTATCCTTTTTATTCAGACCCGCTAACAATCGTTTAATTTGAGATATTGCTTTCCCAGGATTTAAACCCTTGAAAAAGTATTCATACAATAACGAAATATGAATTACTGAATAGATTATCATATTTCTTAAATAATATTTCATACTTTGGGACATGTTTTTGTGCAATTGAAAATAGTATGGCATCGATATACGGAATAAAAGTCTCGTAATTTACCAAGTCTTTCTCGATGTGCCATATCCCGCGAATCTATTATCCACCTATAAGCCTGCAGAATCATGAATCAAACTTTATTGCAATTAACATTTATTGTTTGACATATGATTCGTTTAAGCCGATCTTTGTAATATACCTGCAAAAGCGTTGCAGGGCCTAAAAATTTATCACCAAGCCACCAATACGGTGGACAAGCGAATGTGCAACATCCACAAAGGATACACTCGTACGCGCCATTAAGCTTGTCTCTATCTTTTGGACTTTGTAAAATTTGACGTATACCGACTATATTTTCTTCCCCGGGTCGTTTTAAAAATGGCTCGATATCCTGATATTGTTTCAAGAATTGTTCCATGTCTGTTACTAAATCTCTAATTATATACGAATGCGGCAGAGGATATATAACTATCGGTTTTGCTGATTGCTTCACTTTTCTAAGAACAAGAAAAGAAGGATACTATACGCTTTTACGATAAAATAAGTGTTACCATTACTATCATTTCTTTTCTTCGTTCAAGCGTTACAAGTGTTTCTAGATAATATGTTAATAAGCATCAGAAGGGAATCGTTACTACTACTGAAATAAGAAAAAAAAGTATTTTTTCCCGCATTACGTGATGCAAGCCAAGGTATTGACACCATTTATATTCATCGAACAGCATCCGCAAATTCCCTCCCGACAGGATCTCCGATAGGATAACGTTGGATCGTATTCTGCTTTTATTAATGCCAATACGTCTAATACCATTGAATTGCATTTATTTAAATCCACACTGAACTGTTGCATATACGGTTTTACGTTTGCCTTTTCTGGATTCCAACGATATACTCGAACAGTCTGTAACCTCGGTTGTACAAAAGGTTTTCGTGCCTACAAAGTTAAATTAATGACACCATTAAGTTTCTTCTTCATGTGTCGCAGGATTATTACAACAAATTCGTCTGTATTTATATGATATTAATCTATTACATATATGCAACTTCAAATTCTAAAGTAGGGTCGGCCCTTCTTTGGAGGGTCGGTTTAGTTTGTGAAAAATGTCTAAACATAAAACAGCGGACAAAGCCGATGAAAATGAAAGGAAATAAAATTAACTTTCTGTATAATAATAGCCAAGAAGTTTATAACATTTATGATTACTAACATCTGGGGGAATCTTGCAGTCCTTCATGATAGCGACTTCGTCGCTAACAAGGCTGTCAGCCTCTTTTTTGTCTGACCTTTTTGCACTACACAAAAATCTATGGCTTCGATAACGGCTAATTTGACATGTGCCTCGAAGAAGCGATGAAATTGTACAAGACCGATATTGGCTCGCATGACGGATATTGAAGCACAGCATAGTTGTGTCAGTTTAATAGGAGACCTTTTATAAATTTCGTGTAGCCTATGAAAACATATTCCGTTTTTTTAATTGTTCAATCATTTCATTTTTTGATGCCTGTGCAATTCTTCGATAAGATGGAAACAAAATATCATCGTTCGAAAGAACTTCACAGCTGTAAGGGTGAAGATAATGATTGCCGACCGATCATTCTTCGTTCAATACAGGGGAATTCATTTAATTATAATTAAATGAAAATTTACTAATACAACATTTTTGTGAATTGAACGGATATGCTTTAAACGCCAAATTAATTATTTTACAAATATGTACGTTCAAACTGATACGATCATTTTATCATGTGTCGTCGTTATAAAAAAAAATCAACTTCGAAGTACGTCCATTCGTCATGCTTACATTCGCTGGTTTTGCAATAATAACAAGTATTTCCTGCGATCAATCCTTTCACGTAATGGGTTTATCAATTACCCATACGTTCTTTATATATATTTGTATACATATACGTGATGGTTTAATTTCGTAGCTTGACAATCGCGTGCTTGTAAACTTTAATCTTTCGCAAAAGTAATTCATCCATTTATGTGTTTCGTTCTATTACAACTACTAAACAGCTTAAAAGATTTGAAAAATAAACTTTCATTCTGTAAAATGATATATACGCACATACATATGTTATATAGTAGGAAAATGGAATACTAATATAACTACAAGGTTTTAAAAAATTGACCAGCTTTATCTAATGCGCGCTATTACTAATCTTACAAAATGAAGTGCGACTCGAAAATCGAGTGCAGCTCGAACTATTTATATTATACCACAGCCGACTCTAGTACTAGCCATGCTGAACAACGTGGCAACACCGCATGTTTACCGATCGGGAGTCCTATTTTCAGTAATGAGAGTCTTGTTCGTGGGAATACAATTAACGCTTTTTTTCATAGAAAATTGTGTTAAAGTAAACAATTCTTTATCTATTATGTCTGAGTAATATATAAATATTATAACTATGGTAAGTAGAAGTGATATTAAAGTATACTAATAGTTATAAATATGGTATACATTTTGTGGACTCTCGGAGTGGTTTGGTGAAGTGATACATAATATTGGATATATTTTACAGTGGTTTTAGGAAAATATAAGTATGAAGCACAATAGAATCATCTTTGAACTAAAACGCAACATGTGAAAATGGATGAAGTGATATATAAGTTCATAGAAACCTGAAATAGTCAAAATTATTGATACGAAGTCAAAGAGGTTAAGTGAACACGGAAAGAGTATAAATGAACACGGAAAGAGGTTCGATAATTAGTTACTGAAGGGAAGAGTTGTGCAAGTAATTATAAAATCGTATTAAAGGCTAACTTTATAATTGTTGTAAATTTCCTCACCACCCAAGGGGTATCACTATGGCGCGTTACCTTTTTTTAACATAATGGGTGGTTCGCCAATAGCCATATCACCCCATTTTATAAAATAAAATAATTTCTTATAAACTGTAAAAAAATAAAATAATCTTAGAATAGATAACAATAAATAAAATAATCTTCGATAATAATAAAAATAAAACAATAGGAACATAACATTGACCCGTTTGGGAGAAAAAAATGTAGTAGATATTATTTTTAGAAAACAAATAAATAAACCTTTCATATAAACAGAAAAATAAAGTATTAAAGTTTTCAACAATAATAAATAATCTTGAATAATATTAGTAACAAAACATACTCTGACATTCTCTTGAAATTCTGCTAATAAAACCTTAAATCTTGTGAAATAAAATTAATAATAAAAATTAATAAAAAGCATATATACATTTGAAAATAAATAAATATGGACGAAGACAAATAAAAAACTCTATTAATGCATTAAAACATACTGGAAAGAATAAGTTAAATATATCAAAATTAATGTTATAAAAAGAGTTAAATTGAAAAACAAGCAATTGAAAATATAGTTTCTATTGAAAGTTCTTATTTTACGATTTTTAAAAACTATATGTGCATGCATTTCTAATTGATTATTATTTATAGTTTTGGCGTAATCATTCAATAAAATATTAGAAAAAATTGATAATAATTTAAACAAAATACTGTGATAATCTTTACCACAAATGCATGTATTTGAAAATGCCAAGTGATGTATATTTGATTGAATACTAATATATGTTAATTTACATAAAATATGCTTATGATTTCCAGATTTCAGAAAATTTGATTCCAAATTAGCACAATTTATTATGGCTTCCATTATTGCACACATATGAGTAAATATGGTTATTACTTCTTCTGTAGGGATGGAAAGTCCACCTCTTTGTAAGTGATCAAAATATACATTATTTACAGTTGTACCTTTATCCTCCACAATTAATAATTTACATATATTACAATTTAATTTTTTAGCAAGAGAATACATAACCAGATATATAAACCTTAATAGAAGCATCAACAACACACGTGGATAAATATGCAGTATCCAAAATTTCTGAAAAACCATTTACATCAGCAGCAAGATCACGAATATCATTACTGTTATCATCTTTGGGGAATAAAAATATAGAAATATAATGTTTTTCTTTTAGATTACTAGCATAATTTCCCTTACAATTGGGAACACAACAACGCCGTGGCATTATTAACTGATAAATATAGTCTGAAACTTGAGAGAAAATTGTCCAAAAATTCTATACGTATATAATAAATATAGCTTTGTAAAAATTTATATATGATTCTATTAAAATGTTATTAATTCTAAATTAAAATATATTGAACGAACAGTAGATGTTATTGAATATATGTGCTACACACAAAGATAAAGACCTGTATAGTTAATAAATAAAACTTACCCGCATTATTGCACTTACTTTTAAATTTTCTTAAATAGCTTACTAATGATAAGCTCACATGGATTTGAAAACATTTGAAAACTAAGCGGGAAACTGAGAGTCCGATAGGGGGAGACTGGGAGGCCGGTAGGGTGGGTTGGGCTAGGTATATTGATATATATATCACACCCGGACTCCCGCTGTGTTGCCATTTTTACCTTCAGCACGGATAGTACTAGAGTCGGCTGTGATTATACTATATCAACGAGTAATACTTTCGATATTTTACTTGGAATATTATCGAATAATTTATTTATCGATACAAAATATTTAAAATAGCTTAGTGTTGTTTGAAGAGGTCAGAAGTTATCGCTCGGCATACATCGCGGCAGAATGGAGTAACCCCCGCGAAGAAGCAGTCTTTCCGTTGATAAACCAATAAATATTCATTAAGAATCTCATATACTTCTATTAGTAGCAGCAAAGGCGGCTAAACAACCTCAGCTTTATTCATCGGTTACCACCTGTTACTCGAAAACACGTGTGTCGTTAAACACTGGTAATTTAAATACATTCAAATTTCAGCCACGTGCATTGTATCGATAGCTCGCGAAAAGTGAAAAAAAAGTTTTTATCAAATTATCTTGGATTAAAAATAATTTTTACATAATTTCATAAGTTCTGTGCAACATTACAAACACAGGTTATAATTTCATCTAGTATATTATGTTATATAAAATAGTACACGATATATACAATATTAAGAGTAACCTATAAACTTATCTCAATAGTTTGATTAATATTGTGTCACATTGTCACGAAATATGTAAAGATTTTTATATTCGCGTTTATGCGCGTAAAAAAAAAAGTATCGAAATAAGTTTAAATAAATTACGATGAAGGTTGTTAATATAATGTTTCAAACAACATTTTATTACATTTTGTTGTTACTAATGTAATATTTAATATCCGTTAGCCACTATGCAGTATACTGTTTTGGTGATTGGTGGTGGTGGTAGAGAACATGCTATTGCTTGGAAACTTTCACAGTCATCGCATGTAAGTATTTTGAAAATGATTGTCCACAAAATGTAAGAGTTGCGAGTTTACATTAGCAGTTTTTAATTTGCGCAACACTTTTTCCTAAAGTTAACTAATACATTTAATAAACTGAATTGTTTTCAGGTAAAACAAATTTTTGTTTCCCCTGGGAACAGTGGGATTTCATTGGTTGACAAGGTTTCTTTGGTCAAGTTAAATGTTAAAAATAATCAGGTATATCTTATATTATATGATGAATTCAAGTATAACACCGTCCGTCAGAAGGAATTGCGTCATAATTATGTTAAAACTCTTTGTTGTATAGGAAATAGCAAAGTGGAGCAAGGAGAACAACATAAACTTAGTAGTTATTGGTCCAGAAGAATACTTGGCTAATGGATTGGCAGACGAGTTGAAAAATGTAGGAATTGATTGTTTCGGCCCGAAGAAGGCGGCTTCTAAAATTGAGGCTGACAAACATTGGGCAAAAGAATTTATGGATAGACACTGTATTCCTAATGCAAGATGGAAGGGATTTGTGAATGCAGGGGAGGCAAAAAAATTTGTCCTAAAGTAAATAGAACAGATTATTTCTAAAAAAATAATTATAAAGATTATTACATGTATAATGAATTTTTATAGTGCACCATTTCCAGCACTTGTGATAAAAGCCTCCGGCTTGGCAGCTGGAAAGGGAGTTATTGTTGCAAAAAATAAAGAAGAGGCTTGTAAAGCTATAGATGAGATTTTAACAGATAAAATATTTGGATCAGCTGGAGAATCAATAGTTGTAGAAGAATTATTGGAAGGGGAAGAAGTTTCTGTGCTTGCATTTACAGATGGTAACAAATGAAACAAACTACTTAATATTATTCTAACGAATGCGGATTACTCGTAACTATCTACTGAATGAAAAGATTATAAGATTCTATTTAAAAGATCATATGTCACCTTGCATGTATGAAATCGTTCGAGTACTTTCTGAACTATTTTTTCATAGCAGCAGGTAGCTTACAAGTAATTCACAATTATAAATTAAAATGCGATGCATTGCAACAAGTACAAACCAATGTTTGCATTTGCAGGTAAAACCATTGTACCAATGGCACCAGCTCAGGATCATAAAAGAATATTTAACGGAGATACAGGGCCAAATACAGGTGGCATGGGTGCTTATTGCCCATGTCCATTATTAAGCAAATTGGATTACGAGAGAACGAAAATGGACGTTTTACAAAAAGCCATAGCTGGCCTTAGGCACGAAAAAATTCCATTTGTTGGTTTGTATCGAGCGTCGTTACGGCAATACAATTTAACAATGGATTTAATTTTACAAATATTCCTCGTTTTCCAAAAATACAGGTGTACTGTATGCCGGTCTGATGTTAACGAAGGAAGGACCAAAGGTTCTGGAATTTAATTGTAGATTTGGAGATCCAGAAACACAAGTGATACTACCACTGCTGAAATCAGATTTATTTGTAGTTATGAAGGTAACTATTCCGTTAATACAAGAGAAAAGAATTTTGGCTATAATTAATTTAACGTATATCGCGATATAGGCTTGCTGCGAGGGTTCTTTAGTTGGATCTCATATTGTATGGGAGGAAGATTTGTTTGCCGTTGGTGTTATTTTAGCATCGCGGGGGTATCCAGTGTCATCATCGAAAGGTCAAGTTATAAAAGCTGTTGATGATATTTCGCGTAAAAGAAATCATTTTATCTTCCATAGTGGAACAAATATTTCTTCCGACGGAGAATTAATAACTAATGGTATATATTTCATATAGCTATATTCAATTGGTCAACAATCGTACATCACAAATAAGTACAATATTCTATTAACTCTGCTTTGTTCATTAGGTGGAAGAGTGTTAATTACAGTATGCTTAGCCCCTACGTTGGCCTTAGCAGCTGCAAAAGCGACAAATGCTGCACGAAGTATATCATTTGAAGGCAAACAATTTAGAACGGATATAGCGCATAAAGGGATAGCAAGGTATCTTGTAAGGATCCTTTTATCCGAAAGAAGGAAGAATACATTACTGATACCATATTTTTAGATCTATATTACATCATGGTCAGTTAACATATAAAAGTAGCGGCGTGGACATAGAAGCTGGTGATTCTCTAGTTTCAGCTATTAAATCAGCGACATGTTTGACGCAACGTTTGGGTACAATGGGTTCAATTGGTGGTTTTGGTGGGTTGTTTGATATAAAAGCTGTTGGATATAAAGATCCCATTTTGGTTTCTGGTACAGATGGTGTTGGAACAAAAGTAAAAGTACGTAGAAGTTTCTGAAGCTGCATTTACACGCTCACCATCGCATTTTTACAATCATATCGTACATTAGAATATATACCTCTGACTGTTTCATTTAATATAGTACGATGGTGTATGTATAAAGTAACTGAAAAAATTTGTCGCAATTTAGTTTGCTCTGTGTTAGTTTTTGCTTCGGGTTTCAACCTGTTCACATTTCTCAGTTTTGGTTCAACTCCTAACGAGTTCTTCCTACAAAGCTAATTTCGTTTAAAATCTGGGTGCATCCGATCAATTTCTCGAGTCATGTATATCGTCTGATAGTAAACGTGTTATAAAAGCTACCGTACATCTTAATCATTTATCGTTTTGTCGGTTGAATTCTGCAGATAGCATTTGCATGCAACAAACATGACACAGTGGGCATAGATTTAGTAGCTATGTGTGTGAACGATGTTCTTGCACATGGTGCGGAACCACTATTTTTCCTTGATTATTTTGCTTGCGGAAAATTAAACGTTAATGTAGCTACCAATGTTGTAAATGGAGTAATCGAAGGATGTAAAAGAGCCGGATGTTCATTAGTAAGTGGGATATAATTGTGTTTTGTACTATACACACTGCGTATATACTTTATATAAATATCATTCAATTGCTAAAACTACATCGATTCTTTTAGATTGGCGGAGAAACAGCAGAAATGCCTGGTATGTATTCCAATGGAGAATACGATTTGGCTGGTTTTGCTGTAGGTGCTGTTGAAGGAACTGATCTACTTCCCCGTGTGAATGATATAAGGCAGGGTGACATTATTATTGGTCTTCCATCGAATGGTGTTCACAGTAACGGATTTAGTCTCGTTCGGAAAGTATTAAAATTAGCCGATAAAAAATATTCCGACGCGGCACCTTTCTCCAAATATAATCGGTCTATTGGTATGATACTTTTTTCCCCATCAAACGTCCTACTTTTTACATAGAATACTATGTACAACATCTATGTTACGCGTTAAAGGTGACGAATTGTTAGAACCCACAAGAATTTATGTAAAAGGAGTAATTCCTGCTTTGCGAACAAATTTAGTGAAAGCATTTGCACACATTACTGGAGGAGGACTTGCAGAAAACATTCCAAGAGTTCTACCACAAAGACTAGGAGTTGTTCTGGATGCCGAAACGTGGAAAATTCAACCAATTTTCAGTTGGTTAGCGGCCGCAGGTAAGAAAGTAGATTATAATGTATGTACTAATTTGACGTTTGAACCGTTTTATCATAATTTGCTTTATAGGAGGAATTAATAAAGAAGAAATGTTAAGAACATTTAATTGTGGTATTGGAGCTATTCTAATCTGTGCAGAGAAAGATAAGTATGAAGTTATAACTAAATTACAAACGGAAGATCCTAGAATCATTGGACATGTCACAAACTGTAAAGGTAAAATCTGTTTACTAATACTGTTCGTATAATGTTTTATTTCATGCTAACATTTTGATATATTCCAGATAAACAAGTAAAAGTAAATGTCAAGAACTTTGAAGAGGTGTTAGAATTGGATATGAAACAATATGTACCAGATATCGTTGCAAAATTGAGTACACCTTTAAAAAGAGTGGGTGTTCTAATATCTGGTAGCGGGACAAATTTGCAATCATTAATCGATGCAACTCGAGATTCATCGCAACATATTGGCGCAGAAATTGTTATAGTAATATCCAATAAAGCAAAAGTTGAAGGACTTAAACGAGCTGAAAGAGCTGGTATTAAAACAGTGGTACTACTATTTTGTTTTCGATTTTTTTACATCTTAAATATTAATCTTAAATTGTATACATTTGTATTTTTATTGAATATTTAATCACAGGTTATTAAGCACACTGATTATCCTACTCGGGAAGCTTTTGATTCAGCCATGAATGTTGAACTCGACGCTGCCGGAGTTGAAATAATTTGCCTTGCCGGTTTCATGCGCATTCTATCAGACAGTTTTGTGAATCGGTGGCGTGGCGCTTTAATAAATATGCATCCTTCATTATTGCCGTCTTTTAAAGGCGCTAATCCACATAAAGATGTTCTGGCAGCTGGAGCACGTATTTCTGGCTGTACGGTCCATTTCGTTGAGGTAAAATTTTTTATGAATTTTGTCTTACTAATTGTTTATTTCGACCTCATTCATCCTGGCGCCCTTTACAAGGCTTTTAGCATATTTCTGAGGCTTTCTGCTTCATTCGCTATTATTGCCACGTTCTATGTTCTATCACTCCATTCACGTCATCTATGACCGCGTGGGGCAGTACAAATATTTTATACTTTATACATTATTGATGCATTAAAACAGTTCCACTTTTAGGTTGATATAGATTCTGGAGCAATTATTGAACAAGCTGCGGTATATGTGTTACCACACGATACTGTAGAAACACTTCAAGAACGAGTGAAAAGAGTCGAACATTATATATTTCCGCACGCTTTAAAACACTTAGCTACGGGAAGAATTCAATTGAAAGAAGATAATACTACTGTGTGGAATTATTAAAAACTATATATGTATATATAGTTATTACTCTTTGTCTGTGAAAACTGAAAAAAAACCAGCTGATATTGAATGATATTAAAAGACACTATAAAAAAGTGTACAATTGATATCTACGTCAGTTTTTTATTAAAGATTGAACTTATAACTCCGAGGAGACTATCTTGTTCATTAACAGAAACACCAAGATCTGCATTTTCCGACTTATGTTTTTTAGCTGTATCTTTTGGTGGCATTGAAAGTGCCTCCTTGGCGAGATCTTCTAATTTAACGTGAATCATTTGCTTTTGAAGTATAGGCACCAACAAATTGTATTTGTCGATTTTGCTGTTCACTTGTTTTGTTGTGGTTGCGAAACTTTCTACAATCTTTCTCCAAGTAGTATCATCGGTAAAATTTAATGGAAGGGGGCCGACTGTATTGCGAGCATTTACTAATTGTTTTCGCAGTTCTTGTATTTCTTCTCTGATTTCCTTTGACAACTGTATCCACTCAGGAGTAAAACCATTTTCTATTAATACCTGCAATTCAATTTATCTTATCACTTATCGTAATTTTTCAATTGAAATTCATTTTCTGTACCTCGTTCAATTTGTACGTAACGAAATCAATATATGGACTTCGAGTATTTGTATTTTCTTTCAATGGTCTACCCATTCCTGGTAAATCGTTGAATTCGCCTTTATTCATTGCCTCCTGAATCAAATCTTCTACTAAACGATCAATACCGAAACGTGTTTTAATATCTTTCGCCCGCTGTTTATCCATTCCTACTAACGTGTTACGTTCTTCAGCCTGTAACTTCTTCAACCTATGGTCCATTACATTATCAACTGCTTTTTGAGCTCTTTCTGCTGTATATAGTTTCTGCCTTTTGCTAGGCGTTCCAACTCCTATGTTATAAACCAAGTAATGGCGATGCTGCGGTGCTATGTGCTATAATGGAAATAGATACGTAATTAATTATTAGGAAGTAAAATGTTACAATATATCATACTTTAATATCGAACTCTTCAACTTCTGGCAAGCTTGTAATATTTTCCCTTTCTTCCATTCTGATTTTACAGATCTGTCTATAAGCAGCTTCAATCTGTAAAAGAATGCGTTAGCATTGAATGTGTAATATTATTCAGTCCTTTGTGATATACTAAAATACATTATACCGCAGAAAATTTTACTGCATCAGCTTCTGATGTAGCACTATCCGGATGAAATCTTTTCACTTGTTGAACAAATGCCAGTCTCAATGTTTCATCTTCGCAATCTTCTGCAACCTCCAGTGTTTCGTACCATTTCTTAAAATGAAATAAAATTTGCACCACTTAACGAACAAGATCTGTACAAAAATGTGTAAAAGAAATGGTTATTAAATTTATACCTTCACATCCTGACGATGTTTGAATCTTTTTATAAATATATTTTCCAAGTGCAGAACACAGGGTGCACTTCCAAATGGCTTTCCACAACACTGATTTATTTTAAACATTTTATTCTTCTATTATGTAATTTACTGCGTAATTATAATACACACCCGTGTGCCTATTATTGTTTACAACAATAATTCGTATCAATAAACAAATGTTTCTGAATTATATGTTAGTAGTTACAAATGAGACTGCTTTGAAATTTGCAGGCACTGAATATTGTAGACATGATAAAAACCACAATTAAATTGCAACATAGTTAACTGAGTTTTATTTAGTAGTAAACGTAACATTGACGTTCAGGAAGCACGTGGGTATACGATACATTGAGGCCCACGTGACAGCTATATGCCAAAATCAGCTGTTTACCATATAACTAATTTGTTCGATCTATTATCATATCTGAAACAGTATAAATTCTATATTTCTTAAGTTATAAGTCGATATAGTTTAATAATAATCTTTGGGCATTATATGCTACATCTTTTAAATTCTGTATTCCAAATGAATTATCGGTATTTCCCATACCGACCTGGAGAATTAAGACTGATTTGAGCGGCATCTGCTTTGGTTCCATGGGCAACCGAGGCGAAATCTATGTAGGATGTAGGCTTTACCGAGTAAGTAAATATTGACAAAAAATCAGGTCTACATATTTGGGATATGCCAAGTTTGATACTTTACTTGTTAGATAATAAAGATACAAAGCCGCAAGTCATATGTAACTTTAGTTCAAATACACCTTTCAAAAAAAGTGCATTATAGATAATAAATTTAAAATATATTTTGTTTCCTAGATTTATTTTTAAATATTAATTTCGAGTTTGCAACACTTTCATTTCTAGTAATAATTCGTGCAAATTTCTAGGGAAGGTGTTACGCTTTTGTTATTTATTTCTGCATAAGTTTTTGATACGAAGTATTACAAATACGTGTATTAACGTAAAAACCTAACGTGAACTATAAAATTACACGAACCGAGTCTGTACTATCGAATCCAATATTTTGTATAGTGTACTTGAAGAATTTATTACTCCTTTTATGTGATTTCATGTTTAGTGCAACATATTGACGACCTTCTTATTATATGAATATTTTATCGTTTGTTTATCGAATTTTCCAAGATCGTTACGTAGATTCCGTGTTGGTGGTGGGTTTTTTTCTTCTTAATTTGTTGTATTTATAAAATGAAGAATTTATGGCAATTTGGTTATTTACACTTAGGATGTGTGTATATGGAAAATAGAATGGCATGCATGCGAATGAAACCGGATGTATACATTTCGTAGGCATGCGTATTACCGTATTGTGTCTTTTTTCGCTTCCCGTTGACGTCAGTTTTTCATATACTTGAGGAAAAAACGTTACACGAGCTTGTAATAATTGATATCTAATTAATTCGATTGTGTAGTTATTATTAATTTTCCATTACATTCGTTAATTTTGCAAATCAGCCTTGAAATCTAACATTCGTATGGTGTGTTTGATCGGTTGATATCCATCCGCGACACTCGCGAGTTTACGAATACAAACATGCAAGTTCAAGAAGCGGAAGGAGCTGATGGTAAGTAAACGTACATTAATTGTGACGCGGAGTTTGTTTTATATCTTTATAATATTCGACGAAAAGATTTTACACACTGAACTCTGCTACAATCTATTTTGAAGTACACATAACCTCTACGACACGGTTATACGTGACCATTAGTGTTACGTAGCTCTCCAACAAATGCTCAAGCCAAGTGTTTTTATATACAACAGGTTCACCATGGAACAATTCCAGTGGCTGCGACGAGGAACGTCGTCCGGCCCAAAAGGAGGGTAAAAAATCGAATATACTACCTCTATGGGGAAATGAAAGGACAATGAATTTAAATCCATTAATTTTAACAAATATACAGTCGTCGCATTATTTTAAAGTGAATTTATATGAGTTGAAGACTTACCATGAGGTTATCGATGAAATTTACTATAAAGTCTCTCATTTGGAGCCATGGGAGAAGGGAAGCAGGAAAACAGCAGGGCAGACTGGCATGTGTGGAGGCGTGAGTATGTTTTCTAATACAATGATTGACTCATAATTGTTATTTACCGACTTACAAACCAAGGTGGTCACAGATCACATTCGCACAGAACAAAGCCTAAATTTATAGCACATTAGAGGAACTGGGCACTCTATGAATATGAGAACTGCCGATAAAGATAGGAAAAGGTGAAAAAAACATTTGCAATAAATCAATTGATAAGCGAAAGATCTAAATATTTTAGACTCTCGCTGTTATTGTACGATCAGGCATCAATACCAAAATATTGGCCTCGAACCAGTCTGAATTATTCAGGCATTGAGCAGACAGTCTCACTTTAACACCACACTTACTTGCAGAGTAGCATGTTCTCGGTCAATATATTATGATATAATATGAATGTGATTAACTGACATAGGGGGTGTAAATTTAGCGGTTCATGCAGGTCCGAGGAGTTGGCGCTGGTGGAATTGTTTCAACGGCTTACTGTCTCCTATATAAACTCTTCACCTTGAGGTTAACACGGAAACAGTTGAATGGCCTTATCAATCATCCTGATTCACCTTATATTCGGGCGTTGGGTTTTATGTACATTAGGTAAGAACGATAACTTAATAGAGTAGAACCATGCTAACTCACATTTCTATTAACTTGAAAACATGTAGAGGACTACAATTTTCTTCATTCTCTTCTGCTTCATTGTAAAAGTCTCTGCAAACTTGAAATTTAAATCTGCTATGACTCAGATTATTTGCTGCATGTTCCTTTGCATTATTTCACCTCTTTAACTCAATTTCTGATATATTGGACACATATCTTTGTTTGTGTTGACAGATATACACAGCCACCAGCTGATCTGTTTAGTTGGTATAGTGATTATTTAGAAGACGAAGAAGAATTAGATGTAAAAGCTGGTGGAGGTCAAGTAATGAAAATGGGTGATATTCTGAAACAGTTTCTTACTAAATTAGAATGGTTTTCAACATTATTTCCAAGAATCCCAGTGCCTATACAAAAAGAACTTGAACATCGATTAGCGGAAAGATTTCCACAACAATCTCTGAATACCAGAAATGCAAAACCACCTATCACGTTAAATAGTCATGGAAAATATAGTAATAATAGTGGTAGAAAAGATAATGGAAACCTTACCTCACGAAATCAACCACGACATATCCCAGACAATGAAGCACAATGGGGTGAAGCAGAAAGAACAAGTCACTGGCGAGCCAGGTGCGTCTACGTGGTATGAATATAATCACGTTTCTAATTTATATAAGTTCAATAATAATCCATTAGCTTGACAAGAAAATGAGATGATGATTAAAGATGTTCACCGTCTTTAGAAAAATATTGTTGATCTCAGTAAATAAACTACCCAAGTAACTCTCTTGTATGTTAATGAAAAGCATTCATGTTTTGCTTCAATGCCATACTTCCGTTGCGAATTATAATTTTAAATGTAAGGCACAATGTTTAGAAACGGATAACAGTTTCGTGGAATGCAAGGTCGTCAGTTGGATAGTTTCCTTGTCAGCATATCGTCGTTCAGTTTTGGCTAGCACATTTGATATATTGTATTTGATTCTTGCACAATTGTTCGTCTGCTTTACAATTTCAGAGCAAGAAAGTTTCCTTCATACAGGGCGTTCAAAGAAACTTATGGTCAACTTTACGGATGTACAATACTCATTAAAATGTACAAAAAATATTTAATTAGCACCAGTCAGAGAATTATTTGCTTTCGGTTTGCAACATTTTATAATTGTGGACTTTGACTGAACCACAAGATTCTAAGTCTTTTTTCAATTTTGCAGCAATACTTTTCCATTTGCTTTCATTCTATTGAACTCCTACATCGTGTATTAATAAGGGTAATAATTTCGAATTATTAAAAGCCATAGCGATATTCGGGGCTAACTGGATAATGACTGGATAACTTCCGTCAATCAAACTCGTTCATATTTTGCAAATAACTCATAAGTTGCAAGAAATACTAGCGTATTGATATCGAGGTGTTCCAAATATTAACAACATTACGATATCTTGCATTTGTAAATGACGAAATTATTCAACATTCAGCGTTACTTCCCTTCGAATAATGTTTTTCCAGATCTGATGAGGATCGTAAAGACAACAAATACAGAGATCGGGATCGTGAGCGAGATCGCATAAGAGAAAGAGAGCGTGAACGTGCACGAGAAAGGGATCGAGAAAGAGATCGACATTGCAAACGATCGAGTAGCCGTGACCGAACTAGGAGGCAGAGAGAACATAGAAGTCGCAGCAGAGACAGATCACACAGAGATAGAAGTAGAGACCGTTATCGTGATAAAGATCGCCATCGAGATAGGTAATAATAATCTCTTCCCTTAATGTAGTATTAATTAATTCCCAGTTGCATCATTAGCGCGGATTTATGCACTCTTAGATGACGTTTACTGGTAATTCTGATTGTAATGAGGAAATAATTAGACCCGCGAAACGAAGATGCATTATTGAGATAAGTTCTGACAGGGAAGTTTGGCGCAAATGGGTTTCAATTTGTTCAATGTTTCGTTAATTGCAGGAGGGGTTCGCCATACGATTATGCTACAGAACTTGCGCGGGAGAGAGAGAGACAACGAAGAGAATGAAAACATATGCTGACATGTATATATCGATATAAATGTTTGTACGAGTGTAACTATAGAGATGAAAACAATTTAGAGCCGAGCCATCCGAACACCACCGCGTTTTGAAGGATTATTTACTCCATCCGGAGTAATAGCCTAAATTTAATTCGACTGTATTCACCATGTAGTTTACATGTTTTTATAAAATAAATTCATGATTATAATTATTGTTTCACCATTCCTCGCCCTATCCTAGCATGTTTCGCAAATATGTGTAAGCTGTGGTACAAGAGTTTAAAAAATTACGAAAAATATTCAAGTCGGGTTTTCTCGCAACTTAACTACTGTAGAGAAATATAACGTAAATCATATTTTTTTTAAAATGAAAATTGTTATAAATGCCAAGAATTTTAATATCTTTATTGTTCTTTAATAATTTTCGTTCAAAATGTTTGTTTATCCTTGAGAGTCCACAGGACTGATCTTTACAGCGCGTGAGTACTTTGGATTGAAGTTAAAAATGGCGACGGCTACCTGCCGCCTCATAACAGTTGGATGTGCCTAAAGAGAAGTTTCGCCGAAATATGAGAGAAATATTTATTATCAGGTGACAGCAACCGCGTGGCCAATTTTCTAAGGTGACATCAATAGATGTTTTCTTTATGTAATCCAGATATTTCAATATTTTCTGTCAATAAGTTTGGGTTATAATTTAGATACACTAATCATCATAGTGCCATTATATAAATATTGCTTGTTTACAGTGTTAACACTTGTTTGATCAAATTCTTTAATTTAGTCAAAATCGTTCTATTTTCTATAAAAATTAGATGATTTTATTTTAACGTTAATTAGCCTATGCTTCGTAAATCTTGACAGGAAATATATGTATTCAAATGTTCATCGTATTATTAGTTTAAGAAATTATAGAAACGAGGAATTCGTAAGAATGAAAATGGCGTAGCAATAGAAATTTATAACTACATATTATCGCTATATTATCATGTCAAAGAAGAATAGTCGTGCGCCATCTGCTTTACATTTATTATATTGAAGCTTGATATTTTCTTCGCAGATGATTGGCCGACGCTGTGCTCTCATCGCTCTGGGCGGTCTTTTGATTCTCGTCCTAAGCGTGAATGTATATTTTATCCGAATGATCGTAGAGAGCTCGTCGCAAAAGGCCTCTAAAGGCATGCCTATTTCACAATTGAAACCAGAACAGGAACAATTGATTTTTCAAGCGGAACAAAATTTACTAGTCTCGCAGCAGTCAGTTGCAAAGGATATGGTAAAAAAAATTAAAGCTGAGATTCAGATATTACCATCGAGATATTTTAAACAAAATATCAGCTACACGATAATATTGGAACGTTTGTTGTCCGAATTAAGGATAATGCCCAACGTCCGTGAAAATATATGGAGTATACCTAACGCTAATGTTAGTATAATTGCTGAGATATTCCGAATTAAAGCAAAGCAATATTACTTGCTATTCTATGTTTGAATATATCTAATATTTTTACACGTTAAATATGTCCAATTTCTAGTGGCCTGATGCTCATCAATTAATTCCACCAGTTGCCCCAGAGTTGGGAACGATTTTGGGTAATTTACGCAAATCGAAAGTAATACGAGCTGATAATGCAGCACTCGGTACGCAACTGAAATTGATGTTAACTTTGGAACACGGGATGAAAGCTATGTTTAAGCCACAGTGGTATTCCAGGGACGCTATTATTCGGGGGCCTGTTTATCACGGAAAAGACCGGCATAATGCCGAGGTAGTAGCATTCCATTTATCTTCTTTACTGGCCTTAAGGAGGGTACCGCTTACTGTTATAAGAAAACGTATGTTTTAATGGAATTCTTGATGAAAAAAAAAGAACTGTAATTGCTTTATACAGTTCGAAATATTTTACAGTCGACTTGAGGAATGAAATTCGACCACGCGCAACGCCAGAGCTATCTACCACTATGTATCAAGATGGTAATGATACTTGTCTGTACGGTGTTTGCCATTATTGTTCTCCCGTGGATCCGGTATGCGGAACGGGTGATATTTTAGAAGGTGCTTTAATCTCTTGGCTACCGCGATACTTGAGGCTTGTAAAGCATCGCCATCCATGGCAAAGGACTTACAAAAAGAATAAGCTTGCAACATGGGAGACAGATGAAGACTACTGCGAAAAAGTACGGCCGAGTTTTATGACTATACGCAAACGATGTATTATTTGTATTCTTTTCCTTGCGGAATAATGTTGGTGTATTTAATCGTTTAGGTAAAAGACTCTAAAGCCTATTCACCGCAATCGTCGAGTAGACTTTTGGATCTAATAGATACAGCGATATTTGATTTCTTAATGGATAACGGTGATCGCCATCATTACGAACTGGCGCAAAACAATTTTCATAACCCCGCCGTTTTGTTAATCGATAATGGAAAGAGTCTTGGGAATCCCGACGTTGACCATTTTGATATCTTGGCTCCTTTGTACCAGTGTTGCATGTACGTATATGTATATATCTTTCCTGTCCCTTTCCGTAGAAAAGTTCTAACAAGAGCCTTGTACAATCATTATTTTTCTCTACATTTTAGGATTCACAAAACTACTTGGGATCGTTTGAAGTTATTCACCGGTGGTTCTTTGAGCACAGCACTTGGAAGACTTGTCGCTCATGAATCGGTAATAGCCGATGTACAACCCCTTATTACCGAAGACCATTTAAGTGCCATGGATAGACGATTGCTTACCATTTATGCAGTTGTAGAGTATTGTTTGAAAAGTAAAAAGTACGCTTCCAACGTCATTTTAGACCATCGGTAGCCTATATTTTTGATCAAATACTTAATACATTTAAGCCATTTTCAATACTGAAATCATTAGGAAACCGTTCATGCTTTAAAACGATAGTTTTGACCAACTACTCTGTAGTGCTATTTCAAAGAATTACGCGAACATAAAGATTTGCCAATACATCACTGGATTGTTTTTACCTGCTATTTAATATTTATGCACAAATATAATGTACATGATTGGTATAAATAAAGCAGCTTTGTACATACGAATTAATTAAATTCATATTTAACATTACACCTGTGCGCGGGATCGCATACACGTGTGTTCCACGTAATTGTCGTCACTAATTTTTAGGGCTTCCCTTTATTTGCACAAAAAATTCTGCGAAGTACAGCAGACTTAAATACAGTTCAACTTTCATTAACACAATATCCTGTAGAATTTAAGGCATGCCATATAAATTGGCGACGACAATTCCGTGTGACATTCTGTATATGGCTATCCCGCGAAGTGGACGATTTAGTGAAACAGGTGAAATCAATAGCGACTGTATAAAGTTTAGTGTGATTTATTTGATGACACAGTAATTATCATTATTTGAGTAAAGGTCGAGTGCAGCGTCGTACAGCGTATAAATACGGTACAAACGTAAAAAACCTGTAAATGCGACTGTATAATCGTAACGTTACATGCACATCGTAATTGAAGACAATCGTGCCATCGATCGAAATCTGAAATCGGCCCCCATGACCTATTGAACATGTACAATATGTATAGTCACCGTAGCCTGTGTGTTATCTTTTGTCATTTCGTCAACTGGTACGCCGCAATCTGATAAAATTCGCGTCAAAGGATTCAATTCCTTTGCCTCTGGTCTCACTTCCCCTCTTGCTTTTTTTTTTTTACACTTTACAGATTCCATCACCTAAAGAGTTCTCGCAGGCTACCATAGGACTTGAAACGAAATTTGCATCATGCGTCATCGCATATTCCACTCATATCTTGTATTTACAATGTTACATGACCAGAATTACTCTCGTAGCTTACTGGCTAATTATAAACTTTATCCGTAACATACATTTAGCGCCATCGTCGTTACCTTGTTGGTTTTTTGTGTGTATGTATATATTTATATATATATAAATTATACATATAATTTATATATATATATATACATGTTATTATATTAACATTTTTTTTTTAATTAAATAGAGCTTTCGTAGCAAAGTATGTATAAATAGACTATTTTTGCACGCACATCCATTAGTGCTCACTTCGAACTGCGCTGCATTTCTGAAGGCGAAACGATACTCCGTTGAGCGGTCCGTCCATGAGATCTGTCTATCGAATAAGATAAGCTATTTATTACCTGAAAAGTAGTGGACGTGAGGAATGGCGGTTCCTCGATCCTAAATCTTGGCTCAGTCCGAAGGCTTTTTTCTTTTTACGCCCTATGATAATACTGTATATTTCATCCAAATTTCTCTTGTAGATTCGCATTAAGCTATACTTAATCGTACTGCGTTTGATCATAGAAATGTATTTCTTTAAAATAGACTCGTACTTCCGTGACGGCAGCTTATATTATTGCATTCGCGTTGCGACGCACACGTTTACGTCGGTATATCCAAAGAACATAGAAGTATCGAATTAGTCGCTCCCTTACTTATTTAATTATGTATCACACCGAAGTGCACGACGCACATAAAAGTCTAAAATAAATATAGGCCAGCTGTAAGGCGTTGAACAAATTTTCTCGACGTTTCTAGTTTCATTTGTAATGTACATCGCATCGCCTCGTGTAAAGAGCAAACGGAAGGACGTATTTCATGAAACAGTATTATAACGCGTACTGCTGAAAATCTTTTAGCTTTCTCTTTCTTTTCCTTCACGAATCGATCATTTAATATCCGTTTGACATCTGTCATTGTAGAAAGTAAACAGCTTTGTATACTAAAGGTATCGAAAATTTATTTTTGATTCTCTCTTCGCCTTATTTTCCTTTCAATCTTCGAATGCATTTACTGTCATGTGCCCCAAATTGGCGAAAAATGTTACTCTTTGAATTGAATGTTACGAACTGGCCTGACGCACTGATTTGAGATTAGACGTTGTTTTCCATCCTCGTTAACGTTCGGGTAGAATTGTCGAATTTAAAGTGCCGATTCTACGCCTCTTGACGAAGATGTTGATGAACTTAAATCTTCCGAGTGGCGAGTGTGTGACGAGTCAAGGGATGTAACTGAATCACTGTCGTTGCTGTGAGGGCTTGAATAATTGGCTGCTTCCTGTAGCCTCATCAGCATATTCAGCTGTAACAATGAGTTTATATTAATTATTATATTGTAGTATGTAAGGAAATTCAATTCAGTTCTATTTTTAATTTTATCATCTTCTCTATAAATTATACATCGAGGATACTTTCGTTTCTTACGGAACCGAAGCGAAAGAGTTCCAAATTAAACCAAACTACGGATATATCTGAAGCGAAACCGAGATTGTATCGCGTAACGTTTTGCATAAATTACGAACAATCTGATCTATCAGCTTCCACATTTCATTATTCAGCTACGAAAGATACTAACTAGTGGATCTCCTTCAGTGTCACTGTGTGTGCTGCCGAGGCTTTTCACGCTCGACGCACCGACGCCGGAAGCGTGTCCAGAAGTAACGACATCATAGCCAACGTCCTCGGGTCGTAAACGAAGAAGAGCATCGCTGCCGCCGTGTACAGCGTGCGTGGATATCCACGGATAGCTCGAGGTGATAAACTGTGCTGGATCCTCCCAGGTGGAGTCGTTATTACCGTTTCCGCTCACTCGTCTCCCATAAAGCGTTAATCCTTCTCTGACCGCTTCCACTAGATACGGCACCACAGAATAGTTCCACAAATCGGTGAACCATACTTGGGATCCTGTCACCTCCATAGGACAGGACAGAAATAGCCTCGGCCCTGGAAATCGTGCATTCATTATTTTTCAAGCGTTCTCGGCGAACCGTTAACCAGTTGCAATAGTACACGGATGCCGTGGTTCATGCGTCTTACCTATCGTTACATCAGAGCTGCTATGCGTTTCTAGGAACTTGTTAAGATGCAGCCACACCCGGGGCAACCACTCGACGACCGCTGCCATTTCTGCGTTTCTGGTTCCGCCGCACTCCCGCAGCTCGTGCTCCAGCAACTTTCGCCTGAGGTAACGGCCTAAGAAACCCTTAACTGGTTCCATGTGATTAGCGCATAGCACCCACCTAAACATACAGCGCGTGATTGTAGAAAAGAAATTTGTACAGTGTTACAGAGAACTTCCATTCTAACAGAAGGAGCAAAGGCGGGATTTCCTGTACGCGTTCCTTGGACAGCAACGCTTTCGTTCTCTTGCAAGCGATTCTGTCACGCGTCTGGGGAACGTCATGTGGAACGTCAGAGAACAAAAATGTGTGCTCGGTGGCAAGGAAATGGGCGACTACGTGCGTAACATCCAGAAACGTTCGTCAGACGCGTATACATAGGAGAGCCAGCTTTCAGGTCCGTTCTAAGAGAACAGGTGTACGGGCTAATGGAGAGAGCGTACCTAAAGTTATGATGCAGTTGGAGATTCGTGGTGCTGCAGGTTGCCTGGCTCATTGTGCCGATAATCGCAGGGCAGGACGAGTGTCTGGTGCCAAGGAGGCCGCTGAACAATTCACCGAGAGACGCAGCGTGTTGTAGATTTTCGAGGATGATCACTCTTGGTAGTTCGTCGGCCGCGTTCGAATCGCATCTCTCGGCGATGTGCGCGAGATATTGCCTGAGTTCCTTGCTGGATTTGTGGTCCACGTTGAACGTGGCCACCGCCGTGGCATCTTTCGTATCGTTGTCGGCATCGACCAAAGCGTGGGCCAATTTTCCGGCTAGATAGCTCTTGCCGGTGCCGCTTGGGCCGCAAAGGATTACCCTACGATGCTCCGTTAGGAGAGATATCAGTCGTTGCACAATGGATCGCGGTATCAGGGTGTCCACGGCGAGCCACGAGTAACCGGAGAGGACCAAATAGATAGTCTTCACGTGGCCAATCAGGTAGCCGCAGGGAAGCAGTTCTGGATGCTGGGAATCCGTGGTGCATCTGCATCGATAAGTATAAAGAGTTACGGCACTGTATATTGTTGATGGTTTACGTTTTTTACAGTAGAAGCTTAATTTAATTAGTTCGCGGTTCTGCTCGATCTGGATTAAAAAGTGCTCCCAAGCTGGTAATAATATACGTACAATAGTATCTGCTAACTCTAACAATCGATTATTGAGAGAACGTTACAGCTTCGAGTCAATTCGTTCACTTTTCACAACATCCTCGACGCTCGTATATAAATTTCTGATTGCAATTTGTGTTACTCAAATCGTCTACGCGTCAAAGTAAAGTATTATCTCGAAACTGCTGGACACTCCTTTCCTTCTGGAGGCGAAACATCGATGCAATTGTCACAACAGACGTACCTAGAAGCTTCACCGAGATGATAAGCAGCAACGCATTCGACACCCAGGCCCAAGTTTGTCACAGGATCGACCCTGGACACGTACTCCTTGAAGCAACGTCTGACAGTCGAATCAAGTGAGTCCCATGTGGTTTTATTGCTGATACAGACACTAGCGATTGTACAGTGAGGAGGTTCGCCGATGCCGCCATCCGATGTGTTCCCAGTTAGGAGATTGTAATTGAAATTTTTCTCGCTGCCCAAGTAAATAGCAACGTTGATCCTTTTTCCATCGGTGTCTTGCTCCATACCTGGCTCCCCGGTCGCTGATGTGGTAGACGGTACCACTTGGTGTTCCGGTACATTTAAATCCTCCAGCTGATCGGCTGTTGCACGAGCATCCCCGTTTGAAAGCGCAGCAACGGTGGAAGCCACTTCTGTCATGCTGAAACGTCTGTCTGGATCACCTGGCAGCGACGACTGAGACGATGTCAAGGACTTCGACGTCACTAGTCTCTGAAGGCGCTCGTTATTTTGCTTCAAATTCAGCATTTCGTTCTGCAAGTAGTAATTGTTATTTTAACGGGTTGATATTGTCGAGCACTAAATTGTAATAATTACGATGCACCTAACACTTCCATCGCGTCGAAGTACAAAACGAATAGCATGTAAAGGGAACAGGATATTCCGAATGAAATACCAAAATAAACCTTAACTAATCGCAACAGAAATACTACGCACCCTCATTTTGATAACAGTGTCCTTCAAGGATTCCAGCTGATGCGCCGAGGACAGAGCTTCCAATCTGATATCCGTCAGAACAAGATCCTTCTCTCTCAGCTGTTTCTTCAATTCCACCACGTCCTCGTCCTCTTTCTTGTACAAAGCCGAGCTGCTCTTGCTGCCTGTCAACGGATTCTCGGTTTCCGGTGATTTCTCCTCGCTGCTCCTGGCACCTTGGCTCCGCGACGAGTCGTGTTTCACCGCGGTCGGCAAACGAGGACTATTCGGTGCGCTCAGATCACCGCCTGCGCTCTCTTTGCAATCTTCAGCATCGGAAACGGAGCCGTGTCTGTTCTTACGCGATCTCGAGAACGCCTTGGAGAACGAGCTACGTAGCCAGCCCTTCTTCTTGTGATGGCTGCTGGCTGAACAGGCGCTGCTCAACGAGTTCAGCGACGTAACACTGTCCGCCGATAACTGTCTCGCCATAGCGGCGACCTGGTGGTTGCTGTTCCCAGTGCAGCCGGTCGTTCCGGAATCCGAATCGCCAAGGGTGTGTCGACGACCGTTGTTCGCCGGTGGACCGTTGTTCAAGCCAGCCTCCGCGCTCTGTTTTCGAAGCCTCTCGATGGTGTCTCTCAGCTCTTGAAGCTCGGAGTCCTGGAAATGAAATAATTTTAATAATCGAATCCCGGAGACGAATACGTGTATCGTTCTTTCTTATTTTGCAGTACTTTCGGGACGCGATATTTCTTGTTAAAATCGTTCCTCGCGAACTTGTATCTTGCACGCGATTTGTTGAGAACGGGTGCGCTTGTGAATGCAAGGGAATGCAAGAGAGTTGAAATGTTAGTGCCCAATGTATGGTGCAAGACTGGTAATTTAGAAGAGAAACGAATAACATTGAATTAAATTACTTGCGAGAGTTTCACGTCACTGTGAACTAGCAAGCAGTCTATTAAGTATTGGGAATAATGCGTGGAGCAGTAAAATTACATCGGTACGTTTTTGGAAGAACGGGCTCCATCAAAATATAAAAAATAGCGAAGTACTCGTTTTTTATAGGCATTTAAAGAAGAAGAAACGTACAATTGTAAAATAAACATTATTCAACTTTAAATCAGACTTAAATATTTGAATGAACAACAATGTTACTTCGGTAATTCAATGATTCATTATATTTCCCCCCTAATTAACCGAATGAACTTGCTTCATTTATTTCAACGTGCTATTTATTTTCGATTAATAAAACTCATTCGATTTCGTTCCTACGAATACACCGCCTTCGGTTAACAATAGATAAGTGTAAAGCACACGCTTTAATATACAGCACCGAAGTTGGAAGAAATATTTGTATAACCAGCATCCTGGCCGTTCGCCTCGAATTTATTTATACGATGTTCTCTCATTTAATCAAATAACTGTTATGAAAATAACCATTTGCGCTTCGCAACAATTTAAAAGCTACTTTATATATCTCTCAATTAATTGCACTACACATGTATCCTAATAATTATTTCCATAATACGTTAATCAATTCATCCACGTACTACTTGAACTCCAAGTTCTATTCAATTCGTTCGGGATTCCTTCGAAATATCGTCGTATCGCGACACGGTCACGCGGCGCAACCGAGCCCCTTTCGTTTTCACTCAATCATCTGTCAAACGATTCTCAAATGACGGAGCGAACGGATCCGCTTCATTTCCCGTCGAACAAATCGTTCGTTCCGTGAAGGGGACAAGGTTCCCGATTGTGACAGCACGAACAGTTGTCCGAATGGCTGGCCACGGAATCGCTGCTCCAGGAGTTCGCCATGCTGAACAATTGCCTGGTGGACTTGGAGCTGGTTTCATTCCCCGGCTGATTCGACTTGCCCTCGTGGGAGGACGCGATCGTTTTCTTCAGTTTCCCAGCCACCGACGATCTGCCTGATCCACTCAACGAAGCGGGATTTAAAGCCGACGTAACGTAGGCGTCCTTCGTCGTGTCCGAAAGAACCTTCTGCCTCTTCTTCGTCTTATTCGAGATGTTCCTCAGGCCCTGCCCCAATTTCGCGTGCAAATTGCTCAGCCTCTCTAGCGTGGCTGCGCGCTGGGCCTTTCGTTCCTGCTTCAGATCCGGCAGCTTCTTCGTTGTCTTCACGTCGACGTTCCGGTAACGTTTCGCGTCCTTCGACTTGCTGTCGTCGTTCAGCCGTTTCCCAATCGACCTCGAGCCGGACAGGTGCGCCGAACTCCTGGACGAGGTCGAGTTCGATTTGATCGCGAACCTGTCGGCGTCGGGCACACGAAGACCGAGGGTCTTAGCGTCCTCTGGGCTGACGGGAATCATGACCATGCCATTTACCAGTTTAACTTTGTTGTCCGGATAGGCGGACAGTAATTGCATGATTTTCGCGTCACCTGGTCGATCTAGCCTGTGATTTCGCAGGGATTTGGGGAACGACGTGCGATCGACAATTTTATCCGAATGTTGATTGGCGTGCATCGCGGGCGGAGGGCGTGAAATTTCAGCGTGGCCGAGTTTTCTTCGTTTCTGGATGGAATGTTGCAGGTTACGTGATCGACCTGTGGACGGGGCGAAATGCGAGGATGTGCTCGTTCATTTCTGTGGCGCGAGATCCCTGGACCTTCTTCATCGCCGAGGATCAACAATTTCGTACGGTTCCGTTCGTTCGACGAAATTTCGTGCTAACATTGTACCGTTCGGGACCTCATATCGAAATGGTCCGCACTCGCGACGAAACTTCTCATCGCAATCGGAGATTCGTTTGACAGAGTTAGATGCGATATTGTTTTCATTGGTGACTTTTTTTTTTATCGACGCTCTCCGTTCTAGGGGTTCGTTCGAGGAGGAAAAGAGATTGGGCCGGCGAATGAAATTTACTCACTTTCTTTTCGGCAGTCGCGGTAAGCTGCTGCAGACGTTGTGTCATGTTGGACAATGATTGCTCGAAAGCCGACACCACGTGAGCCTGTAACAAAAACGTGAACGAAATACTATAAATACTTTGTTCGATCAACCAGTGCAATAAATTGAATCATATTGTGCTATATTATATTTCTAATTGTAATTCATCGTGGCGCACATTCATTGCGTCGGAGTAATTGTATTGCAACTCGTAGTATCATTCAGATAATTAAGACAAATCGAAAATCGATAGTGATATTGTGCAGGGTTTTTGCGTTTCTCTGTCGCATCGATATGCACTAAATCGCGTAACTGCAGGCAACTGCGGCTCGAGGGATCATTTCTGACAATTTACAGATCCAGGTAGAGAACCAATGGTAGGTCGGAACTCCGGCAATCTAAAGTGTACCAACGCAAATTACTCGTATCTATTCCTCTGCTCGCTTCTTCGGCCGCGGTCTGCCTCGCGTCACTTCCGCCACCAAATCTGGTTCGTTGAAAAATTCAAGTCGCCCGTAGGTTCAAGTTATAAATACATCTGCGCATGATTTACCTTGTTGCAAAGAACTTGTTAACTATAATGCCGGTTACAGTTTATGCAACTTAAAACGTAGTACGAATATGAATTTATATGCTTCATTCTTTCTGCCTTAAGTTTCATTCTTGTGGGGGTAAAACAATTTGTATTTTTATACGTATTTTTATAATTCTAAACTGAAAATTCATTTTCTTTCCGACAATAATAATTATACGGACAGTAAACGTCGTTCGACCAGTTTCAAATAAATTCAATTAATACTGAATTATTCTATTGCTATCGAGTGGAACGTAATTACTTTACTTTTATTTACGATACATGAAGATCTCGTGTCCCATCGCCACGCGATTACTTTCCCATGGTTATTTATTCGAATCTATCGCGCGCCCCGGGTAAGGAAACATCGCCCAACACCATCTTGAAAACGTACGCGAGCTGACCCACAATGCGACCCACACGTTCAATCTTTCTGTTCGCTTTTTCGCAAAAAGGAGAACGAAGAATGATAATAAAGGAAGGAGAAAATTTCGCGTATCCGGTGTCTGGATACACAAACGTCTTCCCCAGAGTTATTTTCTGCTCCACGGGGTGTACTTATTGTAACCACCAGCGGTTCCAATCGATTTCTCTAAAACGATAAGCAATCGGCGAGGAAACCGCACGAAGGGTAGAATACTTTCAAATAGGGAATCAAAGATTTGCTTTATTATAAACACAAATACTGTGCACAATATTGCCGTCGCCGATTCGTAGTTAAACTGTGAATAATTTCGAGTAAAAATTAAATTTAGTCATCCCTTGCCAAGTTGAGTATTGAACTGAACTCTGACAGGGATTGAAATTTCGTTCGGAAACGCGCGTCGCGGTGATCCTCGCGAGTTTCTAGCCGGCGAAGTGCGCGAGAGGAAACGAGAGAAACACAAGTTGAAGAACGCGTGGGTGAACCACCGTTTCCACACGTAATACCAGAGATATTATTCCGTTCGTAAAGCGGCAAACGGCAATTTTCTGGGACCTATCTCAGGTCCCCCTCATTGTTGTATATATTCGTTTTGTGCCGCAGGACGCGGAATGAGCCTTTGCGCCTGGGACGATGATTGCAGGTTGCGAGACATGCGACTTACCCCTTTCTGACGGAATGTCAACCTCGAGCTGCATTGTTCGAGTCAATGATCAAGGTTCGCTGACTTTCAACGGTGATATAAAACGTTTCTCACGGGGAAATGCGTACGAAACGGGCCCGCGGATATTGGAACCGGGAAGACATTTCGTTTTTGTTCTCCTTTGTCGAAATTCGAGCGGGGGTAATGCTTGAACAGATTTGTCGGATATCTGTGACCTTTTAATTTCGACACTTCGTGATTTTAGTGTTTCGAGTTCAACAGTATGCTTTATGTACGTGAGTTTTGCTGGGTCAGGAGAATATAGTGTACTGCGAGGTGTGATCCAGAAGATTTTGCAGGAATTCATGGATATGAGTTAATTGGGACACGTCTGAGGTGGAGATTGTTATTGGAATATATGCCTATTATAATTAGATCGGGCTAAATGGTTGGATGTAAAACATATGATTCGATTTTTAACTAAAAGCAGCAGAAATTTAACAAAAAATCTTAATTAGCCACTCGGTATCGAAGCTGCTGAAACGGGAGCAGCAATTACGTCGCGAGGAGCAATTAATCTGTAACATTGCTCCGGATTTAATTCGGGAGTGTTCTTACGCGAAATCGTGCGGCCCATCTGCAAACATTCTTCGTATCGCTTTGCCCGCAGGAAACGGTAATTAAAAGCGTTTCCGGCTATCAGAGGCACGTCGAAGTGGTTTAACTGCATCGTCAGAAATACGAAACAAGAACGTTCAGTTGCATGGTTGAACGCGACCAAATCAGCATCTCCAAGGTTCACGTCGACGTTTCGAGTTTAATCATCCAGAGACCGATGTATTACGATAAAATTGTTCGCGCTTTAATTTGCCTTCCACGCGATCTCTCGTTCTCTCAGGATCCTCGATTTCGATGATCTCGATTTACGAGTTTACGGTCGAGAAACACTTCGACGCCCACGGGGCGCGACGTTTCTATGTACCCAACGATATTGTATGTCGTGAGTGGGCTCATATCTCGATCGATTTGGAAAGCGTTACGTTATTGATGTTGGTGTGGATGCTTTAGAATGCTCGATGCGCTGTTTGTTTTTTATGAACAATTTAAGCCGTTTGAGCCGTTTAAGCTCGTTTGAGAATTTCAGAGTATGAGATTGTTGCTTGGATCAAGGGCTGCAATTTGAGACATCGTTGATTAAAATCGGCTGGGTAGAATGCGAGATAATGAAATTTGTTTAAAGAAATTATAAACTAATGCGATTACTGCCACTCCCTGGCGAGATACACCAATGACCAGAGGACATAAATTAAAGCTAGGAGTATCAGATAACATCCCCAATGGGTGTGCACATTATTCTACGTACGGTTCATTTGTTATAAATAATTAAGCAATTAAAATTGTTATTACGGCCAACTCCATATAGTTAAAGGAACGGGATATTTTTTATCTCATAGCTTCTTCGTTTCCCTTTTATTTGAGACGTCTTTGATTAAAATCGACCCAGCAGAAACCGAGATAATAATTTTTATTATTTTGTCGGTAACGATATGTCGGTAATCGTGTATGTGGCGCCATCTCGCGTTTGCGGCTTTTTTCGCACTTTGCCGCGGCTTCAAAACCGTATTTCTCGATTACATCGTTAATTTCAACAATCTCGTTTTTCTCAGCTTCTACTGCGTATTTCTTAACCGGACTTGTCTTAAATTAAAGCTACGAGCCGTAGCTATATTCTCGAGAAGGTTGAACAATATGGCATTTGTGGTGTAAAAGTTATTAACAATTGAAGAATCGGCAAAACTGCACTTCGGGTCGTTTCAGTTTTCTCAACTTCTGGGGGTGCTAGATTAATGGTCGAGTGCTTAAAATGAAAGTAAAGGATACTGCTACAAGCCAATAAACAATGTACAAATGCTATAAGCACTCATTACGTTTTATAAACAATTAACCAATTAAAATTGTTATTACGGCCAAGGGGGTAAAGTTACAACATCGGGATATTTTTTATCACGTAGCTTCTTCGTTTCCCCTTCATTTGGGACGTCGTTGATTAAAATCGGCCTAGCAGAAGCCGAGATAATAATTTTTATTATTTTGTCGGTAACAATATGTCGGTAATCGCGTACGTGGCGCCATCTCGCGTTTGCGGCTTTTTTCGCACTTTGCCGCGGCTTCAAAACCGAATTTCTGGATTACATCGTTAATTTAAACAATTTCGTTTTTCTCAGCTTCTACTGCGTATTTCTTAACCGCACTTGTCTTAAATTAAAGCTACGATCCGTAGCTATATTCCCTAGAAGGTTGAACAATATTGCATTTGCGGTGTAAAAGTTATTAACAATTGAAAAAACGGCAAAACTGCACTCCGGGTCATTGCAATTATCTTAGCTCTTGTTGGTTGTCTTTTAATAAATGAGGTATCAAATGAAACGGAAACGAAGAAGCTACGTGATAAAAAATATCCCGATGTTGTAACTTCACCTCCTTGGCCGTAATAACAATTTTAATTGTTTAATTGTTTATAACAAATGAACCGCAAATGGGAGAAGGCTCATCCCCATTGGAGATGGTAGCCTATCCCCCTGGCTTTAATTCATGCCCTCTGGTGATTGATGTACGTAGCCAGGAAGTGGCAGTACACGCATTTGTTTATAATTTATTTAAACAAATTCAATTTTCTCGGCTTCTGCTGGGCCGATTTTAATCAACGACGTCGCAAATTGAAGCTTGCGATTCAAGGAACGATCTCTACCTATGGTAGAATCACCTTCATGTATAGTTATTTCGGAATTCTAAAACGAATGTTTAAATTGTTCATAACAAACAAACAGCGCATGCAGCATTTGGAAATCATTTATTGGCATGTAGCGGCATCCTTTGCCTTGATTTTGAGCACTCGATCATTAATCTAGCACCTCCAGAAGCCGAGAAAACTGAAACGACCCGGAGTGCAATTTTGCCGATTTTGCAATTGTTAATAACTTTTAAACCACAAATGCCATATTGTTCAACCTTCTCGAGAATATAGCTACGGCTCGTAGCTTTAATTTAAGACAAGTCCGGTTAAGAAATACGCAGTAGAAGCTGAGAAAAACGAGATTGTTGAAATTAACGATGTAATCGAGAAATACGGTTTTGAAGCCGCGGCAAAGTGCGAAAAAAGCCGCAAACGCGAGATGGCGCCACATACACGATTACCGACATATCGTTACCGACAAAATAATACTAATTATTATCTCGTCTTCTGCTATTCCGATTTTAATCAACGACGTCCCAAATGAAAGGGAAACGAAGAAGCTACGCGATAAAAGATACTCCGGTGCTGTAACTATATCCAGTTTCCCAACAAAATTGCAAATGACGTCTCGTGAGAGCCCAACAAGGTTCCAAATAAACGGATCGCAAAATCGCTACAAAATTGCAGACAAACGTTAACATATTCGAGTACATTTGCACAGTCTCAAAGCAAGCGTGAATCACCCAACAGAAATATTTTTCGTCTCTAATAATAGCCTGCAAAAGGCTGCACCACGCGAATCTTAATTTGATGAAAAGCAGTCATTACACGCGCTCATCCTTTCAGCCTCTCCGTGAATTAAGTGTTGTTCACCATGAGAGGGATCCGGCGAAGCTAAACTCCGAAGGGTGCAGCGATGTTTCGCGCAATTCTCTGCTAATTGCAGGCAAATATATGACTCACATGGAAGCGCGTTATAATTCACAACTAGACGCGAACCATCGATATTCGAAACACGTACTCCCTTGATGCGGCGTCGTTATTAATCGTTTCGACACACGACCGTCGATTTCCATGGAAAACGAATAAGCTATAAAATTCCTACGCCTGGAATCAACAGAATTGACCCACTCGTTTTTCCCTCATTTGCAATCCATAACGCGTTAAGCGTCCACGAAATAGATAATACGCTTTCTTTTACTTTATTTGCTGGCGATAGGCTCGAAAGATCCGTTCATAACCGATCAGTGTAATCAGACATTCGAAAGGAGTTGATGATGCGTGAAAAGAAAAAAAAAGACGTGGCTTCTCTCGGACCTAGTTGCAAAATTGATAAAGTTTCGCTCGTAAAACGAATTACACGCTTAAGATGCGCAAGATCCTCGAATGTTCCGGTTAAAAGGTTTGCGAGAGATTCAGAAAGGAGGTAGAGAATTAATGAGAAATGTGTAACGATACGAACGGATGGGAAATTCTGGTTTTTTTTTCGTTTACTACGCGGGGGAATTACGATAGATAGTGATTACGAATCCTATATTTGAAAATTTTCTCCGTGTACGTGCCTGATTTTCTAATTCGACGAAGCTGCAGATACTGCGTGGTTTCTGTTTTATAAATACATAGTGTAAAATAGATTTAAATATCAAGACGTTCCACTTCAATGGCCTATCTCGAGTGGACAGATAGATAACTGGGGAGACTCGAAATAAATTCGTCTATACGGGGCTCGGTTACAGTTTATCAGTGCAAAGGATTCTGTTCGTTCATCGTAAACTCTAATCACGGTTTGTAAACAGTTAAAAATGAAAAAAACCATCGCGGTGATTGCAAAGCTGGCCTGACAATAAATTAAAAGACAACAGAAGATCTCTAAATATTTACCCCCGAACGAAAATTCAATTTTCATCTCCAATGTTACCAAAGAATTTCTCTCTCCGATTTTCCTAAAATAATAGCTGCTTAATTCAATTCAATTATGTTTCTTCCACGGCGTACGAACCCATCAGTCCACCTGCATTCGAAGCGAAAATTAATACCAGCCTAACTTACGAATTGATCATATCGCTGTCCTTTCCAACGACTTGCCTACTCCCCAGATAGTACTTCATCGTAATCACCGTCGCATATGCGACATTAACTTCTCTCGATTCTTACATCTCGGCCCAAAAAAAGGCCCCTAAAATTCTAGTTAGCGCTGCGACACGAACGTTTCGTTCGGTTTAGCTGCTGATCGAAACCGAGAGCCGTAACGGACGTTGCAAAAACTATTTATCGGAGTACGCGCGAGGGGCTGGCAGGCAATTTAAATGGTTCCATTCGACGCAGTCGGTAGAAAAGTTTACCTCGTGCGTCTGCTTTGACGAGGGGTCAAGCGAGTCGAGATGAAGCCGGGTGGCTAAAAACTGGACCGGAAGCTGCTGTGGCAAAAACGCACGTGCCGAAGCTCAGCGCAAAACGCATCGTTCTGCACAGTGGCGTGCCTTGCTTCCCTTAAAAGATGCGCGTTGGTGTTTGCGAGTTTCTGCAGTTCCGAACGTGGATCCACAGGCATGAATATTGAAGTCCACCTTTTAATTCAACGTGGCAAGCGGAAAAAGTTACGGCTGGAATATAAATACCTCTCTTTGTGTGCACGCGTGCTGCGCCTCAGTGTACACCTATGGACAACGCTTGGTAATTTCTATGCACTTATAACAAAGTTGGGCAGCGGATTCCTTTGAATACTTGAGCCTGTTCTTTCGTACTCGTTCCTTCTCTCGATTTTATATCGTTACCGATTATGCATATAGTTCTTGGTTTGCACTGATTCATTGAAATTGTAACTTCTTCAAGATATGAAAATAAAAGTGTCGTCGATGTTGAAATAATTGTGGGCCAAAAGATAAAGGGACGATTATTTTATATGTCTGTACAGTTTGAAGAAGATTCAGCAAATTAATAACTTCGATGTTTCAAGCGACTGAAGCACACAGTTCTGCGAGGACATTTTTGGAACGTAACAAAATAACGATTGTTTGCCACCCTTGAATAGGTGTACCCCATTAACCTGTCGCAAATCTGTGCCGCGTTCACCTGCACGGGGTGTTCACCTCCGACGAAAAGTGTCTCGTTATGTCTGCAGGAAGCTATCAGCGTGATCGTCGTGCGAAGAATCGGAGGAAGCTACGGGGATAAAATGGAAAAGCAATTTCGATCCGCCCAGAACACGGAATAAGGAAGAGCAACGAGCAACGACCCATGAAACGCGCATTTTTACGATTCCTTAGATTACTGAATTCAATATCGGTTTGCAAAATCGCTGTAAATTAAGCAGCGTTATGGAACACGCGGAAAGTATATATTATATACGGTTACGATCCTTCGTGCACTCTGCTTTCTTCATCTTCTCCTCCATCTTTCACCTGTACACTCGTTTTTAACGCGGCACTTATCAATTTTCAGTACCGTTCCCACCTTTCAACAACGCTAATTAAAGATTCGAAGCCGCGGCTGCTTTCTTCTAAGCAGCTTAATGTAGTTTCCGAATCTCTTCCTTGTGGTCGGTATTTTCAGACGTGTTACACGATACGTACGCTTGCTGGCGAAATATATTTGCCACTTCTTACAATAAAATTGTTAAACCGCGTATCAATGGGTGACTACGAGAGCTGTCGAATCTAAGCGTCAATAATGCGTCAACATATTACTATAAATGTTCACGCTATCCTATAATTGTCCTATAATTATCTTCACCGACAGCGCTGATAACTCAATCGTCCTATCATAGATAATAACACGTCGAAAGCAACTGCCTCTCATCATTTCCACGACAATTCTATCTCCATACCGATTCAGTTCGATTCCTGTCCGGCAAATGAATTTCTCTATCCCACCTTTCTCCGAGTACACCATCGTGCACGGTACACGGTGTACCCGGTGTTATTCGAATCGCAACTCCAGTCTCAAGCTTTCGGGGACAAAAAAAGAAGGGAGAGCGGAAGAAAAAAGAGGAAACACAAATCCTAGATACCTCTCGAGTACCGCCGGGAACCTCCAACCCAAGCTTCTGCGTAATGTCGATTTAAAAATAAAAAGTGGGTCGTCCGCCGTACTTTTCTTTCCGTACGAGTGGCGCTCCGGGAATATGAGACCAGATAACACGCGATGTGAACGTACCATAATCCTCGAAGCGTTACGACCCGAGCTAACCGGGCTAACAGTTCCCAGGCCGCAGAGGAACGATTCTCCGTCGCGAAACAGTATACCCCGGTGCATAAGTTTGCTTAAGAGAGTGTATGTCGGCACATGTGCGAGACCCGGCTGAAAGATACGCCGATTTCTTCCATTGGCTTCCTCGAATCTTCGGATCGTGACCACGTAAACGGTGTTCCCTTTGATCTGCCACCATTTTTCCATTTCCCGTATTCACGAGCGGCCGCGCAGCGTTTTAATCGCGCTGTACGTGCGCGGTGAAACTTTTACGCAGGGGAATATTTTTGTCGGGGAACGTAGCGCAGAATTAATTACATCTTCTGCAGATAATTTTGTTGCAAGTGGTTCACGAGTTGGCGGAACCACAGTTTCCGCGTAACGCAGGGATAATTGATAAAGCCAATGAGAACTTGGCGCAAGTGAACTCGAATGTTGGACAGTTTTATAGATCAGCGATTCTTCAGCCCTTTCTTTTATCTCACGGTGTACATATCGTGAATTAATCGCGAGTAGGTCTCCGCGGCGTATCGAATGATATGCTTTCTCACCGATGTAACCAGACGGCGCGCGTGTACGTACGGTTTTCTACCGGTTCGCAAAAAGGAGTCGTATTCTTGCGCCCTTTTCAAACATTTCAAGACGCCAGCACGAACGCCCACAATTTTTGCTACATTTAGCACGAACGCGGGGGCAGAAACGAGCGCAATTAGAATTTCCAACATTTTCGCTTTAATTATGTCGCGCTGACGGTACTTCAGAGCGGAACCGTCTCGATGGAGTCCGATATAATTTCGCTGCGATTAAACGTGCCTCGTGGGACCAAGATGATCTTATTATTTTAATAACAGCCCCGACGTTGCACATTTTTAATTACAACACCGTCTACCCTATTAGCCTCGCCGCGTACGCATTGTCTCCCCCGAAACTGATAGTAAAATTAATACGTTCGCGTAATACGTTTCAGTTAGGACAGACGACATAATCCGGCACGCCTACGGGCTCGCCGCGTGTTTCGTTACCTGTACGGGCACGGCGAAGTTGCGATAACTTCGGGCATCAATTACGAAGGATTTTAAACGCGCTTCCTTTCCATAGAAAGTCGCGCAAATCGCGCAGCACTTCTCGACGTTTGAACAAGGTTTTCACTTCCTCTCGCGGCACAAAAAGCGAGATAATTGTAGAATTTTGCCCAATAGCGTGCGTTAACTTTCAACCCCACCACGTTCGGTCGAACGTCAAGCATTATTAATCCTCTTGTAAGCTTTTGGCGATTGTATTGCACTCTCTCTCTCTCTGGCCGTTCTAACGCGCCGTGATTAACCATCGAACGTGTTCACGAATTTGCCTGCGAGGATTCGCGGCGTGCAATTAAATGATCGTTTCGGTGGAATGTTGACGGGTAATGCAGTTTTCTGTCGTTTGTTCAACTTGGGCTACGGGAGAGGGTATCTTATTTTTTCGCAATGCTTTACTGAAGAGAACTGAGGTGAGACAGACGAGGAGAATGGGGAAGAATTGCGTTTCGAAGCCATTCCTAGTAATAGCATCAGCAAAAATTGGAGTAAAAGGTTTTGTTAGAGAGGTACGGAACGCGAGCAAGAATCGAGTCAGTATATGTAATCGTTTCCTCGCCAGCAAGTGTATACACGCACGTATCTTGAAGCGCAATTTCCTGATTAGTGCTGCTGGAAATACTGGAGAATTCAAGTTTTCGTATTCGTATTGGAACCGCGGTGTAATTTATAGAGAATTTCATAAATTGAAGAAATTGTACTCAATAATATAATGGTCCATCTATAGCACTGCCAATGGAAACCTTTTCCCCAATATATTATTAACAATGCTGAAATATACGTAACTAACATACAAAAGGTACTCTTTGTTTATAACTTCTACCGCGTTTAACTTGATTAAATTGTTTCAATTCTTATACAGGTTGACAATAACGGTGTACTCCTTAAGAGTACACAAATTACTGGGAATGTCTGCAGAAGAATGACAATTTGGGACTGTACTCTGGAATACTACTCTCGCTTCTTAATCACTGTCGACTGGCACAATGGCAATATAAATTAACATTTCTTATTGCCAGTCAATGCATAGCACTCGTTCGTACGTCAATCAGAAAGTAGGTGAAATGTGAAATGGACCTCGATAACGAGTGTTTCGATTTCGATCTTTTTTCCAAAGCGATACGCGTACATCTAGAATATGCACGAATATAATAAATCGAAGTTTCGACCGTGTTCTACACCCGCGCACGATTATTCCCGACGACTGAAACGAATTTCGTAGGACCAGCAATTAACTGTTACGTCGAATAATTATTAACGCTTCGAGTAAGTACAATTAATTCCTACAAAGAAATATGGCAGGCTGATTTTTTTTTTTTTTTGAAACACGATGCACGTACCGCGCGGCCCGCAGGAAATCGAATATCTTTTCCTTTTACTTTCTACGGTAGGCGAGCGTAATTCCCATACAGGCAAGTAAGTAATAATTACGGGTTTCATCGTCTCAGAAATGTATCCTACAGCGTAACACGCATCGAATTTGTCTCACTCTTCGATTACGTGGGAACTTTGCTGAATTCGATTTTAACGCGATCGTAGTTCGTGCAACGCATTCAACCGATCCGATGAATTTTTCCTCGCACGTATGACCTTCCCCTTTAATTCTAGTCTAACCGCGGGGATTTTTATAATGCGCAGGATGTGCAACATTTACAAAATTTATTCACTCTGGCATAGTGCACACCGATGCAAAAGTTTTAGATTGTTTTTTATCAACGTTTTTCTCTGCAACGCGTGGACACTCGAATGGCACGGCGAATACAAAGGTATTTATCTATCGTTGAAAAAAATATTAGCAAGTGCCGCAATTCGCATACGCTGTTCTTCAACTATTCTAATCAAATTCATATTAAATTATTTATTAATCAACGGCCAGGCAAACTTTATCGTTCAACTACCTCGGACGTAATTATCGACGATGTTTATCGCAAATAGAAAAAAGCCGTTAACCACGGGTCAAATGCTTTGGCAGTAAAATGAAAGAAAATCTCAGAAGAGTAAAGTCTGACCTGCGAACGGTTTAAATGCCCCCGCTAACCGACAAACGCAGCGATAGCCACGAAACAATGTTCCCGGCATTCCGGACAGGGGAAAAACGATAATCTAGTTTTCAATCTGGAACGCGTAATTTCCAGATTACAATGCACGTGCTTTCAAGTGCATTAGACTCGCGGACGAGTTTCCAGCTGAGCAAGTTAAGTCACCGGGAGGAGATGCCGTAGGCGTGCATCTACGGGAAAGGTGAACACGTGATGGCCATCTTCCAGACAGCTTCCCTCGGCGTGCGTTGACGTAATAAACAAGACACGACGACAGTGATGGAAGTAGAGGCGAACGAGAAATTTCTTTAGTTCAACGCGATGAACTTCGACATCGAATGTTGAAGACGGCTGCGACGCGACGACCGCGGCTCTTCGAACGATTTATGCGAACGTTTTACTTTTCCTCTTTCGTTTTCTTTTTTCTTTTCGTCGGCGTGCGAATCGTAGAGTGAAAACGTCGCTTTGCATGCAGACGCAACGGAAGGGGTTAAAAAAGCATCGCGAGGACGCTTGCGACAGTTGAACGGTAGAGATGGATTAAAGTAAGAAGGGCACGATTGATTCAATTGAATTTAACCCTTCGATTCGCGTAATAATTTACGATGTTTCATTTGGTTCGATGTAAGTAGATTATGTGTATTATAGGAAGTTTGTCGGACTTATTGCACCGTATAATTGTTGGATAATGAACTGAGAACGGCGAATGAAAGGTAAATAAAAGTTTGGAAAGACACTCGCGTTAAAAAATTAATCACCACGAACCAGCATTAGGTCATCCAAAGAATAATTCTGCTCGACCGGACACCGCTTACGCACAATAACCAGACAAATTCTTTGAGTGAACCATGAAACAATAAATCTCTCTCTTGCGGGGGAGTTAAGGATATTTACAACAGGACCGAGTGTCCAGCGTCTCCTAAACGAGTGAAATGGCCTACCACAAATCCCAGCGACAGTTTTATACGTCCTCGACTTTCCCCTGGCCCATGGGCAGAGGGATATTTCGACCTGAAAGGCTACTGGAAAGTACCATTGTAGATCCTTGGTCAGCATTAGGGTTGAACCCGAAAACCTGTCGATGGTTTCTTTTCATGGAGAATGTTTTCGTGCACGCTCGAGGGAAATGATTAAATATAGAATAACAAGAGACGTAAGACAGACACTGTCAGAAGCTTGATCCGTTTCATTGTTACTTTCCAAAATTTCGAAGCAAAATAGGTTGCGTGGTCTGCGTTCAAATAAATAATGGTCGAAATCAAATTCTATTCTCCGCACACAGAGAAACAGGAATTTTAATAAATGTAATATAGCATGCGCAACAAATCTGAGAGCAAGTACAAAAATTGTACGTACTAACAATAATTAAACAGTTGCCCAGTTTTTGAACGCTGTCCTGAACGCACATACTTTCGTACAAGGCAGAAGTAATAATGCAGAAAGGAAAATCGATGGCTAGAATGTCAACAAATAAAGTAACAATACACGTAGTTGAAAAAGTGGATGAAAGGTTGCTCCTCGAGGAAGAGGTTGGAGTGGTCGAGAGAATGGACCCTGTGGCAGGGTTATATACAAGCGGTAGTAAAGAGGGTTCGAGTGCACGTGGATAATTGAATTGGTAGTTCCAACGATAGTTTTTTGCTTTAGCCAATTTTCGGTAGCAGTAGCTATAGCGCGAGATTTATTTATATGTACAACCGAGTTAGACGCTAGGTGCAGTTAATGTCCGCCAATGTTAAATATCGCCTATATAAAACTTGTTCTTCTCGAACGTTGTACACGTATTAGCTTTAACATTTTTATAAAGTACTGTAGAAAAGTAAATTGAAAAATGCAATCGTGTCCAATAAAATGTAATGTATGCGTATTAATATTGCCAACAGCGTGCATACTATTATCAACGTGCAGCTGTTTTATCAAAAAATGTTGGAAAGATAAATATTTAAGTTACATAATTTCTTCGGTACATTTGCATAAAAATGCATAAAAATTTTGCATAATGTGATCGACCAAATATCTCAGAAATTCCATTCGGAGCTTTGCACCTTATATATCAATTAAATAACGGTGAGTAATTAACATCTGTTTCGGTTTCTCTACACCTCACAGGTACCTATACTGCGTATACTAGAACTACCTGCGCGCCCACGTGTAGTCTAAACGAGAGTACCTGCGATAGGGTTAAATAACACTATTACGAACTGTCCGCCAAGTGGGCACGCGTGTCATATTTACTGTCCAGCTGTCGCTTGCCCAATCGACAGCTGTAAATGGAAAATAATGAAAAAAAAAAAAAATTCCTGGAACAAAGTGTTCCAAGGATGACGTGCTACACAACGGTATGCAAATGCGTGCATGCACATCCGCGAGAATACGTCAATGAATCTTTTATTACCGCGGCATGGAATAAATCTGCAACAATATTTGTCCGTCAATCTATTATGCATCGAAACATATTTCAATATGTGTATTTCAGTGTTCGATGGCCAGTACTCTCAGCTTGTTTCAAGCGGGTAATCTGACCAATCGGTGCACCAAGGGACGAAAATATTTGAACAGATAAAAATGGGGGAAAAAAGTGGAAGCGTGTTTGAGGGTAGGAAGCATATCATCGGATTTAAGATTGATTATCGGCCGATGTTGTAGAAGTAGGTGTATACCAAAATCTAGTGGCTAGATGTTTTCTTAGGACGGCTATATACCTGCTGCAGATGTATGGAATTTCTTTTTGAGGAGAAAACTTGAGAAGGGTCTGCTACCAGGCACGACGAAGGCACCGAGAGGGTCAGTGCGAGGCGTTGATTTACTACTACACGCCGTGCTGGCCAAGGAAACGACCGAACATTCTTCTGGACGAATAACAATCTTCCCGGCGTAGATTTTGGAAGGAAAATCACGTTTCACAGAGCGTTTCGTGACGTGAATTTCAACTACTGTATATATTTTCCTACTCCCGATACTTTTCTTAGTGTAAACACCAACAGATGTTTTAGAAAAATCTGTTTTTATATTCTGCTTCGAGTTACTGTATGCATACGTTGCTTTTATCGTGGCGCATACTCGAAGATAATATCGTCTTTCAAATAATAATATTCAATGTTAATGGTAAAAATGGTAGTAGATATGGGGCCAAACGTTTCCACATAGCCACGATATTGTCGTGTATTGTAGCGCTACAGGGTCAACCCTTTCGGTACGGAGGGCATGTACGTGTATTCGCCGTCAGATATTCAGTTATTGCTCGTTAAAAGTCTATAGTAAACGTCCTACACAAATTATAATAGATGCAACCGTAATTATTTAAACAGAGAGAGTGTTAAAAGAAATAGTGGCAATTCTAACGATTCTAAATTTTTCAATTCTAAGGACGCTCCGTCGATTATTCATCTCCGCGGGGAAAATCATAATGCAACGGTTGAAAGGCGTATGTGCGAAGTGACGAGGGAAGCACGATTGCGAACGAGGATCGCGTTTTAAAGAGGATACAGAAGAGGCTTCGGGTACGAGGATATAATTATTCAATCGGGACCACGAGTGGCATTGTCGACCTACGCTTTATTACACATCGTCTTTCTAATGGTTCAATGGTATGCGCTCGCTTTAATTTCGTTTGACGGCTCCGCCCGTGACGTCTTATTATCGAATTTATTATACGAGGGCCTCCACCTACCCGCAGCAATTTAAGCACGGCGACTTAAGGTGAAATAAATCACGTATATCGTCTTGACGACCGAGTGCGGCCGCGTTCGAATTTATTCATTTCCTTTTCCTTTCAGCCACACGCGGGCGAAACGTGATTGTTTTTCCACGGGAAGTTCAGTAATAATTATTGCGCAAGTTGTGCGGCTACTGTCGGAGCAGCGATAGTCAGAGATATTGCTATTAACGAAGCGGATGAGAAATATATTTTCGACAAGAGCAGTTGGATGTTCTAAGAGTAATTCAATTTTTATTCGGGGCTTTTTAATCATTCCACTCTGCGCCTAGGTCTAAACGACCTGATCTTGGTGTTATATTACTATCTGAAACTTTTTTTATTACAAACTTTTGAATCACGGAAAAATTCGAAGCGCGCTTGAAATAATCTCCAAGAAAATTTCGTACATAAACGTTGTGTTAGGGGATACAAAATTGTTTGTTATGTTCAACTGGTCGCATATAAATTATACGCCGTTTACTAAATGAAGATCTGCAATGGTCCAATTGTAAATCAACTTTATCTCTCCACTTCGATTGTAAATCTCCCGGGGCACGGCACGCTATTCACGTATTACATCCCATAAATACGCATATATTATAAATTACTGTATCGTAAATCCGTGCGCTTTCACCGCGGCCAGATTGAGATCGCAATTAAAATAATTTGCAACGATCGCCCTTGTTCTCCTTACTTTTCTCTTTCTCCCGACCGCGCTGTTTAGCTGAAAAGATGCGATCGCGTAATGTTAGCCCCGACGTTCCAGTTGCTCGTAATTCATCAAGAGCCTTCTTATAATTTGCACCGCTCGAGATGCACGGCTGACGTGTGAAAGGCGCGAGGAAAGATCGATGAACCCGATCGAATGGGCATAAGTGGCATAATGAATCGAGTCGTTTCGATAGCGCAGCACCGATTCTGATAAATGAAGCGGTTTCGTACACAATCGGAGTGAAAGTGACTCCTCGCGATGCTATCCTTGGCGAAATTGCTTCGATCGGACGCAGAGCGAAACTGTGCGAAGCGTGGTCGTCCGGGAGGCCGAATACTATCGTGCACGGTTCAACCCCTTAGTTACGCTGAATATAAACGTTCTCTGCAACGACGATACCGTCGTTGCAACGGTACCGTAGATAATTAAACGGAGCATTTAAGTGTTCGTAGGTATGGTTCTTCGATATTGAAGAAATCTGCACTGTTTTGTGCAATATGGATATCTTTATGTTTGGTGCGTGCCTGAGCGAGAGGGTTTAAAACGTACGCGAGATAAAAATTAAACGATTAACTTCGACGACTGCAGTGTTCTCAGTTAATTTCAGTCAACGCACTGCGCTCCGGCGAATACTATTCGTGCCAGAATTTCAGGGGTAGTGCACTCCAACGAGCGGATAATTTTTACAGTACCAATGGTGCCTCAATCGGCAAGAGTTGTTAATTAAACGTCCAACGTACTAAAATTGACTTCGACATTAAATGTAACGATTAAATTGAACGAAACCGAATATTAGCCGGTGCAAAATGTGCTCGCAACGTTGTAAACATCCCGCGAAATTAATTCAGCCATTAACGAAGGAATCTTGCATAGGGACCATTAAAGAACACAGCTGTAGGTGCATGCGCAACAGAATCTCGAATACTTCAATTAGTGTTCCATAAATGTTTCGTATGAAAGAACCTTTTCAGCAAGGTCTAAGGAACTCCTCGATCGCCGCGCGGATAAAAGAATCATTTAAAACCGAATCGCGCATCGTCGCCGAACACTTGCAACTCGTTCAGCTGCAATAGTTCGCGAATTCTTCGGAAGACAGACTTTTTACGGATAATCATCGTAATCATGCGAGGGAAACGAAGAAAAATGGACATTAATCGACCGTCCAGCTAATCGGTGCGAAACGCAACTGCTTCTTCCGTTATCAAGCAAATACGAGATCGCAGAATTTGAATCTCCTCTGCACAACGCGTAAATTCCTCGTCGCTTTAATCTCGACGTAATCGCTGTTGAAACAAAACCATCGCGATAAATCTACGCCACCGAGGAAAAGTAATATTCCAGCGAACCGTCATAAAAGTAATCCTCTTTCCGAGATTTAAAATTAACACAAGACACAGTACTAACCATTGGCCATAAGAAATCCGATTCGTTCACCGCGTTTCATAAATAACTGAATTATTGTTTCCATCTACCATAGAGAATAATGCTACGCAGCCTATACACAGTCGCATCGGAAAGTACGTTTTAACGATCGGCATTTTACCGCAAATGAAAACGATGTATGTAAATACTTGTTACTTCTTCTTTTACTTACTTATACTCTAAACAGTACACAGAAACATACAAACGTTAATTACAATTATGATTGTACGTATATATAAACGTTGTAGAAGCGTTAACTTACTTTCCGTGTCGACTGTACATATACATTGTACCTTACTCTGCAAAGAGAAAGGAAAGAAAGAAAGAAAGAAAGTAAGAAAGAAAGAAGAAAGAAAAGTTTTTACGATTTCCAGGCACCGCAGCGCGATCTACTAAAATTCTCCTTTATGTTACCTGCAACGACGGGCAACTTCGATGCCTGTACTTCCTAGTCGCGAGTTCCCACCAAGGTATGACGCTCTCCGTGCTCCTCGGCTTAACTGGATCGCTGACCGCGTGCTCGTAAAGCGGCTCCAGGATCGGTACGTTACCGGACAAACGTCTGTGAGGATCGTTAGGGGCCTGATCTTTCGCGAGATTCCCCCTTCTGGGCAGAGTCGCGAAAGCGTTGTACCGGCAATTAACGTCGCTACCTTTGTCCTCCGATTCCTCCGATTCCAACGAATTGTGCCTGGTTCTGCCGTAGGACGAACCCGGCAATCGTTCCTGCTTCTGAAAGCCCCGGTCGGTTCTGTCGAATTGACCCCGAAGTATGATATCCGTGGCGTCCACCAGGTAAAACGGCAACGTTCTGGCGTTATCGAAAACGTTGTCGCTGTTCCTCGGATTGTCGACGGTGTCCCCGTTCCGAGAGCTGACGTCGATGTTGCTGGCGCAGGGTCTGCTCAGGGACGACGATCTGACGCGAGCGGGTCGTTCACCGTCGAGGACGTCTTCGCTGGATTTGTGAAGAGGTCTCGAGGCGGCTCGCGATCTTCTGGACGGCAGCGTGTCGCAACGTCTACCTGGACCGCTGTACCCGAACGCCTTTGGTTCTGTTTGCGGGTCGCGGGGCGTTTGATCGATCGCGCCGTTCGGTCGACGAGTGACATCGTGTTTGGGCAACGACGCCGGTTTCTCCTTTCTCACGCAGAATCTGTCCGCAGCGTCGACCCTGGAACGATTCTTTCGAATCGTGCTGGTGACGGAGCATCGATCCGCGGAACGGGCAATCGTCGGTCGATCGTCGTCGGTCGAAGACATGTCGTCTTTCGACTCGAGCTCGTCGGACCCCTCTGTGCTCGTCGGATCCCGTTTGAAATGAACGGGTATGTTCTGGCCGTTAATTTGCGTGCCGGATTTTCGTTGGATGCTACGGCGAACCTCGGTCGACAAGGACTCGCTGATCGCGTACAACGACTCCGTGGACTTCGTCGAGGACGTCGTCGTGGACCCTGTAGAGTATCTGGACGTGTTTTCGATAGAGGACGATCTCGGTAGTAACTTCGGGGGATGTTTACCGAACGAGTTCGGTCTGCTTCTGAATGTCAAGGAGCACGCTGTCGTTTCCGGTTTGACGGTAGAATCCGGCTGCTTGTCCGGTTTCTCGTCGATAGTGTCGTCGATGTCGCACGATATAGGTAACATCGGGGCCATGTTCCTCTTTCTGACGTAACCGTAAAGGTTGCAAGATCGATCTGTCAGCTCCCCTTTGACCACCCTGTTGATCACACCGTAGGCAGAATTCTTCGAGTTCGAGGACGATTTCAGTTCCTCGTAGCTCTTGTCGATCTCCGCGATGTTTCGATTGATGTCTTCTATGTACTTGGCGGTGGTGCGATACAGATCACCGCTGGGCACGTAATTGCCGTCGACGACGGCGACCCGACGGTCGCGTCTCGTTTTCCCCAAAATATTCGGGACCGCGTAAATCGGTTGTCTGTCTTTGGTGCCGTCCATCTTCCTTCCATTCCCGTCGACGAGGCTGCTTCTCTTCATTTTCGACTCCTCCGCGACCCCCTCGAAGCTCCTCCTGCTGCTCGCACCGAACTGATCCGCACTGTTAATAAAACCGTCGATGCCGTTCGTCCTCTTCAAACTGGTATCCAACATAACCGCGGGTTGAAGGGAATCGATCAACGCGGAGGCATCGTTGATCGGATCGCACGTTTTCGACGCATTGTTCCTCGACGAAAAGGAGCACAGCGTGTTCGCATCGTTCAGATGACAGTCCTCCGTCGGCACGGTGTCGTAAAGACAATCGTCCGCCGCGTTGTTTCGAGCGGAAGCATCCTGTTTCCTTTCGTTGGACCGATTTCTGTTCGAGAATGTATTCGGATGTCCCTGCTCCTCTCCATTCGCTCGCGGACCGTCGTTCTCCTGGGGGCAATCGTTCCGCGCGCTGTCGCCGCCTTGCTTGGTCTGGCCGAAGGTGTTCAGGGTCACCTGTTTCCGTTGATCCAACAGATTCGCCTTCCTCGCGCCCCGCAGCGTTCCATAATTCTCAATCAGATGGCAATCCTTGCCGAGGTCGGTCCACCTGGGTATATGGGATTGCTGCGGGTCGTCCGCGGTCACGGGGAAATTGGAGAGCTGAGGCAGAGCGTACGGCCCGCCGGACTCTTTGAGAAGCTCCTCGGAGTCGGATCTGTAGACGGCGCGTGGTCTGTTGCGACCCCGCGACCTGATGGTCGCGTAGCCGTCGTGAACCCGACGCGAACACACGTTCAGATCCATCGGGCACCGTTTACCTGTTGAATCGAGCCTCTGGCATTCTCGGTGTCGCGCCTACTACCGCGAACAGGCGGCGAACTATCCGTTAATCAAACCGCGCATCGTTCGATAGAAAGTCTGGCGGACGCGTCACCGTTCGGCCGTTTTGTCGTTCAGATTCGAAGTGAAATGGAACGATTCTGTGGGAATAATTCAGCGATCGTTAGACAGAGCCGTTTGCTCGGTTTTCGATAATAGAGTTTACGCTCGTGACACTTTTCAGATTGGGCGCAAGTATGCAGCTGTGTTTTTCTTTTTTTTTTTTATGGGGATCGATTTAACGATTCTCGTTGCAAAGGGGATATTGTCGTACGGGTTCTGTGTTGCAGACGCGACCCTGCTATGTCTTTTGCTCGGCGCGCAGCCTTAATCTCTAATTGCATTAGAAGATCCAGTTAACGCGTGGGAAAATGTGTATATTTTCTTTTTTCGGAGAATGCGGGTGCAGTGTGCGCGCGTGAAGCGTTCAATACGTCAGTTTTTATGGGGGCAAATATGAGTGTTAACCTGGGAAGAATGGCGTTACGTATTACGAACGCAAATGGAACACTTTCACCCCTTCTTTTATCCGCTGTTAATATTTTACAGAAGCCAGATGAAACTGGTCATCGACTTCTCGAATGTGCTTTGTACAATTTTATGACGCCAAGTGAATATTCGGTTTTACAATAATTTTAAATTCCACGATAAGTTTCATTATTTTACTACTCAGTAATATAATTTGGAGTTATTTCATTTCGATTATTCAACGTTCATCATTCGAATGGTCTTCGAAATATTGTTCAACTGAATCAGCTAACGCGTTTGATGTTCAGTCGACATACATATGCAAGTAGTATACAATGGCCGCGATGCAGCCACACGGAACTTTTATTCGTCGTTTAATGAATAAACGAATATGTGTCGCGCGAGCCACTTTATGTAACGAATACGAGGTACATACATACATTGCGAAACCGAAGCGTAATAGCGTCACTGTCGCAACGAGAGCATTATCAGTAGCGCACGGTATTTACAATCGCATAGTTTAAAGAAGGTTACAAACAAGAGTCCGCGACTGGAAGCAGCTGTTGTAATAGTACCATTGATAACGAAATTGGGTCTCGTGCGAGATTATGTAACCTATCAGCGGTAATGTTTCCCAACGAAACACTGTAACGCTACGAAAACGACTAAAGCGACGATTTAAAAAGAAAGAAAATCGGCGGCAAGGAAAAGCTGCTGCAAACCAGAAACCTCGCAATGACGAGAAAGACGAAAAACAACGTAACGAGATTTTTTCCTCGCAAGCTGAACTACACGAATGCGATTACACGAGATAGTGAGCTTATCTTAATTTCATGTTCAATCGGACAGATTTATTGCTCTATTGTTGTTCTCTTTAAATCCGTAGGAAGCTAGATTCGAGTTTGAATTGCTGTACCTCTCGTTTATGACTATTTAATCATTTCTGATAATTAAACAATTCAATCGGTATTGAATTGCACGGGATTTCCGTAATCTCTCGTTCGCTGAGCATTCAATTTAAACTGTTGGCCGATACAGAATGAATATGGATCAGGTGAATTCTGATCGGAAAAATGATGATCGATAACTGGAAATGTATGTTTATGGAATTACAGTTACAGAGTTCACGAGTTACACGGTCTGGCAATAGCGATAGCCACTGACCCAGATCGACTGGTGCAAGGAAGGGGTTCTATGCCACTAACTAATCAATTATCTATCAGAATACCATTTCTGATGTGACGATTGGAAGTGCTTCAAATAGAACAGCTCAGAACGAGTGATTGGGCACAGTTTATTAATGGCGACGAAGTTGCACGCGTTACGATTAACTATTTCGATGCATTTCAAACTGCTGCGTTACTTAGAAAAAATTGCATTCATTCGATGGACATTCATTAGCTGTACTCTCGCATGACAATCGTCTGCAAAGATTCTATAATTATGAAGATTTTTATACGACTTATGTATAGCATAGTATCTTGTCATTTTTATTATTTTTATTATGCAATCGTCAACTATAATTAATACACCATATCATATTATATTTTTAATAGATTATTAGGAGAAAACACCGACCGATTGAAACAAGACAGTACATTTTACAAAATCGAGAAATATATCTCATTCGAAGTGAGCAAAAATATCGATTGGCGCAATAGTAATTTCAAAACCGAACGGACAAAGCTATTTATGCACGACCCACGGGTGATTAATTTCGAACAGCATTTACCACTGAAATGCACTTACTTCCCAATTTCGAAGTCATCGATACGGCCGCAACGGTATCTCATTTAAACGTCGCGAAAAGTCGATAAGCGGTATTGCTACGAAACAACCACAACGACAGGCCACCAGTACACAGACGCCAAGCAACCAAGGTACGCGTTATTAATTTCTGAGCACGACAAAGATACCACCGCTGTGTCCGCAAGTATCAAGCCGTAATATATGCGCGCCAGTGAATTTATGCCCGCCATAAATTTCTATCGATTAGTTGGTTTCAGATAAACCAGTTCCATTGGCATTAGATCTGCCCCTGCAAGCACCACTTGCGACCGTCCTTAGCGGTTCACCGTACGTACAATAAATACGTACGTATGCATACACGTATACGTAAGTACTCCGTGCAGCGGCGATCCTAAATTCTTCCCGTTACATCACGGGTCACCAATTCGACCTATCGGGTCCCCCCCCTCCCAATTATTCCGAGCAATTTACATTATAGTCAACGAAATCCACGGTTGCAGAGTCACGTTACGACACTTTACCTCGTTAAACGGTAACGATTAGCATAATGTGTTGTCTACGTTGATCACGTTTCTGGCACATACACGTGCTTTCGAAGTCGTCCACCGTATTGGCACGACGTGATTTTTATTCATCGAGGCCGTACGCTCGTGGAATGTTTGTTTGCATCGAGGAAGAATGAAAAGACCGGGGAAAAATCGCGAAAGGAGAGAAAAAAAGGAAACGACGGCCGCGAAGTCGAGACTTCGCGACATTCGGAAACGCGAGGATGTCTATATTTAACGATTAAGCAACAACCACGAGGTATTCGCCGTTTATGTAGATTTTTCAGCAACAAAATTTCATGGGTCACTCCCACGTTCTACGCGGAACGATTTTGGGCATACACGTTGGTGGCATGACGTTGCTCGGTTATGTGGGCAAAATTGAAATGGTACTTTCTTAAGAAGACTTTTTATCGTTGCGCTCTCGGTGTTGTATAACGGAAATTTCGTAAATTTCTCTAATTTTGTAATCCATGTGACAGAAGGTGTATATTCTAAGAATATTATAGGAAATTGCACGCGTGCACGTGGTACGTGCACCCTTTGAAACGAAACATTCACTAACGAAGGGAATGCGTAATACGTGCGTAGCTTGTTTCAACGATTTTGAAATACCATTGGCCTCGAATTACAAAGGTTATCATGAAAGTGAGCGAGCGATCTCCAATCTGTGCAGCCTCCGGACAGCTCGTTAATCAAAATGTGGAAACAGTTGGAAAAATTGTTCGATCGATTGTACATCGTAAATTTGTTACGGAAATTCTGTTTCTTCTATTCTATTCGACGTGGCGTGATTTTACGTGTAATTTTTACGCATTCCATGGCGCCACGAATTCCTCATGAACTTCGATATTTTACTCTCGTTTGGGGTCGACTACCTCTCGAAGATGGAATATCGGTATTAAATAATTCGATGGTATAACTGTGAACTCCTCGAATATATTACGAAAATGTAAAAGTATAATGACTTGTGAAATTCAATTCTTTAACCTATTCGAATGTTTCTCATATTTATCCAGGGAATAGTAAGTCACCTTCGAAATAATCGATGCGTTACCTTTAAACAAACATTACGTGTTCTCGATAAAAAAAAATGGCAATGACGAACAGTTGCACTTGCTACAGTATTCTAACTACAGGTGTCGAAGCTGTCGAGATGGAACATGTGTACCTTTCGGGGACGGTAAATTAAAGTATTAGAATCTCAATAGGGCTGTACTCTGAAAGGCGCAAACAAAGCACCACGGGGAACATCAGACAGCAAAGAAACGAGAGTAACTCGTTTACACAGCATCCCATGTGCGTATCATAGTTCAGACACACCTTGGATCGCCATACAGCTCCCGCCGCAATTTCCATGACATTATAAGTAATCCAAACAGACTTTCGTTTTCACGGTCCCTGCGGGCTATTCAGTGCTACGAGGACAGAATAGGTAGAAACGAAGGTATATACTGTCAGTCACAAAAACTTGACAATACATCCGCCGTAATTCCAAACGTTTCAACAGTCTTTCAGGCCTTTCTAAATAAATCAGCGACAAATTTCGACGGACCAGCTGCTTGAAATGCTTTCAATCGGTAAAATAATTTATCACGCGTACCATCGTATTTTTTAAACAACGAACTTTATCCGCCTCTCTGTATCTCTCCTTCCCAATTATTTCAAGCCGTCTAAATTTAGAAATCGAGTTTCGAGAATAATAATATCGTAACGAAGATAAACGTACGTTATCATCAATCGCAAAGAAGTTGCGGTAGCATTCGATTCTATCTATTCCAGCAAACGGGCTCAATCCTGAACCAATTAAAATTCAATTTCGACGAACAAGGAATCCTACCCTCTACGGCGCTTAATATTTTCAATTCAAGGGTTGCAAGCAGACTCTGAACGCATTAAAAACCTTAAACAATAAATAAACACCAGGAGAAACGAAAATATCCACCCGTGCTCGCCGGAGGTAGCGGCTTCGTCGCGGTTGTGCATGGATAAACGTACACGCGACGCAGGTGCATTCTCTTTTGCAGGAAGGGGCTCATAAATATTAATATTTCGAAGACGTCGATACGTCACCCCTGTTGTATATACGCAGCTCGCTATCGTTCGACGATTTTCTTCCCCCGTTCTCTCGTTTCGCCTTTTTTCTCGCTCGCCCTCGCGCGTTCGAGCTTCTTATTGATGGATGCGGTACGCGTTCATACGTCGAGAAACGACGGGGAACCGGTGGCACAGCATCCTTTACTGTCTCCGTTCGAGCTCGTTATTTTCGAAGAATCTCGCGGCTCGGTTAAAATGCCGAGACCTTGATGAAACGACTCCTCGATGAGAATTAATTGACATAAGGTCGGGTATGCGCTGCGCGTTTACGAATCGAGTTGCGCAACAACTTGGACAATATTCCGAGGAGCAATAGCCCGAGTGCTCGAGATCGCAAAGATATCCTAACCAGGTTCTGAATGGGGGGGCGGAAAAAAATCAATGAAAAGGTTATCGTGCTGTTTCGAATTACGGTTCGATGTTGCTGCACTTGTGTGTATAATGCTCTCGGTGGTTCAGCATTGTTGGTTACGACTTTCCATTCGATGGATAGAATTTCTTGGGGCTGAATTATTTGGTTAGACAGGAATATTTGCGTTCATTTGTATATAATGCCGGCGAAAATGAATTCCTTCAGTTTGTTCCGCAAGGTGTCAATGGAATCATTGTTTTACTCATTGTTTTAAATAATATTCAAAGATACGCGAAGGAGCACTTTGCTCAACTTCCTTATCGAGACATCTTCATGAAGAATAATGGCGAAAATTCCTATTCGTTCCTGTCACGCCGTATTAACTTGTTTCAAAAACTGTTGGACGCGCCGGCTAAACATTGCCGGGAGCTACCGATAACTTTCAACGAGACAGAACAATTAATACGTAACTGAATACGTATATCAGAATCCGCGGTTACAGTGTTAAAATTCAATTCTTATTTTTCGCAACGAAAACGCGAGCGACGTATTATTCGCTGCCCATACGCTTATCAGCAATGACAATAATTTCTGCTTACGTTTCGAATTCCCCACGGACGTTGAAACTACGCCAGCCTCTCCTCGAGTTAATTACGAGCCTCGAGAGGTGTGGAGATAATGAAAAAGAGACGCGCGAATCGTACGTAAGTCGGGCGTGTGTGCGACAAATTATCTTATCGGCGCGGGGACGGTGATACGTTGCAGGTAAAAAGAGAGCGATGAAGGAAATGTGATTAAGTGCAGGCGTCATGCGGCGCGGAAGGCATCTGCGGTTAATTGTAATTAAAATCGTAGAGCCGGAAGTAGTTCGTGACGAGCACACGCCCTGTGCGTGTTTCCATCGTGCGAAAACTGAAAGTAAAAGGAGACTGGTTTCTCGTTTTTCACCAGAACGAAACCGGAACTCCTCTGCTTCACGACGAAGATTTCGAGATTGCGAGAACGTGCGAGGTAGTCTCCGGGGACGCAAAGTTTGAAACATCTGGCCATCGATTTTATCTTCTACACGCGTTTCGACACCGAGCAAAGGATAAAGAGACGCGTTATATCAAATTCGAGGTGTGCGTGCCAATGTTAATACAGACCCGTAACTGTTACTCGAGAGAAGTAAAACGATTTGTCGCTGTTGCTTAATATTATCCGCCAGTTTCTGTTATATATCGATCATTCAATTCTTGCCACTGGAACGTTGTGCCAAGAGGTTGTATCTTTGAGAAGTACGAACTCTCAACGAAACAAAAGTCGCTCGAACTGATCGAAGTATTCGAAGACGATTGTACTTCATTCGTACCGATATGCATGGGAAAAAGTTGAAACAAAAAGCTGTGTATCAGAATTGCACCTGGCAGAAATCGGAGCGGCGTTTCGTCCGCCTTCCGGAGCCGGTCAATCGCGACGACGATATTTCGAAACGGAGATCAGCCGATCCTCACCGAAGAATGCGCCTGGAATCCGCGCGAAACAAAATCCGCGCAAAGAACTCGACGTGCCGCGTCCATCTCGCTCTTATTTCTTTCGCGACGTCGCGTCGCCTACAACTTTTTCCCGCGACGATAGCCGTCCTCTGGCAAAGAACACCGCGGGGATGACCGGGTGCACATGTGTGCAGATATTTCTCCTCGTCGTATCGACGCTGCGCGATACAGAGGGAAGCGTAAAAGAACGGGATCGCGAATGGGCTCGTGTTCGCGGCATCGCTGTCCCGATCGATCAGACCCGGTGGAGCTCTTTTATTAATCATCGTGGGGTCAACAGCCCCCGTTCGCTGTCGCTCACGACTTCATTAAGATGTTACCGATAACGGCGAGGAAAAACGACGAGCCGGGCGGATATCGATCAAATTATCCTTCGCAGCTTTCTAGCCGCTTACACGGTGTTATTAGATTCGAGGCTTGGAAACTTTGGGCGATTGAAAACGCGAGTGTCTAACGTAAGCTTGACCCTTTATCGCGTTGGCGTTTAATTCGCCTGTCGCTTGTTTCATTCGAGACGTTCGAAGGTGAAGCTTTCGAATGTTACACGGAGAGAATGGGAACATTGCCGTGACAGTTTTACGCGAGTATTTAAATTTGAAGCAGAATCGCGAAGAGGGTTGAAGACTCGGGTAAAGAGTATATCGAGTTACGTTTATAGCAACGTAAACGTTTCCCGTATCCATCAATTGCGATCCTCGAACTGAAGCGACAATTTACCGGTGAAGCTGCGCAAATTCTGGACGGGCGATTTAAATCAATTTCTCGTTACATTATGCGACATTAAAAGCCGCAGCGGACTCGACGCGCGCGTACGTTTTTAATCTGTACATTATTTAGATTAAATCGACGCGGCGCGTCTGGCCGGATCGGAGCTATTGTTTTAATTTGATTGCCACTCGAATTTCCAATCGCGTCCACGGAATTCAATTTACCGAAATTGCCCCGTATATAGCTCGGCGAACGAAGGTGCCGGTATCGCGTGGCGGAGTTCTCGTTCAATTCGTGAAGCTGCTACTCGCGCGGATGTATGATTTCATTGGAGGGCACACGCGTTGCTTCGCAATCGGCGTGACTGCGTTTCGATCGTTCCGATCGTTCCATTTTCAAGGAAACACGGACGAGCAGGAATGTAACGAGTGGTCGGTGGTCGCGGGCACGGTTTTTCTGTTGGAAAATCATAGTGCCCCGCGGCGTTACGAATCTTTCGCGTGATCCAATCGACGGAGTTTCGCGACGCACCGTCATACCGACGGGCAGCGAGACAATCGTCGTCGACGAGAGGAAAATTGTAACGAGGAAAAATATTTGCGCGATTCCACCTTCGCGTTTATTCCTTCCGCGTGCCGGTGCCGATTAGATAACCGTTGCATTTGCACGATTAAAAGAACCCATTATTATGTAGATACGACGGCATTCAAATTATCCTTGCCACGGCTTACGCGGGCGCGTCGTTATTCAAATTCGTCGGGAAACGTCTTTGAGAAGCGACGCACGATTTATGATAACAAAATGAACGCGTCGCGCATACGAATTTCTCGGCGTTCTTTCTTTTTTTTTTTTTCGACGAAGCTGCAGTATTCATTTCTTTAGCGACGAGCAGGAGGAGGCGCAAGTGATTGGATTTGAAACGAAAACATTTCAATGAAAATAACCATTAGAAGAACCGTCGAATACACCAGGCGATATAAAGTATAATAAGTTAAACTAATGAAACCAAGCGATTTGAGAAACGAAACTTTAACGGCAGGTTTCTTCGGTAATATCGAATCGAATTTTCATTCCCAATATCGAGGAGAAGGAAACACTTTGGACAACAATAATTCCCTGAAACGATCGTGAGATATTTGAGTAAGGAAAACAAGGCACCGATAGAGACCAACGATATGCTGTTGGCATGGAACAAATTATCGCACACATATCGCAAACGCGAAAAGGTAAGACGACGAACGGCCTAAACGGGGCGCAGGAAAGAAATTGTCATAAAGACGAACGAGCTGACCCGACGCGGCTAGTTAATGCAGGGCATTAAAAGAAGAGACAGAAGACAAAACAACGGCACGAGTTTTAATAAGGCAGAGTACGGGATTGGCCGGCCAGTTGGCTTCAATCAAGCCCCGTGGTCTTCTTCTCTGCTTCTTCACGAGGCCTTTACCCATTCCTCGTATGTTGCACACGCAAGTCGTCGAATTAAACCCACGGACGACGGGGGGACGATAAATTATTATTATTGTCACACTTATTGTTATCGTTGGCCGTCGTCGACGTTGACGGCACCGGCGACGGTCCACCTATTTGAATCGGCGACGAGGGAGCGCCGGAATTGGACGGCTCGTTTCGTATGGATTCGCTCGAATCACGACTCGCCCATTTATCATCGTTTTATTTCCGCGCGAATCCGAAGAGGGTTACCTTCCTCCGCGGTGCGATGCTTCATTCTTCACGAGATCGTGGGGCGAAACGTTGGCGGTATGATATTGGGAAAAACGTTTGAAGGAAGATGAGTGGAATTGTAGCTCGACGATTGTTTGCACAGTTTACGGGGATTAATTAAATGGGTTTATTCTTTCGTGGAATGCTCGACATTGTTGCTTGCACTTGTAATCATTTTGTTGGTATATGTGTATATATTGGGTAATAATAAATAGGTGACAATTTATCAGAATTCGTCAATAAATTCTTTACGCTTTTGTGGAACACACATAGTATGCGTTTTAGCATAAGATTCATCTTTGATACTGCAGTTTCTAGCTTGAAATGTTTTAATTTCCTTCATATATGTTTTTCGTCGTTGCAATTGCATTGTTTCTTTTATTAAGTTCGCACAAAGTGGCATGCAACATTAATTTTCTCCTCTCGTTTACTTTAAATGTTCGTAATAATTGCGATACTCGTTGCGTACTCATTGCGTAACAGGTAAGCGACGATCGTAAGTAGCTCCATTGCTTTAAATTCAGTTTTCGGAAAATTTGTACGACCTGCGGGACAAATTCGTAACACGAGTCAAAATGATTTTGTCGATCGCGAATATAAATATAAATCGCGCTTCCAGAGCATCGGCATTCAATTGCAACGATGTCGCCCACGATTATCCACGTTGTCTTACGGTTATTGTTCGAACGAATTCCCCCATCCATTCGCGTTTTGTCCCGGGAATTTAGAGTTGATCGAACGGTCTCTCGCCCGCGCCACGTCACGAATTGCACTTTATCGTTTATCATCGTTTGATGCCAAAGTAACCCTCCGTCGCGGCTACGTTTTCTTTTTACGTCGATTTATTGGATGCCCGCGTACGATCGAGGACAATGGGTGTGCAGCGGCACCGGGGCTCCTTTTATAAATCGTAAATGACGCGGGACTTATTCGCGTGCTTCTGCGACATCGAGAGTCGATTGATAAAACCACGCGTCGATACGACTAATGGATCGGTTTCAATGTTTTTACGGTCGCGCGACATGCATCGACGGACACAAAGTTAACCGAATACCGGAAAAATGTAAGCAATGGAAGTTGCATTCGCGTCGCGCAGAAAATATTCGTACCGGAGAATGTGTAATTCTTTGTAAGAGTTTCTAAGATGCGTAAGTCGAGTTTGTTACTCACGATTCGTAAAATACGGCGTTCAGTGGAAAATATACACGAAACGTAAGCTGAAAGCCTACTACTCCTACGTCGAGAGGCAAGAATTATACGACAATAATAATTATAATAGAAAACAATCACGATTTCGTTCCATATATAATTAACTATAATTAACACACCTATCAATCATTTAATCTGCCTTCAAAATCCTTCCAGCGAAATTGAACTTCAATATCGCCGGATAAAAGGCTCTCTGGTCTAAGGAACCTCGAATGCTCCGAACGCAAAGATCGTCGCTGCAATTAAAACCTTGGAGATGTAACGTATTCAATCAAATATCGTAACAGGAATATTTTTATCCGCGCGAAGACCAAGGGTGCCTATAAATTTTTATCGGAATCTCGCTTCTCGAATCGACTTCCGACGATTCCGCGAACGTTCCTCAACGACGCTGCCAACGATTAAAATCCCAATCCGCGGTTCGTCCCGATTCGCGTTCGACGTCGCCTCCTCGTCGTTCGACGCAAGCGAACACGGTGCACGCGGTAATATCAGCGTCGCGAAAAACCGAGAGAAACCGAGGGAATTCTTTGTCGGAGTCTCGTGTAATTGTTCGGAGCTGAGTGCCCCCGAGTGCCAGATGCGACTTCGAGAAAGGAAATGGATGCCCTCGATCGGTGGGTTATAGCGGTGGTCAGTTTCGACAACAGGTATACGACCGCCTAATTCGCCGGCAATTTCGCTCGCTCGGCCCGAAAGGAAGGAACGACGTCGAAGTCGGCTGGAGGTAGGCCAGGACAACAAGAAGAAGAAGAAATCCGGGCGGCACTGACGGAAGAAAAACATCGATAAAAGCCGAGCCGGTATATACGAGCTCGTGTCAGAAGAGCCTGGAGGATCCGGGCCAGACCCTTCGTGCACCATTGGCGTAGAAGCCAGCTTCCTTTCTTCCGTCCTTTTCTTTTCCTGCCTTTTTCCCCCTCTCGTTTCATCGACTTCCATCGATAACTCGTCCGCCGCGTAACTTTTTCCGTGGAAAACGACAGCCAGCGGGAAAGTTCCGTCTTTCGCGTGGCACGACGCTCGCTGGGCGACGACGAAACGAAACGAAACGAAACGGCTGTACGACTCCGGCGACGAATTCTACCAGGTACCACGGAACAGTTTCGACGGTTTGGAATTCGTATGTATATACGCGTGCTTGCGAAATTCGACCTTCTATTTTATCCGTTCTGCTTTATTTAGTTCGTTACTAATGATTGCGTTTGCTGTGGAACGTTACGATAATCTAGAAAAATATGAGAAAAATATTTAATTGATCGCTGCTCACGCAGGAGAATACGACGAAGCGTTTAATTAATTTCAAGAAGGCGTCTAACCGACGGTCTTTCAGTCTTAACAAGAATCAGAGGATGGAAAGAATCTGACTCGCGGATAATTGCCAAAATTATGCCACGTCACATTTCCCCCTCCCCGATCAAAGGTACGGCCATTAGGAGAACGCGGAGCGATTAACAATCGTCAGCTCGATGAAGAACAATGGTAACAATTAGAGTTTATGACTTCCTGCGCCAGTGGGGACTCGCTCGGTTCCTACGGATTAACGGAACTCCCACGCGGTCCGTACAAGCTGTCTTTCGTGGCAAGTTCATGAAGTCGTGTCGACTCCGCGAGCTGTACGCCCCTGGGTGCCAATGGGTTGTCAATGGAATATCAATAAAGCGTATGGAAACGCTCGTTATGCGTGGCGCCGCTCGTGGTGTACGAACGACGAGTTTCTCGATTCAACGTCACCGGAGCCCTCGAAGCAACGCAATCGATTTCATAATCGTTTCGTAAATTACAAGTGCGATACCGTTTTTCCCCGTATACGTAGAACTCGCTGCTCAGACAACGGGGCTACTGTGCATATAGTTATCCATTGCGCTATTTTCTGTAGAGAGAAATTGGGTAAGCTGCCTTCGAGCGAATACACCCACGACTGCGTCTCGGTCGTGCAAAGCGACGAGCAAAGGAACGTTTGCAGGTCGCATTTGCACGGTGTACGAGTATCAGCAACTTCCATAATTGATATTTGAGATCACGTTGGTAGCGCCCGTTTACTCTTCGCTACATCGCGCACAGACAAACCATATTTTCTTATAGATTTCTTACGGTTCTCGTGTCCCCCACGCGTATCCACGTTTTGCTGCTTATTTAATGGAGGATTGTACGCCGGGGACAGCAACGCGGAGACAAACAAGGGAGGCAAACCTTGCAGCACGCGACACGAAATGAATAACGCCAAAGATATTTGCGCCGCTGTAATTATTTTTTCAATGAGCAGAAATTCGGTCGAGTAGATTAAGCCTGACGAAATATATACGCTTGATTAACCAAAACGTACGACGAAGTGTGGAAGTTCAAATTTATTTCGAAGGTGTGCAACAGGTGTTTCGACGGCAGTTCGCAAGGATCGATATAAATTGTTCGAAATCAACTGCGAGGTGCTCCACCAGCGTGTACTGCGCGACACGAATACGGTGATACGATACTGAATGCAAATAGAGAGCACCATAAAACGAGGCCGTAAAGCGAGCTACGCTCGTGCAGAAATTAAGTCCCATAAAGCCCAAGCTGCTTTTAATAATATTCCCCGGAGAGGAGAGGCGTTTAATTTATTCCACGCCGGCAAACGTTGCGGGTACGGAAAAATTCTAGGCCGGGCTTACCCTCCAGCTAAACTATAAACTGCCTCCTATTCATTCTTTAATGAAGGCTAATAATTTTTAATAACGCCAATAAATATTAATTGTCCTTTCCGCGGAAACGACTCGAAAATCGTCCATAGAGGAACAGGTGCAACTTTGTGCCGATCGCGCTGCAACAGGGTGTACGTACAAAATGATCTTTCGCTAGCAACGGAGGAATCATCTAGCGTCGCGGGAAATACGGCGAAACAAAAGAATGAAATCAAAGATAAAATCATGGAGGAACAGACGCGGGGTGGACAGCGTTTTCGAAGTTGGTTTTGCAGGAACGCGTAACGGGCGTGGTTAATGGCTGCAAATGGTGTGCAGTTAACTGCAAACAGTCGTACGATTACGGCTGTAAAAAACTGATTAGAAAAAAAGAAGGATTATGTATCCGCGAAGCAAACACTGTTCGATTTGAATTTGTCGGCGGAGAATGATGGTACCGCCGCAAATAATAATGACATAATCTACGAGCTGCGTTTCTCTTAGATGACGCTCCAACGAAACCAGTTCGCGAAGCTTCCTGGTTGGAATATAAGCGAAGAAGCTTACCATGATTAATAACAATGACTTTTCGTGAACCATTCATCGTACAGTCCATTTCGAAAGTTTAGAGCGCCCCTCGCCTTACGGACGAGATAATCTTTTCCTGCGTATGCGGGTGTTTTATTGGAAATACTTGCGCTTGTACGGGGTGAGCGTGGAGGAATGTTTCAAAGGGAAACTGTTTGGTATCAAGGAGGACGTACAGTTTAACAGTTATTCTGTCGAAATTAGAAGGTCGCTTTGTGCGTTTCGATGGTAATGGATAAAATTTGATCCTGCAGTTGAAAGGAGTGTTGAACGTTGATTAAAAAATGATCAGGGGATGTGTGTGTGTGTGTGTGTGTGTGTGTGTGTTCAAAAGGTAACTATTTATAGTTAAAGGTATGGTCGTTTTCATGGAAAGCATCGAATCTTTCCTTTCTCGGGGGAAAGGACGATGGAATACTCGCCAGCCAGAGCGGAAACTGGGAGCAGAGCTTGCGATTCGCGAGTGCCCCTCATTAAGACGTGGATTAATTACAAGTACGAGCGTTGGATGATCGTGCGGCGCGGACATATCGCAGGAAAAATGCCGTCATACACCAGAATTGCTAATACAGTCGAGAAACGTGATGGTGTATCTGGGCCAGCAATATATTCCGTGACGGCGCAGCGTTGCCGTTTATCGTTCATCTAGAAACTCTTCTTGTAATTAATGAGGCAAGATAAGAGATTTCCCATTGGCACTGTGATACAGGGAAACGCCTGGACTTGGGATACGTGGACGTGGCTTAAGGTCGATCGTGAACAGCGCAAACGAGGGTCGTTTAATTGCGAGCGTTATTACACGTGTGTTCGATAAAAACAGGAGTCATTCAATTACAGTAATCGATCGCGAAGAACGTCGCCTTTTTGCTCGATTTCCTCCGCTTCTTCGCCCTTGGCTTTTTACTTTTTGATAATGAATTTAATTACACGCGTTTTGTGTGCCCGCCGTGAAATGGACAGACGGACGTACCTTTGAGATTTCGAATTGATAGTTCCTTTCTTCTTTTCTTTTCTTTTCTTTCGGTTGAGAAGGTGCTGCACACTTGGAAATTGTATAAAAAAATTTTAATTAAAGTCGACCCCTTGTCGTGGGAAAACTGGGAGCTGTAGTTGTTGGAAAATTGTGTAATCTAATTGCAAGGGCGGTGGAATCGACAGGAAGAAGTATTTCCCAGTACGAGGTACACTGCTCGTTTGTACAAAAATTTTCTAGAACAGTAATAATTCTAATAATTACTTCAGCTTATCAAAATACTAAATGGTAGGCGAACCGTTTGACAAACAGAATTTTAAATAAAAATAAATGAGAGGGCAAGATTAACCCCTTTGCAGAGGATACAAAAATCGAAGAATATAAATGAAAATAAACACTAATGTTTAACGAAACAGAGTAAAATATTTCTAATATTGTTGGGTCGTTGGGTCGTCCGAGGAAAAACTATGAAAGGGTTAATACTGTTGATATATCGAACTATCCACCCAAAATATTCGGTGTAACGGCACTAAAAAAGAAACTTTTCTGGAACAGTGACAAAGATTGAGCTGTTAGAAATATCGAACGCCGTTCCCGGCAATATTTTAAACAAGTTTCTGCGCGTCAGAGAACGAATCTCGATTTACGAGCGTCCCAATGAGAAACCCGATCGTCAATGTGTAGGAAGTATGTAACGCTCCCCGAAGAATAGAAGAAGTATATACTTTTCATGGGGGAGTGTTAAGGTGTTCCAAAGACCGAGGCATCGATTATTCGAAGGGAGGTTATAAAAGCATGGGGTCACTGGAGGCCGTAAATCTCCTGTCGTAGATACGTGCTGAACGAACGAAGGCGGGTAGTTCGTCCAAGCATTCCTCCTTGCAATGTTTATTCAAGGAAAATTATTTCAATTGTGATCGGAAATCGTCTTTCTCAATAAGTATCGTTCGAGAGTGGGTTACGCATGCACAATATCAACAGTGATTTCCATAAGTATTCGTACCTTCACTGTGAGCAAAAGAAATTGGTTGAAATTGAACGATGTGTCTGAGATTACAATAATGCAAGTAGAATCCAGACTAATCGAGTCGCAATTATTCTCGATCTCGAACTTATTAACAACATATATATTTAGAATCGTATGATCTGTCTTGTAATTGATCATTCGTACAATTAATATCACAGTCGTCCAGTTTGTAATGCATTTCGAAGCTGCCACACGTTTAAATCGACCCTTTGAGCGTCAAACGAAAAGTTTGCTTTCGTTTTAATCATTTCCCATCGGGTCTCAATTTGTTCGACCGCTTAAGCCGGTTAATCGACTTCCAACTGTACTGCACTCCTTCGAATTTCTCGTAATTGTCTTGGAGCTAATTGCTGAAAATTTTTAATAGCAAATTGCTCGAGACGAATTTCTCTTATTTTTTCTTCTCTCTTCTACGATAAGGCTTTAAACGCAGGGTTATTGAGTACGCGTGCTAGTTTTAAGGCTGCGCTAGAATCACCGATGCGTCAGTTGCAATTCGTATCGTAATGAACATCAACAGGCCGTAATAGCGGGATCTGAAGTAGATTTTATGTGTAAGTGTGTACGCTTAAATTTCTACAGGGATTTTCGTCTTCAATGCTTTACGATGTGTCGTGCAATACGCGTTACGATGTAACCACCCGTTAGAACGCGTCACTGAATTCGATAATCGCCGTCATAAATTTTTAGAGTTCGATGAATCACGGGGATCTACCACCACCTGCTGCTGCATAACATAAAGCTGCTTAAACTGTCGCGGAAGTCGTAACGATTGAATTTATGAACTTTTCGACTTGCGTTTCTTTGACATTACATTGCGCGTGCACGTTAAACAGATTTGACTCCAAAATAGTTTCCATTTTCTTTCTGATCCTCTCGTTAATTCACAGTTTGTTTAGGAAACATTAGGTAAATTGTTTTAACATTTTGGTGTTTAAATATAAACAATCTGCGGATACTTTCTCACTGGATCGTATCTGTATTTAGTTTTCAGTATTTAGCCTCCTTGTAATGATTCATTTTCCACAGGTATATCAAGTGCTAGAATAATTAGAAAATTAGAAATCAAGATCTACTCAAAGGCTAATCATATAATCGTGCGCGGTTTATGGTATCGTTTAAAAGATATTCATTTGAAAATTTCCCAGATTACGGATCAGACGTTTCTGTTGCGCCCGATTTTTAAACGTCAACACAGTGTTACCGACGAAAACAGCAGATATCGTTAAAAGAAACACTCTTATCAGCGGCTGCGATAAACGAAAATAGAAAATTGAACATTTTCCCCGGGTCTAAAGATATTCACTTTGTGTTACAATTGTGTTACGTGAAATTACTTTCACGGCTTTCATTTTCTCCGCCAATCTTTCCAACTTTCCTCGCGGTACAAATGTTTCGAGAGAAAAAAATATGAATCTAGAATATTCGCAGCCCAAACAATGCCGTAATCTTTCCAGATAAGATTCAGCTAAATCCGTTGCAGTCAATACCATAAATATTTTTCAACCGATAAGCACATCCACTCACAATTTTCCAACGATTTTCGCCCCAAACTTTAAATCCTGATAAATCCTTTGAGACAACGCTTGCGATTAGAAGCGAAATTAAGTGCGATTATTATTCAATACACAGCTTTATTGCAGTAAACGGTGTACACGAATGTTTTAATGTATTATTACGACTTAGTATGAAAAGTGTCGCGCAGGGTTCAATTTATCCGTCGAAGTTTATTTAACTGTATCCGTTCACCGTTTCGTTATTTCGTACTTCTCCCTGACTTTGGCCACGCTCGAAGCAAAAGTGTATTTCGTCTGTCAACTTAGCCGAGCGTGTTTCCATTAACGACAAAGATCAGTCCCAGGATCAGAGAAGCTAATAAATAATCGACGCGTGAAATGTGGGTCACCTAATTAATCGAGATACACAGGCGTGATCGATCGTGTGACAGACTCAGGTAGTCGATTCATCAATTTTTATTGAAACGTTGCGCAATGATCGTTCGAACGACAGCGGGCTGACAATGGCGCCGATATACGACACATTTCCGACGAAACGAAACGAGATAGAATGTATTGCCGCTACCTGTTACCTGGCTTCCGGCTAAGAGCGTCTACTGGAATTTTGATTACGAGTAAACGCCGTGCACACATAGCGAAGCGTCGCCCGCATGAACGATATAATTACTTATTTTCCCACGCGTACACATACACTTGGTATTTTCAGCCATTTACCACTACGATAGTCGCCGCGACAACCAATTGCTAGATATAAGTGTGCCGCTTTTCGTAAACAGGCCGGACAACGTTGAATCTCTCTACGCTTCTCATCGTTTCCCGGATAATGGATTATCGTGGGTAAGCGAACGCGAACGAATCGGCGCGGTGTCGGTGCAAAAATAACTTTCTCGCAGAGCGAGAAGTGATTCATTGAAAATTATAGAGCACGGTATACGCATTGCTGTGCGTATATTTAAAACGACCACAAAACGTTTCGAGACACTGCACGCGCTTGCTGCATATCGTATCGTTAATTATATCTCGCGACGATTGAACGCGACCGTAGTTCCGCAGCGCCCCGTGGTACCTTCTATTTAGCACGAAATTTATGCAAGGATGGCGTACAAACTTTTACGAATTCTGAACTGTATGTATTACGTTTTGTATGGAACGTATGAAAGTATTATATTTAGATAGAAACGATTGGGCCAATATTCATAATTTTTCTGAGATATTTGCGACCCGTAAGATTCTCTATTCCAAGAATCATTTAACCCGTTTATGGGACTGTTCGTAACTCACAGAATTCGGGTATTCTTTCTCGTCTGCATTTTCGTTTAAGGTAAATCAATCCTTTAATGACGCGTCGCGCTGGACTACCCAATCACTAAAAACTAAATAGTCAATCATCTTCGTATCCCGAAACGGTGCGGCACAGCTCCGAAATACGACAAATCAGACTTAATTAAGGATATTTCCCTCTGTCACGAATCGTACGCAGTACACAAGAAGCGTACACAAATGATCCAACGACAGTTCGATCTTCGCCCTGCCGAGCGAACCTAGACTTAACCCACTCGTCGACTACGAAGGGGTTCGCGTACAGTACCGATCGAACCCCGTACGCAGGGCCCCATAACACATCCAGGCGTTTTCGCGAGAATACAACGCGACGACTAACTATAAACGGCTACAGTGGAAGGAAAGACCCCGAGAGTTCCGGAGTCGGTCGACTGTTCTTTCGACGTTGTCCAGGATCGTCGGCGGCTCGCCCGATATATGTAACCGCCTAGGTACACTCGGTCGCATCGTCGACCGGTCGCAACGAGTGACGTACGGTCGACCTGGCTCGCCGGCCGGTCGACGACAGAAACGGAAACGCGTGGAAAAAGACGAGGAGAGGAAAATCAGGTGGGACGATAGCGGACGAAGGTGTACGCGGCGGGAATGTTGGATACTCGTCGCGTACCAGTAGCGCAAAAATCACTCGCGACTCGGGTAGATCCCTCGTTTCCTAGGAACGATCCTCGTCGTGCTTCTTTCCTACCATATATGCGGACCGGCGGCTCGCGTTCGTCGATCCGGCTGCAACGCGGACGCTATATTGAAAATTTTATGTATCGCTCGCGGTGCGTTGTCCTATTATGGTCGCGCCCTGTCGATGTTCGATCGCGTCGCGGTTCGCTATCTTTTTTTCCCTTTTCTCCTTTTTGTTTTCAAGTAACGTACGCCGAACGCGACATGGAGGGGATTCGCGGCGTGTCGAGCAACGAGACCGGTGTAAATCGTTTGTATCGTGTGTGTACGGTTCGTCGTGTAGCCGCGCGTGATCGTTATTCCTGACGAGCTCGATATTCGTGAGCGCGCGAAAGTAAATCGAACCTGGGAGGGGTGACAACGGTTTCGATTTTTCTTGCCTTTTCGAGACGCCGTGGGTCGAGGCGGAGATCGAAATCGCCTTTGCGTCCGGCGAATTTCCGATTCGTCTTGCTGTCATGTTGCTCCAGTGTAGCTTCGGTTAGTTAACGGCGTCGGGTTAGAATGTGATTAGGGCGAAACCCTGGGCGTTGGAGTCGTCCAGTTTCGGTTAAAATAGCAGTTTTATTTGAGGGAGGACGCGATTGCGTTGTTACCTTTGGAAACGTCGTTGATACTATTGTCATTATTTCTGAATTATAGAGAGCATTCTGTGCTGCTGTGACTTGATTATTCGCGACTGCGCGAGGACGACGATATTTTTCGAACCGTTTGGGGAACCTTTTTTTTGGCTTAAAATCGTGGAATCTTTCACGTCGATTTGATTTGCCCGCGGTAAGAAATGGAGGAAGCACGGTCTAATCGAAGGATTAGCTCCTCGTTACTCGATCAACGAGAAACCTACATTTGTATGGAAATGTGTGGGTTTAAGTTCGAAAGTTGATCGATTCGCGATGCATCGCAAAGATCGTATCGCTGTTATACGTTCGATAACGACGAGGCAAATGAGCCGATTTGCTCGTAATATCTGTCTCTGAGCGTGTCTGGTCCATTGCTCGCCTATAATCCTTGATTTAACTTCGATCGGTTCCTTTTACAGGCTATGGTCAAATTAAACTGGAAATTATCACGTTCCGGCAAGTTTATATCGTCTACCTTAGATCATTTTTAAATCGACAATATCCCATTCGTTCGACTGATTGTTTCAATGGTGTTCAAAGAAATTGCGATACATTATAAATGCTTCTTAAGCTGATATATATATTCTTTTAATGCAAAACGCATTCCATGAATAAAATTTGACGACGTTTATTATGTTAGTCTCATTTTAAAATGATGCCTATTTTTATAAATGAAATTTGCTCAACAATTACTTTGTTATATTGCGAAATTCTGGTTGATTTCTTTTTGTTAATATAGGTATGCATGCTATGAAAATCAGTCTATCCTTATTTCGTATTTTTGTTATAATTTCTAAATAAACCAACGTCAAGCCCATGCTTATAAATTTTACTCCGATCTTTACCAGTAGTTTGTGCAATTTTTCAAAATCATCGTTGTGCAAAACGGAATAGAACCTCGTTCAAACATTTCACGCTTAACGCTAACATTGTCCTAGATGTAGAATAAGAACTGTGAGGGGTATAACAACGTTCAGGATACCTGGGCAGTGTCACGAGCGTAAAGTTTCAGAGATTAATAAAAGAGAAAGGCCGGTGGTCAACGATAAGTTATCAGTGGCGGAAAATAATTGATAGTCACCAGTTGCATTGGTAAAAATCGAACCAGACAAACGGCTCCGTTTCGATTTACTTTTCTCTTGTGCACTTCAGCTGCGCCGCTGGACTACGTTTTCGACACATTGATCCAGCGTCGATCCAACCGTCTATGGATCACTGGCGGAACATGTTGATCGTCACACGAAACAATTCCCCGCGTTAACAATATTCCTCACACTTCATCACAAACGATCGTCGTATCGATCGATAAATAATCATAATGATCGTTCATTTGTAAACACAACGCGAAAAAAGGACACACACGACGTTTAAAGGTGCGCGTCTCAGCACAAACTGAATGTAAACGGAGTAGCGATCCACGCTACGGTGATCCAAGATGCCAGCAAGTGGCCGCTTCGCGTCTGATTGGCCGGGGCCAGTGATCTTCCCTGTTAAACAGCCATTCAGCTGTACGGACGCTTTCGTTGACGTGTGAACCGACGCGGGTAATTTGAAATTATTAGGTCGTCTTTCGGTAGGTAATGCTGTTTTTCTATTGTGGTTATTGGTCAGATCAATTATGTGCAGATCTTATGTGTGTTTTTTTTCATTTATATCAACATTCTTCAATGGGTATATTTATGTTGGTAATGAAGTTTTATAATTTTCGAGAAGCGACGCGTTTTTAAATTAATTGAAGCGGTCAATAATTTTTGAGACAGCTTGCATTGAAAGTTAGAAAATGAATTTTAAGCATTCTGATAAATCAAAAAATTAGTCTGACGATGGGACAATAAAAGTTTTATAAGGTGAAGTGGAGTAGAATTCAATTAAAACAATTCACGTAATGAATTGCTCAATATTTTTGTTGCCAATTGGTATAATAATATGATAAATAGTCAGCTTGTTAGAGTATTCTGTCGTTAGTTTTCAAAGTTACCGTTTGTTTTTTATACAATTTGTGTTACTAGATTTTCATTTCGGTTTAAAGAATATCGATAACTTTTGAATGTTAAATATAGATCGACGTAAATAAGCATAATGTACACATTCGCTAATTACGATTGATCTCTAAAACAATTCCTTCCAAAAATCTTGTCGGTCAATAAAATATTTTCTCCACGATAAAAGGAGCAATATTAACAAAAGCTCCTTTCAAATATTCACCGAAATGTAACATATTACATATGCACATTTTACTTCGTATAATATAATATAAAACATACTTTAAACGTTGTTCATCGTTTTTCGCATTACTTAAGACGTGAACACGTTTGGCAAATATAAAACGATCGATAGATCTCGCTAATGTGTATACCCCGTTGCAAGGATGATATATGGCGGCGGTCGGAAGAAAATTGTTCCAACAGGTTTGGTCGGATCGGGCTCGTTAAAGCGTACCGCGGCTATCAACCGGCAAGTTCGCTAACTGTTGTCTCGTTCGATTAATTATGATTAATCATTTGCACCAATTCGCCCGGCGCAATGAGAATAACTCGACCCGCCCCGCCATCAGGCAATGATAGATCCGCTTGGGGCAAACGCGTGTCACGCTATGACGTCGGTTTAATAGACCGGTACATAAATTACGAAATACGACTGACTTAAGAGCGAAACAGTAGCAGGTAGTTAATGTACGCCGGGCATGCTTTATCGCCACGGGTAATCGAAACGTAAACGTGTACTCACGTTCGTCGATAGCTGGCTGGTCAACGAGTGGACCTTCTCTTGCGCGTCAAGAAGTTCTCGTCGCAGTTTCCTCAGCTCGTGCGCTTGTTTCTCCTCGGCTGAACTGTACAGACTGCTCGCTGTCGATACCAAAGATACAGAGGAACCATGGACTGAAGGCAAAAAGAAGAGGGAGGTCTTCCTTTCGATTTAGTTTTCAAAGGAAGGGGTACATAAATAGCGAAGTTTGTTAGAAAATATTGTTCAGAATTGTTTGGAAACGCCAAAAACACTTTTCCATTCGACTATTGTTAATACATTCGAGCCTTGAGATTTATACGTTTGATCGCGCGATACCTGCCCTAAACAGTCGATGACCCAACGTTCGAGTCACTGGCTGTTACCTATTGGTCATTTACCTGTCCTCCCGTTGTGACAAAGAAACCGTCCCGTTAGAGTCACGAATTGTAGATTGAGGTGTCTAAAGACACGTAATAACCATTGGTTCGAACTTCGTCTGGAAAATGTGTCATTCGCAGACAGGTCCGTGAAAATATCGAAATAAAAATGGTCATCGGAACCAAAGTACGCAGACCTCGTATGTATTAATACAATTAAGATACAGGTGTTAATATTCATTTCTTTGGCATTTCGTTCTATTACGTCTTTAACCATCGTATTGTATACGGCTCTATACAGTGGCGAGCATATAAATAAGAAAAGTGCTAAACACCCCAATAACTCAATATCAACATGCAACAAAATATCGAAATTCGCGAAAGCTTCAACTGCAATTTATTATTTCGTACGGTCCACCTTAATATTTTTGTTACTTCGGCGGATGCACGAGGCATAGAATCAATTTAACGACGCCTTCGTATAATTTATTTAAATTGAGTTCTATTTTATAGATCATCCGTACAATTCCGTATAATTTCCATCATCCCATAATCACTTTATATGCAAGTTTCAAATTATAATAAGTCATGCGCACAACTATATTTATCTATAATAGAAATGAAATATCGAACAGATAATTGCACAACTTCGTATGGATACTCACTATCGTCGTCCTTATGCACATGCTGGTAAAGATTGGGTGGCTGTCGAGAAGTGTGAGTGGGCGTCGGGGATGTCGGCTGAGACCAGTGTTGCCCTGCACACCCGGTAGATCCTACAGGAACACTGTAATACGGTTCGACGCCTACACCCATTCCTATACCGACGCCGACTTCCTCGCCAACAGAAGACGACGCGCCGCTTCCTCTAGCTAACATTGACGGATACATTTTTTCGCTTTTCGTGGATCTGCGAAAACAGAGATGCAACCATCTGAAATTTGGATTCTGAATCGACGGTCAAAGAAGTATTGCCATATTAAATTGTACGCAACTCCGGGAGATAGGCGAACAGTTCTATAAACGTATTTGTCAGCACAGTACTGGCGGTATGTATTAAATCTCCGATCGATTTATGTAGAATAGCCATTTTTTTTATAACAATATCATTGTTTAGCGATTGGCATTGAAGTTACTTTTAGGAAAAGGTCGATGCACCGAATTGACCATTACGGAACGGTGGAACGATACACCGTGAATATCTGAGCGACGAAATAGATATATCCAGTAGTGTATTGATTATTATTAACTACGGAGCAACAATATTTCATACGCCACACGAACTGTTCGCATCTTCGGAGGGAGGAAATAATGAGCCGTATTCGAAAAGGAGAATGCGTCGGAATAATCCGCAAATCCTCCTCGATATTTCAAAGCGTGTCTGTATTTTACACACATATATATACGCGTATTATCCAAATACATTTTTTCAACCGATAGAAAGCACAGTTAGACGTTGTATTTGTCGTACGGCTTGTTATACGCTTGCTTGCATTCAAGAACGAGGGTAATCGAATCAGAAATCGGAACCTATTCCTGAATACAATTGCGTATACGTGTCCTCGGAATGTAGATCGTGAGATGCAAAGAAATTGGCGTATTTCAATAGGCGGACAGATAGCGAGAGGAGAGACAGAGATCTTTATAAGTTAACTCGATGGAAATATTCTGAATGGATCGATCGACTAGTCAGACAAGGGTTCTTCGCATCTGGGCGTTCAGTTTACTTGGGACAGAGACCAGAACACGTCTGTCTACCTGGCGAGTGTATACGTAATTGGTCGATCTGGAAGAGGCTTCTAATTAAAAGGTAAACTCCCTTGAGTCTGAATGTTGGGTACATACATATATGTATACAGACCGATCCTCGATATCGCGTATACACTCGCACGGTTCTTTGAGAACACGTCGAAAGGAAACAACTGGTGTGACCAATGAAATCGCATAACAATGGTCTCTGGATAATCCTACGGTGCATCATACGATACGTTTTCTTTTCTTATTAATTCGTTTATTGAAAGAATCAACGAATTTCAGCGTTCTACGAAGTTGAACGGTTTCCTTCCGATGTGCATAGGAAAGCTTCGCAAACAAGCTTTAACATGCGTTTCGTATGCATACAAGAAGCCATAGATCAGTCGCAAATAAGGAGGAAAACACGAAGAACGTGAAAACAGTTTAACCAATGGTGACTAATCAATTACTATCGAGTCGGATGGTACGTGTGCGGATATTCGAGAAAAATAAATACACATGGAACGAGTGTGAGAGTATGGTTTTTGGTGCGAATAAGTATATTGTCACACGTGTATGTGTATATATACGTGTAGGGTGTGCAACCCCGTGAGGGGTTCGTTTCTTTCAATACTTATGCATGGAAAACAGGCCGGACGTATGTGTATTCTAGATTTTCTCACTACCTTGGGAATGTCCTGTCCCGCAGGTGGCTAGAACGGTATCAAATGAACTGCGTTATTTCACCGTAGACGAGCAATCGTTTTCATAGAGTGGTCAATTTTACAATGAGTCAGAGCAAAGCTGGTAACTTATATCGTTTCAAGAAATTGTGGGCGAGAAATTTGCATCCTCTAATCATGCATCTATACGTCTGGTTGTATGCGACTGACTTCTAAAGAATTTTCGTACGAGGTCGTGAGATCTAACGCATCGAGCGAGCATGACAATTGCGAGCTTACCTGATGGAATTGCTTCGGTTTAGTCGCGGCGGTGCCGGCGAACCCGTGGAGTCCCTTTGATGTATCAATAGACGCGCGTGAGTTAAACTCGCGCGATGCGATCCTAACGATTCGACGCTGTCGGCTTCGCACAATCCCATTCCTGAAATTGTGGAAAAAGTGCGTGAGCTCCAATTGTCTGTATCAGAACGCGCAGATAATGTGCAATTTACGCTTTGGCCGCATTATTCCGCAGAGGAATCATTACTCGAGGTATTGTTGCTATTGTAATTACAATTGAGAAATAATCTTTAGATATTTGATAATACGTACATGTAAAGGTATTGTTATTACTAATCTATTTAATTTGCTTCTTATTGCAAATTGCAAGAGATATAAAAGAGACTAATACAATCGAATTATTATTATTATAGTACCCAGTTCAATTGTCTATGCCCAGATTTATTCAAACGTTGTGAACGCTGAATTTGTTGCGAGTGACGGAATGCAATAACCGCGTTATTGGCGAACTACTTCGGCAAATGACGGAAAACAGTAATTAGATGAGACTTACAAAATATGAACGCCGAGTGTTCGACTACAAAGTTTGCACAGGTGTACAGAGCGGCTTAATTATACAGGGTCAACACAAATTATCTCGCAATTGTAATTACAATGAATATAAAGAAAAACGGTACAATCAACTTATTATCATTAGCACCTCTATTCCTATTCTTTTTTTTATATAGATCTATGACCTCCTCTATTTTACTGCTATCTAAAAAATAAAAAGGAATTAAGTTGGAGCGGGTGAATTCGAGAAGCAGCGACAGGCAACATTGAGACCCTTGCCTTGTGAACGTCCGCTTGGCGTGTACGTATTGCTGTGTCTCATCCAGGACGTTGTGTACGGACTGTTGGGCGTGTAATATCCCTGTAGATCAGGTGCCGCGTAATTGCTGCACGTGTCGCTGAGACTTCCATCGGATGGCTTGAGTACCCGCGGCGAGAAGGAGGTGGACGTTGGTCCGGCGCCGGATCCCCTTTCACGATGATGAGCGGACGCGAAGAGCGCCGTGAATTCGGGGCTACCAGGTTTCGGTAGACTTTGCGAACCCAGCATAAGGCGATCTCGCACTGATTGGGAAAGTTGGCTCGCACTTGGACCGGTGAGACTGTAACTCTTGTAATGATGGCCCTGATTCGACACAGAGGAGTTGGCTTGAAGTTCGGTGGTGCAGGTCTGCGTACCACCGGACACTTTAACCTGCAACAATAAATTAGACGAGAAAATGAACGAATTGTATTATCGTTGGTTCACGTTTGGCGCGACGCTGTTGTGACAAGTTTAGGGTTCAGAAGTCAATCGGTGTAAGTCCACTAGCGCTCGAACCGAGATAAATAAGGTTTTTACGAATTGCTTTGGAGAAACTCCACCTATGTACCGTCACTTATTGCTTACGTATAGTATTACGTGTAGAAAGATTTAACAATTGAAGGGGTTTTCGAACTGCGAAACTAATGTTCGGTACAGTTGGACTTATACTGATTGGATTCTAAACACTCCAAATGTATTTCCTGATAAGAATCTGTTAAGGATTCGTAACAAATGAAAGATACCATACGAGGGACGAAACATTTTTTTTCCTCAACGCTATTGTAAGTCCTTCTTAAAAATTACAAAGTAATTCAATCAAATTTTGTATCGGAATAATTATTTTATGCTTGAGTACATTTAACAATGAAGAAAGCATAGTTCATTTTTGTCAATTTAACTCGAACCTTTCGCGAGGCATCCTTCATAATTAGAATCGGTACAATTTTACTCACCTTTGTCCTCGGCACTGCGCTAACTTGAGCAGTTCTCGCGGAATCTTTGCCATTTTGAACCCCGTTGGGACTTGGACTGGTACCGGCGCTGTGCCTTTTCACGTAACCAAAACTCTGTGGCACTCCTCTAACTTTGCTGCTGCCGCTGGTCGATGTTCCCGATGAAACTTTTTGCGGTTTCTCGCCGTTCGCATATTCAGCCATGGCCTGTTTCCGATGTTTATCCTGCGGAAAATTATTAACGCGATATTAAAATATGGTCCGGTCGGAGTACAACAAAATTACCTCGAAATAATTACTGGCTATTAGAATGACGGCAGAGCTCCGTTCGCGCGAACATGTCGAGGTACAACATTTTATTTATAAGCGAGCAACTGGATGGGCAAAACTGTACGTGGTCAAACAACGAAACGTGGAAATTTGGAGAAACGTTAATTAGAATTAATCATTAATTTCTTCGGCACACCTGCCAGGCGTAGAATCAATGAAATCTGTCCAACTTTCCACAGAAATAATTATAGTTCTTGCAATTTCGAACGACTTCGTCTAAATTCATTTAAATTACTCTCTCTACGTCATTCCGTAATATAAACGAAGCCCAATTCCGTGCATCGTATTCCCAAATTTATTTACTCGTCGCTGTAATACACATTGCCAGACCCATCGTGCAAAACTCCGCGTGACCGGTGCGCGTACGCATCGCTAGCCGGAAGTGCAATAAATTATTCGCGCAAATGCAACGCGGCCAAACAGAGTTCTGCGGCATCTTCCGGCCAGAAATGAATATCGACGGCCGCTTTAAGCCGCGGCCAAATTGCCCATTACGAAAATCAATATTGTACGACGCGAGGGTGTAAGGAACAAAGGAATATAAATGTTTACCTGGGATCGCCTGGAGGGACTAGGGCTCGGGGGTGCACCCTCCTTGTCTCTCTCCCGATCCCTTGCGGCACCAGCCTCGATATACTTCTTCCATTGCTGGCTGTTTGAGCTGCTGTTCGCCGAGCTGTTCGAGCCTGGCTGCTGTTGATGTTTGAACGCCGAGTTGTCTGTTTGCTGAGAGCTGTCCGACTTCTTTACATGAGGATGATGCCCACCGCCAGGATGCCTAGAGCTTACCACGCGGTATACCAGGTTGCTGGCCTGTTGTGCACCTTGGGGGGTGGCCGAACTACCGCCACCCCCCACAATCACTCCTCCACCACCCGGCACCCTCTGTTTGGGGAAACAAAAAAAAAAATTTGTTCGTCGTGAATGACTTCTGGGAGAGACGGTCGAGTTTATTGCGCTCGCGTCGAATTAATGAAACTATGCGCGAAGTGAAGATGATAGAGGCGCGCGAGTGTAAAGAACAAGAACAGGGGTACAATATTTTCCGTGTAATTTTTCATATAATTTAAACGTTGCAATTTCCCTGGCTTTCTCGTTCTCCATATCGAGGGGAATATTTGTTCATGTACTTGCCATGGCAATTTGAGACGAGCTTTAGATTCGAACAGAATCGATTAACACTCGCATAGTTGGCGTGCTTCGAGGATAAGGTAAAGATAATTACAGGGAAGGAGATTAAGGGATCGCGTGACTCCCTTCATGACTTATGAAGTTTCAGAAAATCTGAAAAAGTGGTCGTCTTTAAAAAAATCATCATAGATAGTGCTGCGAAAGGGGGTGTGCTCATCTTAAATTGAAAAAAATTATGCAAGTACAGGCGATGCATTTTATTTACGCGGCTGCACGAACTCGAATTTTCGAATGCAACGAAACTTCCTTTCCACCGTATGCCCATTTGTACCCATTGCACGCGGACTGAGAATATCGATGCCCCTCTAATTGAACGCGCGACCTGGGTCAAGGGCTCGACGACGCCGATTTCACCAGTATCGATTCACAAGCACGAGGTTCGCCGGAGTCAGAACCCTCGTAGCATGATTCAGAATAGGGCGCCATGACGGCGGCTGTACGCAGGGGTACAAGACCTCTGTTGCCTGCCAGTGAGATATTTCTATTTCAGATATGAAAGCTCCGCAAGTCAAATATTCCGTTTCCGTTCTCCACAGTTTTTTCACCCTCAGACAGAATATATTTTTCGTGTCGACGCGATACGGAACGAACAGAATATTTATTTTTATTCCGCAGATATAAGATGCAAGATCTATTATTCTACACATACCGGTTGCAAATGCTCGATTATATGTAAACAACAAAAAAAAAAAACAAGAAATTCTCCATCCCAGAAAGCGTGTATCTCGGGAATTAGAAAAGTCCCAATTTCCTCTCAATTATCATTACGGTTACACTGAAGCAAAACGTTTGCCAAGCGATATAAAGCGCGACTACATCGTTCCCATCAGGAAAACTTCCAGTTCGCCGGTACATTTAACTTAACGCACTCTTAAACTGCGAGCGCCGCGCCACTGCAACACCGAAGAGTTCAGGGGGTTAGGCAATGAAATCGGCGCAATCAGTGCCGAAACGATTCAACAAATCGATAAAACGGAAATCCTTGATCCCACTGGCTGAACCGTGCATCAATTCTCTCCCTCTCCTCATTTACCACGCAAAGTTACGGCGTGCCCAAGTGACTCATGGGGGTAGGGAATGTCTCCTCGGGTTTTTACTACCCGGATCGCGAAACGCGGTTCGAAAAGGCCGTAAGCCGGACGAAAGATCGCCGCGGATTAAACGCCGCTTTTTTCCTCCCCGCTGCCCTTTAAAGGCGAGTACACACCGATCGAGAAAAGCGTCGACGCTAATACCCGAGCTAACATCGTGCTGGTAGGAACGATCGAGGAACAATAAATATTCGGCGACTTCTTTGCCTTTGAGCGACACTGGCTGCCGCAAAAACTCAAATAAACCAGCCCTTCCCTTCTGAGTACGAAACGCAGTAGCGTCGGCTGTGCCTCACCCATTCTTTCGTTTCACGCCGGTTTATTTTCGGAAAATACCCTCGTAAAAGCATCCCCTTCTTTTAATGGAATAAATGTTATCGTTACCACTCTGTCCCGGCGTACAATATTCGGAAACAGAGGAGAAATTGGTAAAAAAATATATACAGAGAGAGAGAGAGAAGTCTATAAACGACAGTGGAAAAGTGAATGCCAGAAAGATTTGATCGCGCGGCATCGAAATTGGAAGCTTGTCGATATTGGCGACGAATCGAAACGATTGCCCGAATTTGTATGCAATTTTGCAGTCTCTCGATTAAACAATTCCGTTTGTTCAGTGTTCAATCTGTAGGCATTAGCGTACGCATAAAAATCGTGGGCTCACCATTTCTGTCCTTCAATTTGTCAGCGTATCAGAGATACTTCTCCACTCATACGACACGGTCGTTACAGTTCAATGAACATTTCAAGCACTGCCATTCACGAAACACTGTTCTCATATTATATTCCAGTTTAACAATTGCACATTGCACATTATTTTCGCACTCCAGTTATCATACAAATTTTAACCGCACGATATTCCATCATCGACTTCTTATCACTTACTTCCTCGTCCAAGAATCTCCATAGGGCAGCCTCGATCGCCCCTCTAACAGAATTATTGTTCGTTGATATTAAACGTTAAATAGTTACGCGCGTAGCAGTTGCACGCATTCGATAGCGTCGTTTTTAATTGAACCGTAATACGGCCGGGTCGAAAAACCGCCCCCGACAGTCGGCAATGCGTAAGCTCACCGATACACGTGTCCATGGGTTTCGATGGATCGATAACGTCGAAATACCTGTGTGAACATCGAATGCGTCATTGCACGGGATAATTAAGGGATAGCCCTCGAGCAGAACCACCCTTGTTGCCCTCGACGACTAGTGCCATTCAACCGGGGTACCTATTTGTTTCGGCCACTCTGCATTTATCACCGTATTCCAGACATCCTCGATATTCGTTCGATCAAAGCAATTTTGCTTTACCGGGTTTTCTCTTGAATTCTGAACATATTTAATCGTGCGCTGTATTTAACGCAGCTTACGCGCAAATACCATTTATTATACTGATATACACGTTCGTGTAATAATAACAAAAATTCTATCCCGCAGTGAATATCGAGGATCACTCCGTCGCGAGTTCTTTCAGACACGCGAAACCCGAAAGACGTTCACGATTAACACCCGCCGCACACACTGAAACTAATCCTGTTCCTGTTCAGACACGACTGACTTCGCAAAGGAAGCCAATCCACTCACGCGAAACATCAACACACGTTCCCAACCGAGCCGCGGTGTCCACACTAATCAATTTTCGAAAGGTGCTTCGGCGGTACATTGCCTCTCGATTAATTAGACGATCCCAGATCGAATCCATTCAACGTCTGTCTAGTCGCTCCTTTCGAAGGGGGATGAATAGTCGCGGGGCAGTTCGTGTCCGACGCGAAGATATTATATCGACGGGCGTTTTTGCGACGAAACCATCGGCAACGCTGACATTTTACACCACCTTCGATGGACGTTGCGTTACGCTTTCACGGGCCGGACGAACGTTAACTGTCGACTGGCGAGGGTCGACGATCCATTGCTCGCCAGCCCTCCCCACTTTATGCCACGATACTACTTACTAACTGCCTGAGTACCGAATACGCCGCCAGTTGTACAGGCTGCCATGGGGGGAAAATAAAGGGGCAGGAATAAAACGAAATCATCGATGAAACATTAGCGCGCCGCTGCGATGGCTTGGACTCGCGTTTAACTTTCCATGAGTTACGACGGGCTCGCCTGTGTGTCACAATTTGACCGGCGAGTGAATGAGTTGAGTGGCGTCACGCTTTTTTGTTTTCGTTTCACCGCGAGCTGGAGGGCTGTAGAACATGATAATGAAACTTAACGTTACTGCGGCGAGTCATAAACGAGGCGTCTGTTCGAATTTTATAACGAGCATTGGGACCATTAGTTTAGGTAAGTAGCTGTGGGGCGGTTCGTAAATGATCGTCTGGATTTATCCTTTGAAATATTTCTCCTCGCGATCAGCGTATGGCGAGGTATTTTTGTTTATTTCGTAGACAAGGGGAAGCAGAGAAGCAAAAACGAAAGGCATTTAGGTTTTTCCACGTAGTACAATAATTTTTAAATATAATTCCGATGTTGAAACTGTATCAATAATATGATAACATTTAATTAGTTTTATAACGGACACAAATTCCTTCAATTGCTCCAACTATAAAAGATTAAATTTATTCATAATAATATTTATCAGCTTTCAAATACTTTAAATGACATTGCCCGAACATAATTCGAACTTTACACATCGGATAAATCCAATCAAGCTACCGAAAAAATACAGAAGCTTCACTGCTTCACCGATTAACACATTTTAACAACAGAGTTGAGCAATCATTTAATGCTGATTACATTAGAAATAGCGCAAAACGAACAATGTTTTGCGAACGACTAGCTGCCATGCAAGCCACACCCCCTTTTATCCTCCACCCTCCTCGTTTGATCAGACGGAAGGGTGGCTAGGTTTAAAAAGCGGAAAAGGAATGTTACTTGAAAACTGATTGCATTTCGTTTTGCTAGGGGATTCCCGATTCGAAGCAACGAAATCGGGGATTATCCCGGACGGATTATCGGCTAAGGGAGGAAGTAACTTTCCACGGGAAAGCATATCGAAATGGCGAACCTTCCTTTAACTCTATCGATATGTTTGCAATAACTATGCGATATCACTATTTATTTCCACGCATCGTGCCGCAACGTACGAGGCGTTCAATTTTGTTGCATCGATCTTCCAAACATTTTTCCTTTCCAATAAATATTTCCACTTGCGTAGATGTTTCGTGTATACCATCTTGAACCCATGAATTTGCTGTTTTAGATGTAATTTTCGCTCGTCCCGTTTACGTATCCGAACTTATTTTTACGCAGTTTATTCTTCAACGTGAATCAGCGTGATATTCGTGGTACTCTTTTTAAACGAATGGAGAAGTGGCCGCAGCGCATCAGCAGCTGTTCGAAACATCGATGCTGCGTTTGGGTAAAGGGCCCGTGAATGTTTGCGAGTCAAACAATACTTGAAAATATCTTTAAAGAATTTATCGACGCTCGAACTTTTTGCAAATGGAATTACGAGGCTTGTTAACCAATTAGCAAAGAAATGTGCAGGTGTCTTTATGCCTGTTACAATTTGTCGCGCAACGAATAATCGATTCATGAAGCAATACGTTGCTACCATTTTTCATCGAGTACTTTCGTCGTGCATCCGCAGCGAGAGAAACAAAAACCCGCCGACGATAACCACCATCAGATACGTTTTCCTGCATATTATTTCCCTCTCTATTTGTCGCCATCAGATCGCGAGCACGTTCGATCGATTCCACCGCATTCAATTTTACAACTGCACGTGTCCGAACACATTTGCACCGGCTACATGCGGGCACATCTGCACAGAGGACAGTATAATCTGCTTTTATCAACGATGAATCACTCTGCCCGACGGAACTTCGAAATTGATAATCTGTACAAAACGATAGCCCGCGCAGTCGCTAATGCACGTCTGATTTATCAGCTGAAAAGGACGGTAATCCGTTTTGCGTCTGAGGGTAGAACGCTCTACGCGTTTCAGTGAAAATTGCCGCTCGTTAGTGGCGATTATAACGTGAGTAATGAGGAGTATTCGTTTGTTCCCGAGGTATATAATATCGTGGAAATACCCTAAACAAGATGAACGAGACACTGGCTGAATGAGGTATTCATAGGTAGACGGAGTAATTGCGGGAGAAGAGAGATGCGTGCGTGCCGTTCGCTTCTCATTCAGTTGGGACAGACGAATTTACCGTGAAAGGTATAAACGAGAAGAAAAAGGGGGATGCGTATCAGACAGAGATTGTAGAATTGAAAAATAGTATCGTAGAAAGATCCTAAGGGAGCGAGGAAGATAGCTTTGGTCTTTTCTATTCAGAACCACGAGATTATTATTATCAATTACCTTTCTCGGCAAGATCTCGCGCTTCGCGTAATCAATACCGTTTCATCTTGCCGCGATGTTCAGCAAATTTCTATTTGGATGATACAAAATTAATTCAGGTATTAGCCTTGCGACTCTATTGGAGAAATGCACGACGATCAAAACTATGAAAATATTGTACGAAAATATTTACGCATTTTCTTTCCAACCACGTATCAATACTCTAAGTGTCCATGTAAATCACGGCCACGGTCACAAGTACCGAAATAATCGAATAGCAACCGAGCATTTACGCGAACACTTCTTCCTCGTTAATAAATATAATACATTTTTCCAACATATTCCCTTCTTGCTAATATGTTGCACGCTCCATACCCATCGTCCAAACCAACCAATCCCCCCGAAAGTTGAAGCTATTTTTCCCCGACTGCGGAACACTTGCCTCCTTACGCCGCGCAGCAGAATTTCAAAGGCTTCGCGAGCTTCCCGTTTCGGTCTGCCCGGATGAACCAGGACAGCCCCTCCCCGCTAATCGCACGAACGAACGGTATAAACAATGAAAGATAGAATCCGAAGGTGGCTCGCAATCAGCCGGCACGTGCATATTATCAGCCGTAGACCCACCGGCAACGCGAGCGTGGCCCGAAGCGAAGGGGCCTTCGACCCGTGTGTCTACGGGCTGCAACACACTTCGTTCGCATGGTATATACACGGAACTGTTTTGCCCGCGAACGACGACAGAGATAGCGAAAGACCGCCGGGGCGGACAGGAGAAAGAGAACGGTTATTATTTCACCGTGCGGATATCGATTCCATTCGACGACCTGCCGTGACCCGCCTGCATAACTCACGGCGACGCGTACGCTAATCCTTCTCGTTCTCTCTCCTCGGGGTCCGTGGAAAACGCGTGTCGTTCTCCTTCGCGGCGTTTATTTTCGCGTCCTTTTCGAGCGAGATTTGACAAGCGCGTGGAACTTCGCCCGTGGGAGAAAAGGGGAGCGGGAGCGAGGGAGCGAAGGGGTGGAAAAAGTCGAACAGGCGGAAGCGAAAGGATGAAATATGAAAGAATGCGTCGCGCCAGGAGGAAACTGAGAATCGATACCGATCCTTGAAGCCTGTTGTTCCCTTTCGCTATGGTTTCCTTAGTAAGAACAGTTCCCGAGCTCCGCGAGGGAAGGAGTTCTTTTTTTGCGCAGGATGTTTTTGAAAGAAATCGGTAGTATTGTTCGGGGCATTTTATTGGTCGTTTTGTTGAATAATTTTAATAATTCATTGAGGATGCTCTACGTGTTTCATCTACGATGAGAACCTAATAAGAACAGTTCAAGCTGCAGTTGGAATGCAATTTTTGGGCAACGAACGTTTTGAAAAGACAGTCAAGAGACGTTGAACTATCATTTGCGGAATCATTTTTCAATCTCGTGGATTTTTTATCCACGGTGGCACAACAATGAGGAGTGTCTAGTTTTAATTATTAGTCAGGTTTAACTTTAATATTGCCATGCAACGCGTACGATCCGTGAAGAATAAATTCAAGACAAGAAATTCTCCTTAATTATTCCATCGATGCTCCCCAGCGTTAACGAGACTCGCGTTACTTTACTTCGCGTCTGTATGTACATTTCATACTGGCGAATGAGAACGAACGACACCAAAGACCTCCCTAATTAATATCCCCTCTCAATATACTTGGCTCTTGAACGTCGCAAGTATTACCACGAAATTCAGAGAATTCGCAAGAACGTACTACCTTGTTCAGTTCACTTCGCGTTATCCCCCGAGAAACTTCAACGCATAGCAAAACACACTTCGCCTCCCCATTTACCTTGAACCGCCGACGAGACGCAGGAAGCGCATCTCTATCCGGATGCGCCGCGAAAGAAACCGACATCATCCCCCCCCCCCCCCTGGCAAAGTAATACAGTTTTTACCAGTCGAAACGTTTCGACGAATCTTTCGAGCGTCGAAGAAGCCGCAGCGGGGAATGGTAAATCGTCCGACGAAGGATACAAATTCGAACGGAGGAAAGAAAAGATGGGAGAGGAATATGAAACGAGGCAACGGAAGAACGCTCGAAGGAAGTCGAGAGAGTTGTACATATGACGTCGACGAATCGAACGACAACGCCGCGCGAGTTGGACGCTCGTTTCTTCCCCTCGTCTACTTTTGTTTCTATATTCGCAGCGATAAGAGTGTCCTGGAAAGTTGGTCCGAAGATGTCCCATGGGGTCCGTTAAGCCTCTCATTCATCGAGCACATAGTTGGCGCTGGATGCACGCGCGGGGACATAGAAACTTTCGACGACACACGCATGCATACAGGCGCAAACGCAGTTCTGTACACGATACAACAACGGGGCATGCACGTAGAAAACGACGGGGCCACGGTGAATGGGGGCTATTAGAGGAAAGGGGGTCAAATGCACGAGCTTCAAAACGGAGTGTTACAGCGGTGCAACGTACGGCGTATATTAAGAGGGGGACGAAAGGGGTGAAAATAAACGCACGAGGCACAAGGAGCGAGTTAAATTGGAATAGGTGGAAGATGCGGGGGTTGGGAACCGAATGACTGGCGAACGGGTGAAAAAAATCAGAGCGGAGGAAAATAGCCAACGGGGGTGGAGTTTGAAAAGGCGCAGATCACCTAGAAGATTGCCCTGTGATCAAAGGGGGTTTTCATTCGCTCGTTGTACCGATGCAACGACCCGATGATGCACGATGCGCGACTGGATATATTTATTGCATCGCCCGTGTGCTCACGTAGATATCCTTTCTGGTTTACTTTGCTCCATTTAGAAATTTTTGTAATTGGGAAGGTATTGTTGCACGATCCTCTTCCTACAGAAATATGAAACGTATCGAACGAAAAGTGGAACGAATCGAAGATAGCTACCAGTATCGTTTCGAGAACAATATCGGCAAGAATAATACGGACATACATTTCGCTCGTTTGCCAAAGCGATTAACTCTGCAAAACGAGAAAGCGAGGAAATTGATATAAAATCTGTTTTAAGATTTCTTATAAAATATGTACTCAAACGTGCATTGCTGAATGTTTTATTACTATTACGTATGCAGCCTTTATGTCACGAGTAGAATTCCCCAATTTAATTTAACATACGATTGCAATCGCATTGCATTCAGAATTGAATTACTCATTAATCGACCCCCGTACAAAGTTTCCCCGTTTACACGCATTGACCATAATTATCAATTAAATTCACTCGAAACACGAAGAGTTCAAAGACTACATCCAGTCACTTCGAACGACGAACGGTTCGTACTTCATTCGTCGTTCCATCTTGACTCCGTTTCAATTGGCAAAGTCACGGCGGACCATTAATTCAATTTCCACGATAACTCGATTGCCAATGGCTCGAACGCGATACACTTAAAACGACACCACCCAGTATATACGTGCACGGCAGCTGCTGCACGGCGCAACAGCTGACGTATATACACGTACAAGGAGCACCGCGCATTGTAATCTCATTGTTTGCAGCCGAACTCTGCGTCCACGTTCGTGCATCGTCGCGTCACATCCCGTCGGGACACCGCTATCGAATAATTACTTAGGAACGCGTAATGCGTCCAGAATAATTATTATTCGTCGAGTGACACTCGTGGCGATCATATCGTCGGCTGCTCAAACCCAACTGACTGTTTGCCAATTATCGAGATTTGGTTCAAGAAACCGCAACCGCTCGTGAATCACATCCTCTATCTCTGTCCCGACCCTTTGCCAATTGTGTGTGTGTGTGTGTGTGTGTGTGTGTGTGTCTGCGCGAGCGCCAAGGCAAAAGCGATTTTAATTCGCTGTGTTTCGGCTCGTTAGCGATTGTTTCAAACGGATCGATCCGCCGCGAGCCCTCGATTTATGCTTAATTAACTTTCGTCGACGTTTTATAGAGCAATTCGACGTCAGCTGATTAATAAAACCTGACTGACACGACGATCGGTTTGGCGCGTTCGCTTTATCGTTGCGGGTCTGACGAACGACCGATCGATGGATCGCTTTGATCGAAAATGATGAAGCGTGCGAAGAAAAGGGGGCAAGTGTGTCGCGCTTATTGCTCAGGTTAGTCAGCACTGGAGGCTAGACATGTGTCATTCGCGTTTTGATTTCGAAGTAAAACGTGTACCGGTATTGCTCAATGAATCGGAACGCTGTGGGCGTTCAATGATAGGATGACACGGGGATTTTATCATTGGCCGTTGTTCGAACGGGATTCGCGAATGGTTTTAATCGGACGTGTACCACTTAGAACGTAGCGTTGAAAAATTTGATACAATTCGGTTGGTAAATAATACGCGAACAACGATAACAGTTCTATGAATATTTCAATACAGACGTCGAGGAATATTTTATCATCGTGCCGTAGGCGCGTTATCGCGTCTTCGAGTTTTTAATTCAGCTCGCTGCCCTAGAGCAACAAGTGCTAATTAACACAGCAGAACCTGAACTGAATAACAAACTTCTTTAAAACGAATCTACCGCGCGGCGTCCCTCTGTTCATCGTTCCCCATAGAACGTCGATCAATAACGCGTAATGAAAGTTACAGTAAACTATCTCGGAGAGCAGCGGAGTTTCGGTCGACGTTAATGAACAATGAAATGCATACGCGACGGTACGGCGAACAATATTTTCGCCGGCTATTATCCTGCTTGGTAGGGATTATTTCGGAGCACCTTTGTGCCAGTTATTGCGACGGTGGTCCAGGTGGAAGATAAAAAGAGGCATAAAATTATCACCTACATCCACCGACTTATCGACGCAGCCTCATTAACGCGAAATAACTTTTACGGAATGCTTGTGAACTATTATAACGTCTGTTGGCGACGATTTCGAAGCACGCTTGTGTCGATCATTGTGAGAGTGCTCCAGCAATAAGTAAAAGTGTATTGCAACAGAAATATTCAAAAATATTGCAAGATCATTCGCTTGTCTTCGAAGGGGTTAAACTAAGTCTCCAGTTGCGACGTTTAACAGAATCCAGTCGACGGTTAGATGCAAACGTGCGATTTACTTAGCCACTTATCGTCAGACATATTCGTAATTGCCCGCGGGCTTGAACGGTGAACACCGACAAACGAAATATCGATTTAACCAAGTTCGCTGACCTTGTGATGAGAGGAATGGCCCGTGTGATTGGCGGAGTTGTGATTTCCGGCTGGAATAGATGCCAGGTCCTCGATGGTTAACTCTGCTAAGGCGTCGTTTCCACCGCTGCAACCTCCTAGCAATCCGCTCGCGATGACGCCGCCGCTTCCTGGGCTACCCCCGATGCAACCTCCATCCGACCTTACAACGTTTGTCGAGGGTCTCTTCTGCACCCTCCTCGAGGTCACCAGTTCCTTCACCCCTGACAACTCTCGCCTCGAACCACCCACGTATCTGGAAAAAAAAAGAAAGCACGTGCGACTCTCGTTACTGTTTACTCTCAACAGGGGCATCGCCGTGAAGAATATTGAATTAAAAATGGCGCCGGGGTGTAGGCAGGGCTTTACGCTCGCGTTTATCTCGTTGGCGTTGACTCTAGGGTGTTGGCATAATTAATGGAACTTGGTTAAACCAAGCTGGGCAATGGTCTCACTTTCCTTCGAGATTACTCGATTGCGCTACATTCACGAACACTATGATCAGTCTTTTAATATTATTTCGACGATGTACTGTTTAATGGAAGGTTGTAAACGATTTACGTTGCACGCGGTTCGATACATAATTTGGTTGTCCATTGAATCTACGTCGAAGCTAGAGATATTTCATAGGATTCACGTTCGATCGTATGCTTGGCTGTCTCTTGTTGCAATTATGCCTGCGTATTTCTTTTTATGGATAGTAAAAATTGACGAGAGGATTCGAAACTCAGGTCTGAATCGGGAATGGAAACCTGTGTCTACCACCAATTCCTATCGCACTATCGTTGAACCAACATTTTCGTGTAAACATATACATTCCCGAAGTATCAACGGAGCCGTTCTGTCTGCTGCAGTACCGGTACTTTTCTATTTAGAGACACTTCGAAGAGCTAACGCGCGGAATGTAAAGGCTGAATGCGCTAGACAATGGCAATGCCCTAGCTTTTTTTTTGTTATTTGTGCAAGGAATCTCTGGCAGAGCGCTGCAGGCGTTTGAAAAGGCAACGCGGCTGCCTCGGGTCTATGGATCGTGGCAAATGAGGGTAGATTCGAATCGTACAGAAGATGCTCTATTAGCGAGATTAGATCCACGAGATCCGCTCGATGGACGGAGTCTGTCTTGTGAGCCGCTACAAATCGACGAGTCGCCGTCCCCGTCGTTTCGCATGTCACCTTTCTGGACAGGTGTTCGCGTCCGTCGGCGAGGAAGATCGCGCCGTAGGGTAACCGGATCGTCAGTTTCACGAGAGAGGTGCGATGCAGGGTTGCAAAAGGATAAGCAGCGTATTAAGATCGATCGTCCGCATTTTTCGACCTGTCCGCTTTGACGCATTGCTGACTGGCCGTTTCATTTGCGACAAATCGTGTAGGAAAATTCTAATTAAATTACCAGAAATCCAGGGAAATCATTAATGTACGTGTTAAAGGAAGACCGCGCGACGGAATCACCGATGTACCGAAACAATTTACATAATTTTATGCTACGTTAATCGCATAAATAAATTGCACCGGCGAACAGTGCATCGCCAGTCAGCAGTGCGACAAGAGTGCGTGCACGTCGCTGGAATTCAGTCGAACGAAATGAACCGCGAGGACTTGTTCGAATGGCGCAACGTTAATTCGATTTATATGCAACAAACGAAGGGCGTCGCGAGGGAAGAGAGATGTTGAGTAGAGCGAGTAAAAATTCAAATCGATAGCGGTTATTAAGCTGACGAGACGGTTTCGACGGTTCGGCGCGGTTGGAGCGATGGCTGATCGACTCGCAAGTAGAATAAGTCGGCGCCTTGCCCGCCGAACGCAGGTGCACACGCTTGCACCGCGTTTAGGCGGGTCTTGCGAGTAACAAATTCGCTGACGCAAATCCAACGAGTGGTCGTGGACTCGCGCGATTAATAATTCACGAATCACGCGCGCCGGATTAGGATTACCGAGCTTACGTGAGCAGACCGCCGGTGCAAGACTTTGCTGGCTAATGCGATTAACACGCTCCTCTTCTAATAATGCTTTCCCGACATTCCTTTGCGAGCTTTCCCGACGGGCTCTCTCCTGAAGCCGCTCTGACTTCCCATTTCGTTGAAATTACACTTCACGATGGAAATTGTTACGAGTAATTAACTGTTTCTCAGCATTTCGCGATTAACCGATTAAACAATAAACCGTCGCGGTAATTCAGCTACGATCGAATACTTCGAGACTGTACTCTATTTGTTATATGTCATTTTTAAATAAAGGAAGGGAAGTATCGGTTGACACGTAGCAGCAAGGAAAGTTTCATATGCACAGCATGAACTAGTCGAAGGTGAGAGTGATTTATATCGGAAAGTGAATCACGCGAATATTTTAAAGTTCTGTTACTCTGTTGCTTTTATTTAACGTGGATTCTATAGCATCGTGCAGCTCCGGGAATTCTATGTTATTCTTTTTAACAGGTGAAAGTGAAAGTGGATGCATAGTGCACGGTAGATGATCCCTATATTTCTGCTAAGATTTTATTCCTCGCTACTAGACGCAATGGTCGATCGTTGCACGCGAACTTCCAATTCACAATACTTTAATATTCATAAACCTCTGTAAGAACTCCATACGGGTATTTTCGTCTCTTAACGCGCCGCGAAGTGCGTCGCGTGTACTCGCGTTATTGGAAAATTTCTTTTGTCGTGCCTGTTCTCTCGCACGGACCAATACGATTCTCTGCACGGCGCACGTCTACCTTCCAGAGGGAATGTAGGTGACACGGAGGGGGGGGGAGGGGTCTGTTTTGTCCGAGGAATTATAGAAAAGCGCGACAGCGATTGAATTTCAATGAACGTCAAAACCGATCGTACATGCCTGTCGATGTTTCTCTCATTCAGGACGGACGGCCGATTGATTTCTACAAATAACTTCGGCTCGCGAATGAAATTCTCAATGAAGCGTCCTACCCCGTCGCAATTCTTGCCGATCCCTCTCAAACGCGCAAATGCATGATCAATAATAATCCTTTTTACTCCATATCCTCCTCCCCTTCGAATATCTCGCCGAAATTCCCGTCGAACGTGGCAATCGAATATTCTTTATCTCCAAATTCAACCCGACCCTAACATTCCCCCAAAACGTTGCAAATGCTCGCGTTACGAATTATCCGCCGTGTTTCTACCAAAGTGAATCGTCCCCCGAAACATCCCAACCTGGACACCGACCGCACCGATATTCCTCGTTCGTTCGAGAAGAGTTTCGACAGCAAACGGTGCCCCTCATTTAGCACAGCACGCGAAACCAAGCGGGACAAGCGAAACGCAACGGAAAGAATTACCCTGAGCTTGCGTCTTGCGATCGTACTTCTCCTCCCTCGTACAGGACGTCACTCGGCGACGTTCTTAAACGCGTACACTTCTCGCGCGACGAACATTTCCGCGGAACATCACACAGCGGTGCCGAGCGAACCCGCGAAGCAACCCGTGAGACCGCGTACGAACGAGCAAAAGGGACGAAAGAGTATGTACAGTGTACAGTGGGTGCGCATAGATCCGAACGAATATTGGACAGGGAACGTGGCGAAGAGTGGCCGGCTCCTCCGTCCCCGGAGAACTATCTCTAGCCGCGACTTTCCGTCGTTCGTGTACGTACGTACGTTTCGTTCGTTCTCGACGATGTTGCTCCCCACCCTCGTCACTACGCGCTACGTACGAACCGGCCTCCCTTCGAGGCAGCCCCCGTGAGCAACCCTCCGCGCCCTCCGCCACCTTCGCGCAAGAACCTCCCTTGGTGGCGCCTTAAGCCACCCTGCCCGGTTGCTCGACGTCGCCGGCAGATCGCACCGGCGAGACCGTCGCCGACGGATCGATCGACGTGACGTCACGGGACGACGCAGGCGCCGCGGCGCTCCGTGCCAATCTAGCTCCGTGTCGTCTCAAACGACACGCGTTCTCCTCGCTACATCTAGATACTGGGTGGCCCCCGCGAACCTTTCTAGACGTAACCAACTCGTGTAGGGGAACGAGCATTTTTCTTCTTTTTAGTATCGTTTCTTCTCTGTATTTTTGTCCGGGGGAATCGACGCTGGCGATGGCTTGTAACTCTCATTTTTATCGCGGGGTTCGGGCGGTGTTTTCTTGTTGATTTGGTTCTTTTTGTCGAGGGCTTCTTCTTTTTGTCGAGGGCTTCTTCTTTTTATCGAGACGCTAACTTTGTTGCGAAACGGGGAACGGAAATTCTGTTCGAGGAAAGTCGGTTTCTGGTGGATCGTATATGTGGGTCCGTTCGTGGATCGGTACACCCCAGCTAAACCGCGGCATGGGGGAAGTGTTTCGTGGGATTAGGCTTTTGGGGTAGCTATGAATCGTCGGGGAACGTGGAAATTTACTCGCTTAGGGACGATGTATTCGGATGGTCCGGCGTCAAGTATTATAGAAACTTTCGGTAAGGACAATAGTCGTCTTTTCTCTCTGACCGCGGGGAACTTTATTAAATATGTATTGAAGATTTGCGACTTGATAGTTTGTTTCAGCAGCTCGCGAGTGGCTAATTAGTTGTAACCCGTCAGTATTTCGTTGGGAAAAAATACGAAGGTAAAATCACGTTTTAGCCAATTGCAATACTTTGAGACGAGCAGAAGATTGTGAAATGAGGCGGGTGAAACTTTGTTGGAGAAACATGGCAAAATTGTGTCAATCATTTTAATTAAATCGACGTAGAATTTTCTGTTGTACGTAAGTCAATTTCTTGTCTCGTGCAACGCCGATAAGAAACGCCATCCAAAAGATAATTCTGGATTACGATGAAAGTTGTCAACAGGGGGGAAATTTCGAGCACTGGAAAAATTCGACACGACCTCTTTTATCGGTTTAGAGTAAGGGACGAGAACGCTTCTGAAATATGGGGAGGAAAAACCTGTTTAATTAAATTCCTTCAAAACTAATGCTATATTGAAATACTACTGGGTAGAAGGAAAATGTAAAATTGTTTAGAACTGATTTATAGATTAATTTTTTGGTCGATGCATTTGTGGAAAACAAATATAATAAATTAAATATCTTGGTTTTGTGAAGCATCGCAAAATTTCCGAGGCAATTTCTACATAAATAAATTTAATGTATGCACATATGTCTGTAATCGGTTCATTTGTAAGGGTATTATACGCCAGACTGTCTAAGTAAACGATACAGCGGTTTGAATTTGTAGAAGTCATCGTTCTCATTAAAGCTGGATTCAATATACTCGTAGGAAGATTGGATAAACCCTAACATGGCTGTGTCAATGAATGACATGGATTATCTTGTATGATCAATCCAGGGTTGGTGGAGAAACCCTGATAATTGCTGATAAGATAAATTTCTTCGATAAACAACACTACAGTATATCATGTTATGCAAATTAATTTATATAATTTCCTAAATTTACGAGGGTTTCATAATACAGTATTCGTAATTGTCCTCTAAAAAGAACAAAAAATATCGTATCACTTTGTTCAATGTCCTGGCATTAAGAAAAAATTGTGCGACGATATTAATAATAACAGAAAAATCAATGATACTTCTGTCAGAGACGTTAAATAATACTTCTGTCCAGCACAAACTCTGTTGCTCCAAGGTAAAGCAGGCTTTATCCAAATATACATTGATTTTAATTAAAAAAACATGGCACTGAGAAATGTACCGTGCAGACATTTAACATTTAGCATATAATATCTCACAATATTTAATTAAACATACCAGCACGAGGTAAACTTACATTTTCAGCTGACTCGTTACATTATTACAATACTTTCAAGTACAATGAAAAATTCTCCACCAATATTGAAAATACCGCAGAGGAAGATTATTACACCTATCCACCAAAAAATGATTACCATCACGATTCTATATTAAACGATAGCAACGCTAATAAATATCACAATCCTTTCTCCAAGCCATCATCCTCATTAGATGCACGAACGTGCCTGCATCGAGTGCTTAACTTCCTGCAGTGATTCCACTTTCGTCAGCCAATTTGAAATCGCCGTAAAAATGAATGCCTGTATTTGGACAATTTGTGGGGCACAACGCTCTCAGGTGATTACCATCTAAATCACGATCGCGTAAAACCACCACTCGCGGAAAGTTGCCGCCCATGCTGCGGTGATTTATGAAACAATTAAAAGGATTGAGTGTGCCATTACGAGCCGTCAAAGAGTTATGGTACTTCCGTGTGAAGTAATTCAGCGAGGCAACCGGGACAACTGAATCGAGCACGTGGCTCTGCCTCGGTTGAAATCCGAGATCGAGAATCGAGGACCGTTGATGTTGCTTGCAGCGAAAGCGAAAGGTTTTATAAGGCACGTTTAAATGTATCCTCCGTTCGGGAAAGGAACGGATGCGACCCAGCATGTGTCGATTCCGACATGTTCTGATCACCTCAGATACATCGCGCACTGGTCTGTACGACTCGATCCTGGTTTTACATCACGGTAACTTTTTTGCTTAATTATTTTTGAGCTCGAAATTTTGGAACGATGACAAGAATTCAAGGGTTTATCTCGTCAGTTTTTATTTCGATATAAAACTTTTGAGGAAAGAAGGTAGATTAGTTTGAAACCAGGATGGGGTATAGAGACCCAAGCACAATGTGAGGGTAAAGTGGCACACCAGGGAAAACGTTCTTGCCCGAAACGTTAAGTGCTTGAGTGGAAGCTAATTGTTGGTACGGCATACTTATTTTTACAGCTCATATATTGTCGACCTATATCGATTTTATAATGTATCCCTATATTTAATACCAAAAATGTTTGACCCACTATTCTTGACACGGGTGATCATTTTTTTCAATGTTACACAATTGTTACACAATGCAACACTGTATGTTAATCTAGATTGCAAAAACACCTACTGGGTACACTCTATACTATACCAACGATTGTCTTTTGCTTGTTAATTCTCTTTTTTTCTTGTTCATCGATAATAAAATCGAAGATTGCAATCAAACAAATCCATTCTCTCGCGAAGTTTGTCGGAAAAGGTACATCTGACACTGACCAAGTAGTGAAGATCGGCTTTAAGTCAGCCTTTACTTGCGCATCATATCGAAATAAGCGAGGCGCGAATCCTCTGGCCCTCAGGTTAGCATTGTGCCAAGTCAAAAGGACAATACGGAACTCCGGCGCCAAAGGACAAAGGCGCTTATCTTTCTGCATACCACTACGCAGAATACGATGTCTCGCCTCCCTGGCTTAAATTGATTTCTCGCTGCACTATCTGTTGGCTCACAATTGCTCGATGCTACGGGCGAACGTATTGTGCACTCTGTCCTTTCGACAATTCCTGGGAATTGTCTTAAGGATCCGCGCGTTAATCGTGCTTATACGTATACAGTATTCGCTGAGCAACGTTTCGAACGCGTTAGCAGGTACAATTGTGCGATGCTGAACGATAAATCTGGTATTAATCGAGCCGGCTTCCAATCAGGTATGCACGCCTTTCAAGACAGACGATAAAGATCAATGACACTAATCTATCACGGCGTGGGATTAATACTGCAAGAATCATAAATAGTTAACTCCGACTTGAGCTGAAATATTAATTATCTCAGCTGGAAAGAGTTTCGCCTTTTTTCGCACTCTATTAAATGAAACTTTCTTTCATACAATCCTGCACATACACTTCGAACGTTTTATTTATCACTATGTACGCGCGTACGCCACCATCGCAATGACCTAAATATTGAAACAAATTTAAAAACAAATTCCTTCGTCAGACCAGCCGCGAATAATTACATAAATCCCTGATTAAGCATTCCGCTCAACGAAAACCGCAATTCACACGCGAGAACTACTTTATCCTAAGTCCTTTGTCCCTGGGAACTCCTCGGCGGTGTAACTTTCCCCATAAATCGTTATTCGCCCTGAAACCCCTCGCACATCGTTCCTCGCTCAGGATAAAAGGGTAAGGATACGGGAGAGGTAGCGAAAAGTATTCGACGGAACAGGATTAAAAGCGTTTAGGATAAGAAGCGAGCGACAGATAGCGTACCCGCGACGTTTCTCAAGGATTCGTAATCGTTGGAATATGCTCTTGGGGCTCGCCTTCTTTGTTGTTGCCCTCTCAACCCCTGCTTTACGAAGTTCACGACGACGGCGGAAGGGATACAGAGGGTCGCCCCAAAAGACGGAGGGCGTCTATATTGAATTTCCGAAATGCGCGTCGGGTTTCAAGCGGATGATACGTCGGCAAGCTTATGCCAAACGAGTTAGCGAGCCTGGAGAGGGTCCAGAAGGCGCCCGCGGCTGTTTCGCGTATTACGAAAACACCGCTGGCCCTTAAGTAAGGTTTGACGATGTTTCGTTTGGCCCAACACCAAGGTTCGACGCGGGTGTTGCGAAGAATACCTGCATTCTCGACGAGTGACAACAAACCCAACCCTTTCGCCGCCCACTAAAATAACGAAGAGCAGTAAAATACCAATAATCCGATTTTTATGTTTGAAGATACTTCTACTACTGTTTTTAATGAAAATAGGAAGAAGCATATTTTTCCGTCTCGTTACTACAGATATTTAAATAATGGATTCAGAAGTGGATTGAGAGATACGACGAATAAATTAATGAAGAGTAAGCACGTCGTAACGATTAAACTGCGAAAGGATTAAATGGTAAATCTAATCAAAGAACGAATCGATAGATTACGTGAAATCGTAACATAAATATAGGGCCAATTATAATCAGAATCTAACGATTCCATGGATATTTAAATCTGTCCAAAAATAAAATGGCCAATAATATTATTATTATTTAATCTAATGCTATCAATTGAATGCAGTCTATCTGCCACGCAGTCCGCCTCCATTATCGAAGAACGAATCGATAGTTTCGTTCGATACGTTTCACGCTTAAATTGCACGCATTGTACGATCCTGCAAGTGTCTGGTCCGTATACAGATTTCGGATATCGGTACATCGGGAGTACATTGCCCCCGGACAGAGCTTTTACGTTCGTTCAGGAATGGAGAGCTTCAAATGCGAGGCATTGCTCGACATAGTCCGTATTAATCCGTTCGAAACTGCTCGGGGGCTGCACGTTTCCTGAATTATGTTTCTTTCCTCGCCTTTTTATCCCTTTCCTTCCGTAGCAAACTCGTTTTTACTTTCCCGTCGTCGTTCCCTCCCCCATGAAATGGTACCGACAGAGGTACGACCTTCTTCGAGGATACCAGACGAACAACGACGTTGTATTTAACAACGTAACGCCATTCCAGCAATGCTAACGTCCAATGAAACTTTTACCAAGGATTATCACGACGGGACGTGTTTCCCCTGCGAAATCGCCACGAAGACGCTGCTCGAATCTCTCTGCTAAATTATGGACTCCCGGTGCAATCAGAATTTCCTCGTACGCCAGCCCCTGTACTACGTACCGACGAGAATCGCGGTATATTTTCTTATCTGTCGGCCTTATCTAGGTAATACGGAGGGTTTCAGAGAAATTATTGTCATTCGTCCAATGCATTCTACATGGACGACACGTTCAAAGGAAATCAAATGAGGTTGAACAGTTGAACGAGCAGGATAGGGACGCCCACGATTCAACGTAGATTCCGCCTCGACCGAGACGAGTCCGAACTCAATACGGTGAAACCAATCGAGATGATCACTGCTGACCCACTTCCGATTTTTACCTACTTCCGATTCTCTCCTTCTCTCGGTGAATCCTTAACCCCTTTATGATAAATACAGCGCGGTCTATTTGGCAGTGGTTTGGCAAACGTGTGTATAAATGTGCTGTACGTCAGTATATCGTTGTTCTAATTGTTTATTTAATATGTTATTTAGTTAATTGTCGAACAGAGTATGTAAATTTTTAGGGCGTCGTTTAAACGTACGGGTGCACGAAGTTAATAAAAATTGCACTGTTCGAATATGTTTTTTTTGTTTCCTTATTTCTTTCATTAATTCCCGGATCACGTCTGGGAGGTGGATTTTTATTGGTATTTAAAAAAAAACGAGATTATTGCGCACCTATATAGACATAATTACGTGTGCAATGTAATTTCACTGCAGGCAGTTTTTAAAACTTAAATTGGCCCTCAAATTAGTGGAAAGGTGAAAAAGTTCCACCGGCAAGGGAACCTAATAAGAGTGTACCTAAATAGAAAAATGGAGAGAAGTGAAGTATACGCTGGTTAATTAAGCAGCATCTCGTCCAGTTTGCTTAATTCAATCGAAGTAATCCACGTAACCAAAGATAACCGTTCTATGCTGAGTGGAGCTGAGTAATTGGAGGCCTGTACGAAATTAGCCCTTCAAATTTCGTCTAATTAAAGGCCGTTCGTACACGGTGACACGGCCATTCGGTGCACGCCGCATTAAGTCTGATTCAGGCATAGCTGCGCGACTTCGCGGAGTGATTCACGTTGGAATAACTTAATATTAATTAAAGGAATACCTGTCTCTATTATGCTTGGAAATAAATATATTAATTAATATATTTCCCTGGGGATCGTACACTGGATTAAGACGGAACTGGATTTAACATTTTTCTATTAAATCATATTTAATTCTCTGATTTATAATCTTTTCAAAATCAAGGGAAGTATAACAGATATTCATGAAATCCTGAGAATTCGTATTAAAAATTAACTGTGTCGAAAGAATTAGGTAAATGCTTCCGCTCTTGCAAAATAAAATTTCTATTTCAAGGAAATAATTTCTTCGGATATTCTTTATATATTTCATAAAACTCGAAGAGATTTCTGCTATTTTCGCGAAGGACAAAATCGAGTGTTCCTAAAAATATGAGAGTCGATTTTTATTTTCATATATGTCGTACTTTTTTAAACTACTGTTATGGCTGACACTCTAACGCCCATCGAGTTAATAAATATCCTGAATTTTTTTAAAGGTTGCTTTAAAAAATTCATTGTTCAGGGGCCGGTTAAGTTACTCTGAGTAAGAAGAAAAAAAAAAGAAGACAGCTAAAACAAGTGACACGTCGCATAATAAGCTTCACTAACCAAGTAGTGAGTGAATAACAACTTTGAATCCGCAATTTGGCCCACGTGCTCTGACAAATCTGGCGTCTTATATTTCGCGTTCACGTGTGGACTGTGACTCATTCGACGTGCCACTGAAACACGTGCACTAAGGGGCAACGGGACACTCTAGCAGAAATAAATGGTTGAAAGCATCCACGACGATGTGTGCCTTGACTTCGAAACATCGCGTTAGATTTGAAATGTATTCGAGATAATTGAATTAATACTCAACGCCTATTCCAAAACGTATCATTACGAGCTATACGCAATCCTACCTATGTTCATTTATTCTATCGTATTAGACAATCAACTAGAATCAAATACATAACGTGTACCCAGTATTTCCATACGCGATGCTCACGAAAAATCGCTCCCATTTAAATCAAAAACTTTCAAACAAAAGAATTGAACCGATCACGCAGATAGGGCCACGTGTACACCCAAAAACCCAATGCAACAGTCAACATCGCCAAAGTATACCCCGCACGACCAGTTCGTTAAAAACTTTACACGAATGTACCGAATGCTATCGTCGAGCCGCGCGATGCCACCGTGCCGTTTATAAATTGATATTTCGTGAAACTTACCTCTCGTGTTCGTGCCCGTAAGACGGATTGATTCTACGCGCGTACAAGGAAGCACCACCCTCAGACATGTAACCGTCGCACAGGTCCGACAGCGTTCTACTACCGACGGTCATACCACCACGAAGAACCTCCCCGTCGCTGAGATAACCGGAGGCGACGTCGATGTCGGCGTAATCGTGACCGACATGATGATGAGAAGAGGAATGAAGAATCGTGTACTGTCGCGCGGTTGTTCTGCTTGGCAGGGTCTGAAGAGCCCTTGCACCCGGCGTGTAACCGCGAAGCAGAGGCTGCATAGGCTTCACTGTCATCTCGGCCTCGTCGTCGCCTATTGAACCACCGGGGCAAGTCGGACTCTCGGACAGCACCTGTAAAATCGGCGAGATTAATTCGTAGTTCTGCTTCCAGCTGGGGTATCGCTGACACACAAACAGAAGGCGACGGAGCGAAAAACGGGACAAGATTTTCGATAGAACTTTGGGACGCTTGTTCGGAGTTCTGCATATTTTTATACATCGGGGTTGAATGGAGCAAGAGTCGGCTTTTTGAAGTTTTGTTTGAAATGTATAAAGTTGTTGCGTTTATTAAAAACAAGGTATGATTATGTTGAAGAACAGTCGACTACGATAAAACAGAGCTGCGAAGTAGTTAAAAATTTTGCACATTTTGCAGGGAAAAAAATCGAATCGCTAAGATCGTTGATTTTGTTTATGAAACCGGTAAATTCTAATTGGAAGTATTTGGCGTTAAAATTGAAAGTATAGTAACAGTTGGAGTTAATCAGTTTCGATTCTGATCGGTTCAATTATCGATTATTACTTGAGCAAAAAAAGTACATTCGACACTACAGAATGATGTACTACTGTATTAGAATCGTCCCACAAGTTCGTGCCAATCTTATCCCCGATTGAATTTTACACAAAAATACAATCTTGCCTGTACATTTCCGTGCACTACAATCATCTACTTAACTAAACAAATCCACCGTGCCCTGATTACAAAATTCTTTCAATCTCGTATGAAACCATAAGCTACCATTCTACACAACTCCATCGAAGAATAACAGAAATCTTCAAGCTGCATAAAGACATTTTGTAATAAAACAAATCAGCTGCGTACGATACAACGTATGTATATGCTTTTAAAAAACGGCACGAAATTATAGGACGGCTCGGTAACAACAACGAAGGTACCAACCTTCTCCATTTGCTCGAAGGTGGTGTCAATTTTTCTGTTAGGTATAGTTTTGATCTCGCTTCCGCTTTCGCTGCTCGGCCTATAAATAACGCTACTGTCGCTGGAATTGCTCTGACCGGTGCTGTTCGAATTACTATGAGAGCTCTCGGACATCAGATCCGAAATACTTGGCATCGGTGACACCATTGCGACCGTGTTCGGATCGAGCTTACGATGCAAAGCGTCCGCCTTCAATTTCGTCGGCGTCGGTACGCCGGGTATGTTGTTTTCCTTCGGCGGTTTCGAGGTGCCTTTCACCAAGGCCGTGGGCTTCGGAATGCTGGAACCAGGACTCCCGGAGCCGCTCAGCGCTGTGCCCTGGAGAGGGCTGTTCAGAACAGGTAGCTGCTTGCTCGGGCCGAAATTCAGCGCGTTCGAAACTTGCCCCTGAGGGGTGGCTGAGCCACCGTGGTTCGTCACCGGGCTCGTCAGACCCTCCTGAATGCTCGCCATTTTTGCATCCGTCATTTCTGGACTGTTACGCGGTGAAACCGGCGGCGTGTGCCTCCCGTTCGTGTGCTCCACTTCTTGTATCTCATTCAAAACTTTCGCCTTCCCAGACAGGCCTCTATTTTGCTTCGAGGGGCTACCGATACTCTCCGTCATCCCTATCTGACTCGTGACTATCTCCTTCTGCTTCTCTATCGTCGACTTCTGATCGAACAGATTCGCCTGGTTCATGGAGAACGTGTGATCAATGGCGCAGCTGTTCTCGTCCGTGATGACGGTGTCCTCGTGATCGGGCTGCTTGATCATACCGCTCGTGTTGTTCATTAGACACTTCTGCGCCAGTACGTCTTTGTTCAGCCCGTTCGGCGGAACTTTCATATTCTGCAGATGGATCTTGGCGTCGGGCAGCTTACCCGGCAGCTCCATCTTCGGCCTCGGCGATTGTCGCGACGATTCGTTCTTCAAGCAGCCGTAGTTCTTCGTGTCCTGCGGGGCGATTGTCTTGGGGGACACCAGAGCCGAGGGATTCGGCTTCTGAAGCTGACTGATCGGCTGTTGCTTCAACAGATCTTGCAGATTCGGTGATTTCTTGTCCACGGCCAGTTTAGCGCCCACGCCGCCGATCTTGCTGGTCGGCTTGACATCTTCCAGGGGCGGGCCGTAGGTGACGAACTTCTCTGGCACGCCCTTCGTCCGCGCAATCTTGCTTTGCGCTTTGCTCTGCTCCTTTCTCACCGTTTTCGGGCTCGCCTGTTTCGTCGGCTTCGTCGACTGCAACTTCGTTTTCAGGGCGCGACTCTTCGGCGACTCCACCTGCACCTTGCTCTGATCGCACAGAGACGTCGAACTGTCGGAGTGTTCCGATCTCGCCGATGAGAAGCCGGAGGAGCTCGACGTGCGCTTCGACACGCCCGACGAAGCTTTTCCACGGTCTTGGCTTTTCTCTTTGTTATTGAAAAGCTTGAATTTGTCCAGGACCGAATTCTTGTTCTGCTGACTCGTCACACCGGTGGTGGCGTACGGAGACGGCTGGACGGTTCTTGCACCGCTAGGTTTTCCTACCGTCGACGTTCGAGGACTGAAAAGAAAAGCGTAAGATCCACTTATTACTTTGACCTTTCGTGGAACGAACGTAGTTTAAGCGAGACGGAACGTTGCGCAACGAGACGAATGGGATTAACGGAATGAATGGGAAAAAGGTTGGCGAAGTTGTATCGTTCGCTTGACGCGACAGCGATGGAACCGAAGAATCACGATTTTCTTTCGGTGACGATATTCGATGCTTCGAATTAATAGAATTTTGTATGGTATTAAAATTCTCCATTGGCGTAAGAAAAAGATTGAACTGAATTGTGACGTAAAAAATTACGATGCAAAGATTGAAAATATGACATCGTTATTCCGCCCCATGAATTCTTATGTATCATTAAAACAGCCCCCAAGTCTGAAATATGATACCGAGTCGGAGCTCTGTCATTGTTATACCAAATGAACAACACGCTGTTTCGTTATTCGGTGCCATGAATTCTCATTTACCCTTAAAACCAGCCCCCATTCTGAGTTATGATACCGAGTTGGAGTCGCGCCACTGTTGCAGCAAACGAACGGCCCGCTGTTTCGCTAAGGAAAATCGTTATTTACCTTGGGGTGGTTGTTGCGGATTGTCTGTTCGTTGCATTTTGATTTCTCGGCTGAGGAATAAAGGAGAGTCCTCCTTGAGGCGACTGTTGCTGACTTGGACTCGTGCTTCTTGAACTGCTTGCGCTACCAATTCCGCCGTTCCCGTGTTTGAAACCACCTGAGACATAACATGATTCGTTCGCATTAGCGTTGCATTGTACAAATTTCATCCGCGTAGAAAAAAAGATTGGTAACGAACGTCAGGTTTACCTGGCGAAAAAGAACGATACAATAAGAAAACGTGGCGTGTGCCGTAGTGCGCAACACGGACAATCCTAGGGGATGCCGTGAAATGGTTAAAAATTGTTCGCAATGGAAAAAGACCTATCAGCGATTATCGATCAGAACGGCAATAAAAGATTCGATATTCGACGGATCGACATTATAAGTCCACTCTCGGCGTTTAATTAACTGACCGACGACAAACGATCGCAATTAATCGCTCCTATTTCTAGCGCATTCACACTGCCGTTGGCCGCGGCTCAATAAAACGATGATCGGTTGGCTCATTAAGTAAGCACAGTCATAATGCTGTGCTGTGCCAGCTTGAGCTCCTCAACTGTGTCTGGAAAGTACGCACTGTTTGTAGACAAAATAAGCCGCGTGCTGTGTACAGTGTACGCACATGTAACCATGTGCATTTGCCATGAAAGAAGATTAATAAACTATGGAAATGATGGTCAGTCTGTTGGTAGCGTAATTGCGGGCATTGTTACGCCATTTAGTTAATTGTCATTCATTCAATGGCCACGGGAGACGTTTTAAGAGCTGGCTGAAACAACGCGTTTCTAGTTAATTCGCGAAGCTCTAACAAGGAATCATAACTGCGAAGATTAATTTCTAGTTTATTTACATTTATCTCAATTTAAAAACAAACAAACAAACAAACGAATGACAGTAAAAGATGAATGGTCTAAAGCTATATAATTTTTGGACCGCAAAATACTTTTTAACAGGTAGTCCATAGATTGTAATGGAAAAGAATTTGACACTGACTTATGATAATTTGACAATATCTTTTGTATGCATTATTCCAATTAAAGCAGAATGAAAAACAATGAGACTCGGCCACAGTGTTTGAATAGTAAAACGTATCATAACATTGATATTTGCACAATGAATGCAACAATCGACCAATTACTATAGCGAGTAGAAAATTGCAGAATAGACTGTACGGTGTATCTAAATTGCCACAATGAAGATCCCCTGATAAATTTTAATCTAGATCACGAAACAGCTGCGTTATCCTGATCCACGTTGCTGCCAGCTGTTTGAAGTCGTGCAATTTATTATCAGCGTGCTCCTCGTATTGCATATCCGTCATTAGAAAATAAGTACAGATCAATTGATTGGCGTATGCCTTAAATATGCAACACGTCTCTCGTGGATAGTACAGTGAACTAAAAAGAAAAAAACGCCGTTAATAATAAAATAATAAAAAACACCGGTGCAATAATCTCAATTAGTGTCTCCTTGCAACGAATCATAATGCATGGTGTTAGAAATAAACTAAAATACAATGAAGTTCAGTGCGTTAAAAGTGCTAAACGAGTGGAGTAAATGTACGTTCCGCAAATCAATGCTTCGTGTTTGACACTCTGAATTATAGCAACGACCCGATTGATTTTAGAACCCACGCTGATGGGACGTTTCTTGCACCTCTAGACGAACCGCCATTGGTCAGCAAAGTATTAAACCTTTTCGCTTAACGCCCCGCGTATTCTGCACGACCACGATCATAAATCAACTCCTCTTGGCTATTTAAATTAATTCGACCGAGTCGGTCTCACGTTCGATCGGCGCTGGTCCCTGCAATTTCGACAGCCGCGATCGTTCTTCATTGGCACCGTTGCTGACACTGATTCGTCGTAATAACCGTGCCTGATTCGACCGATCGGTCGGCCGACTCGTTCAATTGTCAAACTACGTGACACCAAACTGTCCGGTAGCGGATAAGCGGCCGGAGGTCTGAGAACGGGGAAATCTTACGATGTTGCAGACTGTTCGCGAGGGGCGCCGTTATTAATTTAATTCCTTATCGATCGTTGTTAGTCACCGCGACGCCGTGACCACGCGTACCTGCATTGATAATCGGATGCCATGCGTGCCAGCGTACAGGCGAATCGCATACTTTCGTATTGTTGCGGGCGGAATTTAAACGGGCCGCGTGGCTGGCGGTGGTGTGCAAGGGGCGGCGTTAAAGGGGGATCGAGTCGTTCGTTAATATCGTTCAATGGTTAATTTAATATTCAATTATACTGTATTCAATCAAACACTTCACGGTTCATTTACTCTGAATCGAGTGTAGCAATGCGATTGTCATTTCGATTGAGCGCTTTGTTAATAGTTTCGAACGAATTGAATGTATATCGTTTTCCTTTTTAGATATATAGCATTAGAATTCATTGTGTTGGAATGAAAGCATTATTTCTTATTCATCATTATTTTAAGAATCGCTATTAAAATTGTTTTCTTAGGTTCTGAGAGAAGGGGTTGAATAAATGAACAATATAACTATAGAATATTTTAGCACGACCTGCAGTAAAATATTTCCGGGTGCATAATATGAGAAGAAAGTATAATAAGACAGGCCCCTGTTATCTATTGGTAATAATCTCATTACGGCATTGCGTATATATTCAGAGATAAAGAGTAACAGTTATTGACAAAATTTTTTTGTTAAATGCAATCGGTAAAAAGTTGATTTTCATTCTACTGGAAGAGACTTGTCAGTCAATCTTCAGGAAATTCATGAAAAAACGAGGTGACTAAAAAATGTTCATTTTTAACTTTTCTGGATATGAGTAACGATTATAAATGACTACAGTTTCGTTGGTTATAACCATTATTACTGAACAGAATTGTTTTCGATTAATGGGCGGCAGAAATCTTTCTGGGTACGAATGATCATTACTGAAGAAAAAATTTTTTTTGGTTACGAATAACCATTACGGATGAGGGAAATTTTTTATGCTTACGAATAACCATTACGGACGAGCGAAATTTTTTATGGTTATGTGTGATCAACATCGATGCCCGGAGTCTCGTTTTGGTTATGTCGGATCTCAAATTTTAGCTTCGCGTATTTATTACTTTCCATTATTAGATATTGATAAAAAGCACAATCGGTGCTATACATTGAAAGGTGCGTAGCCAGATATTACTAACACAACCGTCGTCGCTGTGTAAGAGACGATGCCGAGTGTCGAAATTTTGTTTATAAACATCGATTACGTGTCTGAACGGCACAGAATCCTTTGTACGATCCCTATCTACCCGATTTATAATGCCGTCGGAACATTTTTTGATCATGAATTTACCTTGCGATGAAATCTCAATGAAACGCAGTCGTCGTCGAAGTACGATTTACGATCCATCTTTTCCTTCTGCTACCGGACGTTTGGAGACAATTGGAGAGCAGGGTGGCCAACGCAACAATGTATCAAAAATCAGAATATAGGAACAGTATCGTGCATCATTAGGATACACTGGCTGGACACGCGTGATCACTTTGCCTTGATTGGCTCGCGCCCTCTATTAGCGCGTCAAAAAGACCAATGTGCGATGCAAATCTTTAACGTACTTTTGAAATTAAGGGGGAGGGGCACCGTTGAAGGAGCAGTTCTGCCGTGACAAGTGACGTTGTTCGAAGTTCGTGTAACGATACAAAGTAGGTAATGAATTTAATGACTAGTTATCGCAATTCGGTCACTTTTAAACACGTCGGCGTTCGAGTCAATATTGTCGCGACGGTTTTCTTGTATTCGCAAGCCGAAACGGTAGACGCGAAACGACACGCGATTGAAAGTAGAACGGGCTTTCCGTTTTCTAGAAAGTGCCGGCCGGACGCCATGATGTACGCACTAGCCCTTTGTATCGCGATCGAGGAATCGGCTTTTTGAAATAATCCAGGTGTGTTATTTGCTAGTGTCGTTTCATGTTCACGGCTGATCGTTTCAGTCGTGTCGCGAGTGATTGTGTTTGTGCCATTAGTGCAAAGTGCAATGGATTACCCAGCAACGGATACCTAACAATGGATCCCGAACAATGGATAAAGTTCGACGCAAAATCTACATGGATAACGATCGGACCTCCATCTTGATCTGGCGTCTCCTTTGTGTGGATTGCAATATGTCTTTGTCAGCGAACGGTGAGACCTAGCATATATAAACGAGCTTTTTCCATTTCGTCCGAAAGAACAAGTTCGATCCGCGAAATGATTAACCGACATACGAAATTAGTAGTATGGACGTTCGAAACATTTTGCAAACGCGTTCTTTATCGCGGTATTCATAATATCATTAAAACGAATGTTTAGTTAGTAAGATTTTCGAATTATTTGTATAGTTAACAATTTATTTCTCGCGATCGGGATTGCTCGATTGAAAAACGCACGGCCACGTAAAAAATTACATTCTTCGCGTTCTCGATTAATTTTTATGAATCGTCCGTGTACCACCGCCACTCATTGTAATGTAAAATGTCGGGAACCTTGCGATGTGCACGCGTACCGAGCTGAGCATCAACGCGATATACGCGCATTGTCGATTGCATCCGCCAACAGGTACACTAATCACAGAGCACGCTGTTTTTTGAGATTATTAAAATCGTGAAAGTTTCAAAGACCCCAAAGTGTTGATTACAAGATATTTATGCCTGGGTTGATCTCTTCCTTCGTTTGAACTAACCGCGGAAAGATCCTCTCCCTTCGTCGTAGATAGATCGCTCGACCGATAATTGATCTTCTACGTCTTGTCGTGTCGAATAATTAGGCAGTTTTGCGGAAAAAATTAATAGATCTGCTGTTTCACGAGTATAGTGTATAGAGTAGAGTATAGAGTATATAGAGTATAGTGTTTGCTTTTTAAAACGAGCTATACATTTTCTGCCCGGGTTCGTTCCATACTAACGCGACAATTTTTTTATTTATACATGGACTGCTAATTATTATTTACGAATTGCAACAGTCAGTCCTATTGTAATTGCGCAAAGCTTTTGAAGCATTACGCTCGCATGTGAATGAAACGTTTGTACGCAATCAACAAAAAAGTTATGGTGTCCGGTATATATCATCAGTGATATCAAACAATCGTTTTCGAAACCCCGGGCGGTATCGCAGAATCCTGCAACTTTACAGATCCTTCGATTGCACGTTTATAATGTCATGCCAATCGATTTCGAATTAAACAAAACGAAACTACAATATTTAATACAAAGTTTGAAATTCATGCCTGCATTATTACGATCTAGAAACTACTGTTGTTTAAAAATCGACCACCTATAACGAACGACACCTATTTCATATATGCCAAATGAAATGAAAATCTCACATTTATTGTAAACTTCGATCCTCGTGCCCGCGCCATTACGATTCGCAGTACCACCGTTTAAGAGGAAAGCTCCCCTGTGCCCCATGAAAATCGTGAGTCACGGGGTGTCGTAATAAATTCGATTCGTCTCTTATCAGCGGATTCTACGGGACACCGTTGACAAAGAGGAGAAGATGAAGGGACGAGATGGAGAAGTTAAAACGTGACCAGGCATTAGGGTCTGCCTGTCATGACAATGATTCATCGTAAGTCGGGGCACGAACGATCGATCTTGCAAGATATTAACGACATCCGCGCGCCTCGTACTCCGAAACGACGCCGAGAATGCACCGGGCCGCAGGTACCACCTGCACCATCGTTCATTCCCATACGTTTGTTCCTTTTTTTTCTATTGTCTCTGAGACGCCAGGTGTTTTCAGGCATGCCACGTACATGTATAATGTATTATATTATATACACATCGCAATCTAATTTTCGGTCGCTCGTAAACGACAGAGATTTACGTATTTCTAGAATTTCTAAATACACGTTTTATGTGTAATTATCGCGCGACGCTTTTATAATATTTGATTAAGTATCTCGCGACAAACAATGAAGGGTTCGTGGGGTTGTAACTGAAGGGCCAGCGCAATATATTAAGGGAGTTTGAATTCCAACGTTCTGCGTATCGCCGTGAACGGCCCGCTGATTAGGGCCGCAAACCTCTAATTAAACAGGGCACGCCGCAACTAGACCAACTATGAGTACGATTCGCCTGGCTAATATTTGACAAGCACTAGATAACGGAGTTAATCGATGAACGGACACGGCTGTACTTCATAGAGGAAATCGGTTTTCCAGTTGCACTTGAAACGCTCGATACTGTGGGTACACTTTTCAACAGGATGGGTGATGGCAAATCTTTTCTCCTTCAGTTATACGAATTACGTATATTGAACGTATTGACGAAAATATTCGCTGCAAGTAATGGACGTAATAAGACAGTTCTTTCGCACGGTTGAATTAGAAATTTTATACATTAGGATGAATATTGTTTGAGACAAAACGTAACAACGGGAGCGCGTAATGCTGGGCGGGTTGCTAAAGGAAGGAAGCCGTTTATGCGGCAAATTACTGAGATTTTTATGAAACGTAATTACTGTGCAACGTTGGCCTTTCGCTTTGCAAGAGCACTGTGAACGAGATCAAATAGAACTAAGGATTTAATTAATTGCGTAAACGTAATTAATAATATATGTTTTCTTGCACATTCGCACGGGTTCATTATCTTTTTACCATAAGAGGAATTATCTCGAAAACATATTATTTCGTTTTTATACACTACAGGATATTGATAATCTGTAATTCCTCCCATTGTAAATGAAAGCTCGGACAAAAAGCTGTGAGACGATACGAGTATCGTGCAATAGACAGATTAAGCTCGCATGTGTTACTCCGTAGACGTTCTCATGTGAAAATAAGCTTACAAGAACAATTGCTGCTCCTATTTCCCCTCTTTAATACACGAGGCAGATCTGCACGCTAACTCGTAAAAGTACTTTGTTCTGTTCTTTGCGCATTTTCCATTACGTCTTTAACGATACTTTATCGTAAGACAAATTTGGTAATTATTTTAGACAGATCTTGATTTTAGACAGGAAATGATTTCAAGACGTTTAAAACGTGCTTTCAACCTGAATCTACTTAAAGTTACGAACAACATTCATTGCTAGAGTTACACAAATTGTAAACGGCTTTCCATCGTTTTTGTAAGATAAAAAAGTGATTTTAAAACGCCTCGCTGGCAAAATGAAAAACTACAGCACCGCATTATTACACGTATACATATATTTGCCGCGAGACAAACATGCATTTTAAACAAAGCGTTGTTACTTTTTCAACAAAACACCATTCATATCCTTCGCAGTTTCCGTTTCAGCTCGGCCATAAATTCCACGTTTAATACACTTCGGCGCACAAATGACTGCCATAAGCACTTGCTGTCAAATACTGTAAAATTAGTCGTATCCATTGTAGCGAAATTCCGAAACGAAAACATTAAACACAATTCTGTGACACACGCGACAGCTGTCCAAAGGCTGACGCGTTTTAATTAACAACGGAAACATTTGCGCCGCAATTTCGGTGGCAAAGGGACCAGGAGGAAAGCAACGGTGCAAAGGGCCGTGGAATTCTGTAACATGCGTGTTAGGCAAGACTTGTTGCGCGGCCAACGTGTTGGAAATCCTAGTTGCATTTTCACTGTGCACGGTGCTTCAAAACTTCACATTGTTCTAATTTTACCACACGTCTCGCTTTTAACAACGCCCGCGGCGCGAGGCTAATTAAAAATAGTTTTCCCGCGGGTACGCACACATTTCACCGCGGTGCACGTCGCATTTCGCGTGTTTCGCCATAGAAACGGACGCGCGACGAAACGAAATAAATAAAGCACGAGGAATCGGCTTAATCGCGATGCGAAACCGTGACGCGAACGGGGACGGCAAGAATAAAATATTTCCCAACGTTAAACCTTCCGGTACTATTCGCGTATACGTGTGTGTGTGTGCGTGCAGCGACGAGCATATAAATGGGGAAGTTAACTCAGCTGATTCTATTGTTGCACATTACAATCCTATTTTTTGGGAGATTACTTGCATTTGAACGTACATTTTTTATGCAACATATTGTGCAGAGCTAGACATGTTTAATCGATGCATATTCTGAGGGAGCAACCAAACAGCGAAAATTATATGCAGTCATATAACACGAAAATTTGTTTACATTAATATTTCTTGGATACCTTATTCGATTGCATTTTACACAGTCGCCAGAAATATTCTCTGCATTTCAATGACTTCTTATACCTTATTAAAAGCTAGTCTTCTCGCATCTCTTCGTAATCATTTTTGTACCGTCTGTATTTCGTTCTTCCCTGCTTACAACGCTCTCCGCTGTACACTACGGCACCAGCAAAATGCGCTTATTTCACCACCTTTATCGAATGTACGCGGGTACAGTAAAAAGTTCGCCGCGCACACGGATCCTTTCTTCGTTACGTCGCGCCGTATCAAAAGGGTGGTAAAACTATTAACCCTTTGAGCACCGTTCACGCAACTACCTGTATACGCTCCGCGAAAGAAATTCGTTTCACCCCGCTAACAGACCTCCGGGCGCAAGAACAAAAATACATATTCCTCAGTCGCCCAGACGGTTCTCCTCCCTGCGCTCCTTCGCGCCGAAAGGGTTAACCGCTTCTATCCACCAATAATTCATCCGTCTGTAGCTTACCGATTCGCGTCACTCCCTGTTCGAGAACACCGCAGCTGCTGATATCGCACGACCACCCGATACGTTTTCACCGCGGGCGAAGACGCGCTTCCAACTGAATTTCGTCCGAAACCACCCGTTCGCGACGTTCCTCTCCGCTCCCGTTTAAAACGTAAACTCGTACGTGCATTTCGCACGAGTGCAACGCTGCTCCATACTGTTCCACTCCAGACTCTCCGCCTCTCCCCCCCCCCCCTTTTTGTTTCGCTTGCACATACGTACCGCGGCGAGTGCATCGATGCACGAGGGAGCAACTAGCAAGCGGTTGCATTAGCGCGTCTTTAACGGTGTACGAGCTCATAAGGGCATTGCATCGAGGTCGTGGGTTGTGTGAACGCGCGTGCACGCGTGGCCGCGAGTTTGCATGCGTGTGCGTGCACGATTGACAGGCCACGGCGATTAACTTCAGTGGTGACTCCTCGAGCGAGAGACACCGGGCTGCTTTTTCCGCTTCGCATCTTTGTAAGCGCTTCTTTTGTCCTTTCGTTTCGTTTTTCGTCGTTGTCGTTCGTCCGTTGTGTCGCGTGGGATGTTTTATGCTAGACGCGGGACGAGGGGAACGGATTGGTTTATTTTGCAACACGGTTCGGTATGTTTCATATGCGCGGTCGAGGAACTCAATTTTGCGGGACATTTTATTACGGTCGATGTTTTTTTGGCAACGGAAGTAGATTCGGTAGAAATTGCGGTCCACAGATTTTGGACGATTTCGTCTCATTTATTTCAAAACGGCTGTTTATGCATCGTTTCACGATGGTTTTTGGACTTTCCGTATATCTTTGTCCCCGTTTATATCCACGCCGATGCTGTTCCCCCCTGTATCTTTGTCCACTTGATCATTCCTTTTTATTCATTTTCCATTATTACCGTTTGTCTTTTATGTTGCTTCCGATATTTTATCTAGACGCGGAGCAAGGGGGGACAGAGTCATTTATTTTCTCGGAAAGCTTGATAGTGGTTGGACGATTGGAAACGAAGAGATTAATGACTGGTGATAGCGAATTAAACTGTGATATTTCATTGGCTTGTTTCTTCTTGTTTACCGTGCTCTGCATCGGTTTGAATTAATTATAGCGGGGGCTCGATAAGTTAGACTTTTGCTAGGCGATACGCGAGAAGCGTGGCGTGTTATGCCGTGCACGTCATGAATGTTTGCATAGCACGTTTTGTTGCTCGTGTGAGTTCAGTGTGGTCTTTGTCGTGAAGTGATTTGTATTGTTGGAGGGGCTGTTCTAACTTTAAATTATGTTACCCTGGCTGCTTGCCGTCGCGTCGTGTCAATCTTGCAATTCGCAAAAAGACTGCAAACAGTAAAACGGCGAAGCAAAGACGGTAATAATTCTAAAACAATGTATGCAATAATAGAAGGTACGTATGTGCGCAAGTAGGAAACATTACCCCCGTGTGTACTTTTACAATAGAACAGGTTTTAATTAATTACAAGTTCATTCAATTCAACATTTTTCGTAATACAAATAGGAGTTTCTAGTGAAATTGCAGTCCGCAAACGACTGAATAATTTTTCTGCGAGTAGCTTTCGGAGCACGTACATATGTATTCAGTTTACGGCTTGATTACGAGAGTAGGTATTGAGAGCCACTGAGAATCGTGGAGTGCATACGATATGTGTACGGGACTCCATTGGCACACTAGAGGATTTACCGAGAACGGAAGATCACTGTGAGATTAGCGACGAAGCGATTTCTTCACGCTCATCGAACTTACCGTGTACTTAACTTTTCACCGAGTTATTATCCGCAACTGGGTAGTAACATTCGAAACTAACGCCTTGCAATATCCATATATTGAATATACACGGTATTTGTTTTGTAAAATGTTTAATAGTCGAAATGAACTTGATTTCATGGTATACAATATTTTGATTCGTTGTATTTATACTTACAATGAAATTACATTTCAACGAGTTTCTAAATAATACAAATAATTTACCCCTTAATAACTTACGAGGTCTTGCAATCATATAATCGTACAATAGTAAATTACAAATTATTCTTCTACCACCCGATGTCATACCACTTCGAACGATTTTGTTATCCACGTAAGAGCAGCAGGCCTGACATTTGTCAAACCTGTTCAACGACAAGTTTCCAAGAGGAAACGACCAGAGATAACAATTGAAAGGTATCGCGTACAGCAAATAGTGAAAATGTGAGTACATATACATACTGTGCGAGGCACGTCTCATCGCTGCAGGACAAAAGTCGACCAAAAGTAAACGTTACTAGTTACAAGTGATTCCCATTCGAGGCTACTTGCTCCCACGCATATTTCGCCGCGAAATATCGATTAACTTTTCTTTCCCCGCTTCGATATCGAGTTACGTTTCAGATAAGGAGCTGTGACGTACTTCGCGATTAATTATACAATTAGCTAATGGTATATAAGGGAGCTTTTAAAAATTATAACACATTGATATTTCATTTAGTATCCTATAAGTAATGAACGTAAAATAATTGTTTAACGACTCGTTTCATTTTTCCCTTTTCCCAATATAATTCAAGTTGTCGTAATATTTTCTCATCGATACTGGGTACATATATCCAATTAAATTCCGCCTAGATCACAATTTACTGTAACAAGTAAAGTATAATAATAATAATAACAACAATCATTCACATCTATAATTGATCCCAATTACCGCAAATTATCACACTGTCACAAATGAATACAGACAATTGCATCACCACGCAATTGTCACGGAAAAATCCACATTATAATCCAGCCAGACGCGTGGACAAACAAAATGAACACGATGAACGCTCATCGATGTTTAACCACCGCGGACGGATAACACTCCATCTTTTTATTATCGTACTCGACATTTGGACCTCTCATCCCGATAGGGGTAACGAGCGGCTTTGATCATCACAGGCGTTTTTAATCAACCGCTTATCCATGGCTAAGGAATATGATTGATCTACTGTGCGCCACGAGCGGCGGGGGTGAAAGACAGCCTTTGAAGCCAACGGGCCGGAAGAATGTTACGCGAAGGGGAGGTAAAATGATTATTTAAAGAGTCGAATTACCAGGTCAGCCCTCCCTGCGAGCCTAAGTCGAGGGATTAGAGGAGCCCTTAGAATTTTCCTTCGATTCACCTTGAGAGACGAGGGCCACCGTGTTAGGCGCTTTGGCGATGACTAAGCGACCCTTTTCAGGGAAAAAAAAAACTTATCTGCCGGCCATCGAACAGTCGCGCTCTAAGCCACTTCGTTCTAACGCCTATTCTACCCTGTCCGTTCTATCGTGGGCTTTCATAAGTGTGTATCTGTACGGACGCCTTTCGAGCACTCACGCGATTGGCATTGATGTTTGGTGTTGCGAGTGTGTGCGTCGGAGGGTGGGTCAGGACGCGACAGCTCGCATCTCGATTAGAAGATTAGATTGCAATTAACTGCGTGGGTTCTGTTCGGCCGCGTTGCGGCCACTGATGAACATCGGGGAGGCTCGAAAATTCAACCATCAATTTTCTTGCCCGCCACTGCGTTTCGTATTCGGCCACGTTTCCTTCCGTACAGACGAACAATAAATCGTTAGGGACAGATAGGGACTGGCCAGATATCCAGTTCAAGCAGAAACGGTTGCATTATTTGGTGGCAATTCTGCTGTCTAATTTAATCTTTTCGCGTAAAATGCGCGGTGATTAAATTTGGAAGGCTCGCGCTCCCTTGTAGATGTATTAATATGATTGAATGAGATATTTAGTGGTATGTTGTATTGATTGCAGAATAGTTTTTGCAGAAGACAGATAAACGATTAACATAATACTATAAGACAATTAAAGAAAAAGGTATATCCTGCATATATTTTGCAACAAAATTTTTAATTTTACGAAATCTGCATCGCCGTTGTCCCAATGAAGTTTGTAACACGAGCATACACCAATCTCTAATAATTTACATAACTAGCACTCTAAATAATTGTTATTCAATTTCTCGTTTCGAATAAGCATCATTTCAGCAACTAAATTCTTCCAATTGGAGCAAACATTTTCCACGAACGTGTCCGACAATTTATCGTAGCAAGATACTGAATCTAAAAGAATGACGATACTTGTCACGATTAATGAGATCGATAAGATGCTAATAAGCGCGTTCTCAATCGAACAAACGGAGCTTCCACTCGTTTCAATTTCGTTATCGGCTTCACCGGTGTAGCACACGTGTTTTTTTTCTCCTTTAGGGAGTTCACGCACGTGCGGCCGTCGATACGAATTAGAGTCGGGGGTGAATTCAACAAAGCGGAGCCTCTTTTCGTAGCGTCCCTTGGGAACAGCTTAAGTCCCGAAGGCTGTCAGGAGGTGGTTGACTCATAACTTCACCGTGAATTTTGGTTTCATCCGTTTCCTATTCTTATCTACTAATTGACCATCCTTCGGACAAAATAATTGAAGGAAAAACAACTAATTGGTAATTATATATAGGTATTACAGTCCATCGACATAAAGTGGGCGGGGCGGTATCGTTTTACAAAAATTGGTAATGTTAAATTCAACACCGAACAGGAAGAAGTTTGAAGAACGAACAAAAAATTGAGAAAATACGAATGAGAGTTGCGATATTTTTTATGCATAACATATTAAATATCATATTTTGATACACCGTGAAAGAAATTCAAACGGCCCACCGCGACACCGTGTTTACGTTCGCAAGAGTATCCAACATTATTACAATCACGGTCAAAAGAAAAACAGACAAAAGCGTGCACTTTCGGGTCGGAAAACGAAACGAAACAATAACACTCGCAAAACAATCAAAGTCCCCGAGCCTCCCACCCGCAAGATTAAATATTTGGGGATGAATCTCGATGATTCTTGCGGTTGCGGCCCCCTTTCCGGGGTGTACCTCTTGTAACAGGATGAGCAGTAACGATATCTGACTCGCATTATATTTTCAATTCCCTCGTGGGCATCGCGGCTGGATTGCACGCCGACGCGTATGAACTGCGCCGTGAATCAAGTTGTTTTCTATTCACCGCGAAATCCATTCGCAGCGAGCGTATCGGGTCTCGCGATCCGCTGGATTAATTCGATGGGGTACCATGGAACGAGGGTGCGTCACAAAAAAATATCGCGCCCGGAAACGTGCACAGTGCGATAAGAGTGTCGGAACTACGTTCCTTTCTTATCGTATCGTGCCCGATATTATAATAGGAGGCATACAGGCGGAGGGCCGCTTAATAACGTGCCCACGGGAGAAATTCGACGACCTTCGAACGTATGTGCAACGTGATAAACGGGCCCAATTAACCAGACGATACAAGCTCGAATTAGCTGAATCCGGATAGATCATAATACGGTTCTAAATAACTGATATGCAGTTGGTAACAAGGGTGGAGTCTTGTGCAACGATATCAAAAGCAGGCGGTTTTTAGGGACGCAAAGGGACAGTTCTGAATTAAAAATGTAATTTTGTTCATTTCAATTCTTCTTACTGTTTAGTGGATAAGCTTTCTACTTTCACGATTGCGATAACCATCTAGTGGTACATAATCCACATATTCTACGGTGTTTTTAATAAGCTATTTATTTATTATTATAATCTGCTCGTGTCGATAATTGTATACGAAGGGGCTAACTAGATGCATCCATTTTTACTCCTCTTACGTTTCTTTTACTTATCGATTTATTGATTTACTTTTTATTCGTTGTCAAGGGGATGTTAACATTTTTTAAATGGCAATGCATATTTTCGTAACTACATGAAAGACAAATTCAATGGTCCTGCGCCAATCTGATTCAGCTTGCCAGTTAACAGGTGACACGTATTACGATTGCGTACAATTGTAATCCCGATTGCAACACGAGTTTCGTTGTCGAGCACGTTCGTCCTGGCAGCGATTAACTCGCGAGCGACACGCATGTAGAACTCCTGTTCTACATCGAACAATTTTCCGTTAATGGCGCAAGTTTTATATCGTAGTTCCTTTCGTATCGGGTGGTCCGTAAAATTCGTGACCGTGAAATTTCCACACGCTCCAATACTTTAAATTGATTTTCACCCTTGAATTCCACGTCTGGTTGCGCTGACAGTGAAAGATCCAATATCCGAGGCGAAGAAACATCCCCTAATTTTTAATTCCGACCCACTGATCGCTTTTCACCAGTGACAATACAGGGAAGGGGAGAGCTTGTGAGGAAACGGGACGGAGTTAACGTCGCTAACAGCTGTTGGTACCCGCGGTGGAAATAAGTGGGACTACTCCAAAAGAAAGCTTTTCTCCCTTGTTCACGAATTGACTGGCCGTGTGGTGCTTCAGATTGTGTATCGCATGTTCGAGATGCGATTCTTCGATTACACAATCGTCGAACATGTGCAATACATATTCTGTATAAGTGTGACCCCGCAGCAATTTATGCAATTGGTAGGCAAGTGATTTCGAAGTTAAAGGAACACCATGTACCATTAAAATCCAAGGTGTCTGGGCACTGTAATTACTATTATGTAATTACTCTACTTACGTAAGTAGACAGGGAAAAAATGAAAGATATTATATCGTGAACTTAGCTGCCCGAACCAATAGAAAGCTTGATGCAAAGGTTCACGAAGGACGAGAACCGCGTTCAATGCAAATTCTGATTATTCAACAATGTTTCTTCTTCAAACGATATGTTCAATTTTAAAGAGTTTGACTCTCACATAGACTCTGTTAACCATCATCGTAATACGTTACAATTTACATTTATCACTGCTAAAATATGGGGAAATATGCAAGTTTCAAATCAATTAAAAACTCTTTCAGTACAATTTCAATTATTCCAATAGTTCCTTCGAATCCTTCAATATCGCATCACGTAACAAGGATCCTGCGTAAATTTGTTGCCGCGAGAGTACATCGAAATTCGTATTATCCCCGATTTTGCATGAAGCTCGAACTTTGTGCCCGGCTTATTCGCCGTCGATCACATTCTTCATGAATATGGCTAAAAATGGCGGTCAGAAAAATGCGCATAAAAGAAGCTCGCACGCGCACTCGATATTGGGGTGTGCTGAAAAGGCTGCGGGACCACCCCCAGCTTCGTTGCTTAGGTGCAGATTATACGGTTAGGGGAGAGAGCGTCCCGACTACTAACCGTATCGGAAATATCGTTCTGCGGATTTTCAGGCTCGTCTTCCACGCTTCCCCGAAATTCGGCTGCGTGCAGGAATAATGGGAGCCCGAGGAAACGCGCGGCTGGGGCGGAAATCGGAAAATCCGGATCAAAGCTTCACGGCTCCCTTTGCACGCACGTAATATCTCGTTACGGTGAATAAATATTCTTCACGCCGTGGATACGACGCGACAATGCGAATTTAATGATCGAGAATTGAAATTCGATCGGGGCGAATACTTTCGATACTAGCGGCCACATTATTTACTCCGATAGGGTACGAAATGATAACGAGAGCTGACGATCGAGAGTCGGTGACAAGAAGAAGGTTATGTAGATATGTTGAACATTTCTTTTTTGATTGCCTCTCTTTTTTATTACGAACTTTGGAAAGCTAATTGGAGGATTAGCTCCCCTTGGTAGAAGTAGATATGGTAATTTTGATGTTCGGAGAATATTTCGTAAACGTTTTTGTCGTTTTATGCATAGCTGCGAAAGGGCAGTTATTACCATTTGTTATCAATTAAGTGTCGCGGTCACTAAAAATTCTGAACATTCCTCATGCTTCAGTAAATATTGAAAGTACCTGAGCTAATTTTACTAACAGGGATAATTATTTTTCTTTGTCACATTAAGGTTGATAAATTTTTAATACAAAATTGTTAATTGCAACGAAAATTACTCTACACTTTGTAAAACATAATTATCCATCCCAAACTTTTAATCAGTAGTATCTATCTATACCTACGTACAATTCGTTGGAGTCATACTTCTTGTTATTAATAGCTTTAGCAAAATAATTCGAGAAATATTACAATGCATTCAGGAATAATGGATTACGATCCATCGATTTACCTCGAATTACCTGTTCTATATTGGCCACGGGATGATTTCGACAATGAAAACGGGACTTAACGCTACCATTTATTCCCCTATCTCATTCATAGCTTCCACGGTAATAATAGACATCTGACAGGAACCGATATTTCGATAACTCTCATTCCTCTTACTATCGATCTGCATAACGAGCAGTAACGGAGCTCTACGATATCCCCGGAATGCCGTTTATTCAGCATTTGTCCCTGGTATCGTGGATAGGCCAGAAACACAGAGACATCCAAAAAATTGACTTGCAAATAAATCCGTCAATCGAATAGCGTGTCTAGCTCTGTTCGTCCCGCGATTCTTTCCTATAAAACGAGAGACACCCCGTGGGTCGTTATCGTCTATTTCTCGAGTTGAAAAACTCGCGAATCGATGAGTCGAAGAAAAGAAATATCCGGCCTTTGCCGAGGTGAATTGAAAGGAAGCACGACGAGCGAAAGGATCGCATTGAAATCAGAAATGAATGTCCAGGATACGTCGGCGAGTTAAAAAAAAAAAAAAAAAGAAGAAGAAGAGACCTACCCTTCCCCCTTCAAGGAGCCCCCTTTATCTCAAGTTTTATTTTCATCGCCGCGACGCCGCGCTTCGGCTCGAAGAAAGGAGGGTCGATGGTCGAAAAGAGAGTTACACGAACAATCGAAAAAAAGTAGTCGAGCTGTGACGCGATGGGAACGAATCGAGCCATCCGAAACTCTCGAAGGATTTTTCGCCCTCGCTCAGAAAGAAGTAAAATCAATTCTGGGAGGGGAGGAAAATAATCGATCGAGCCGAAGGGGTTGAGTGTAAGCAAACCGCGGATACTCTACGACGACGCTGTCTCTCGTTAGTTTGCCATTGAAAGAAATCCTTCGTTGATATCTGTTCCTTATAGAATCGTCGATTAGCCACTGCGAAGACAATTGATCCTGCTTGCACGCTGTTCTTCCAATGACGTTCACGACGCAGAATTGTTTTCACCGAATTTTATCACGCATATTACAGAATTGGAACATTCGACACGTGAAACAGGAGCAACGGTTGTTCAAAGATATTTATATCAGAGCATTTCTACGACACCTTACCACAGGGGAAAAGAACGAATTATGTACCAAGTGTAGCTTTACAAGAGTGATTAATTTTACTTCCTAAAAGAACAGGCCGACAACGGTATTGTCGATACGAAATATCGAGAACGGTCTCTCGCCACCAAATTTTTAAACGTCTACGATGCTCGTGGAGGCAGTGCAAAAAAAAATAGCGAGCAAAATCAGCAAACAGTATCCCCCTTCCAGCCGTTAATTGCAAGCTGAATCACCAGGCAGGTAATAACTTTTGGCTGGTATCGATCGTTCACCGGGTTTCTGCGACGCCGAGTAATTCTCGGCGCATTATTCGAATTCTATCGGCGTGCTGTTCGATTCGATATTAATAAAACAGCGTGCTTTCGTGCCGCAATAATAAAAGGGCGGGGAGCAAGAGGAAAGAATATACTTTCATCAGCGAAGTGACGTAACACAGCAGCGATTTTATATTTCTCCTCGTTTTGTCTTTTTTCGTTTTTTTCTTCTTTTTCAAGCTCGATGAGCTTCCCCGTCACTCTGCTGTCTCGTTTCGCAGTGAGGTTCAGTAAATTGCGATCTCTCCCTTTTTTCCCCTAGATTCCCTTATTTGTCCTTCTTTTGCAACGCGCCCCCCCCCCTCCCTCTCACAGCTACCCTCCTGAAAGCCTCCTGCCTTTCAACGATCAACCCCTCTCTCTTCCCTGTCACGTGCACGTGTCGACGACGTGTCCTTTTCAGGACGTCTTGTCGCATACACGGCAAACGTACTCACGTGTGCACACACGTGGGTACAGGTAACTAATAATAAAAATGAAGAAACAAATATGTACGCGCATGCAACGAGTAAACGAGACGTCAAGCAGTGCCAGCGGGAAGCTGAAGTTTCATATAAATATTGCAAAGGGTTTATCTTTTTCCACAAAGAACAGAGATTGTTTGATGGATTGTTTTCTGTTGTTCGGAGTTTTGTTTTCACGATTATCATTTCATGTCATTTCATCTGAGGCAGAGATTTTATTAACGAAAACATCCGAAGAAATGATGAATAAAAGTATTATGGGTAAAAATTGGCGACACCTCGTTACGCGAACCACTTATTGCTAACGACGACGTTGTAGGGCAACAGAGAGTCATACGCGAAACGGCGCTTAAAGTTATTTTCATAAATGGTAAAAAATTCAACGGCACTACGGCCTCGAAGAAATACGAAGGATCGCGAAGTGTTCTAACGAGGGACTTGATTCACCATGTTCAGCGAGGAATAATTGACATAGCAGCGTATGTGGGAATTAAACTAATTATTATCCACCCTAACTTGAGACACAAACGATTAACAACAGGTGCGAAAGCGTGCATTAAAAGTGAAATTTCTATAAATTCTGATGAAGCAGAATAGTTAGTGAACGAACGATAATCGTGTTCGGTAATAACCGAATAAAACAAATCGTCGCAAACATGTTTGCAACCATCGCGGCAGTAACAAGAAATTAAAACTGTACGTCGCTCCGCGAGAGAATATATCTTTGAAAAAAAAAATGAGTAACAAGATCATGAAATCGCGCGGAAGTACTAAAGCGAAAGAAATACGCGCATTTTGGGAGGTAGAGAAGGTAGAGGGGGGTTGAAGTGCAGAAAGAGAAAAAGAAAGCACGGCAGCCACAAGCAAGAGGAATAAATAAACCTGGCGCCAGTTTCGTTTCTACTCGTTCACCGGCCCAACAGGGGCACCTCTTTTTCCACGAGAATAAAATTCTGAAATGCCGATCGGGCATGCGAACGACATTTCTTTACGCGAAGCAATCCGACGTATTAAGAACGCACGAACTACATAGTCGTCTTACACTGTTACACGTGCACTTCATTTTCCGCTTATCTTGAAAAAAAAGCACCATATTTGTACGTTCGTCCCGTTGCATAAAGCAAGCAAACATCAAACGTTCGACAACGATATAGTATTCGATTTCATAACGTGATATAATATTTAGAACTAAATTTTGCAAAGTAATGCAGAAATTAGGTGAATAAAACATAGATCGGCAAGAAACTCTAAGCTAAGAACTAAGTATCAAAATGTAAACAAAAGGCCCGAAAAGATGAAGACGTTTTTATAGACTTCTAAATTACCTCCGAAGAATTCTTCACTTTCCTCTAAACACGGACCGGAGATACCGCGTTACGCTTAAAACGACCCGATAATTGCAGGCGGGGGACAAAGCGCGACGTGAAAAACGTCGAGAAGATAACCGCGATAAGACAAGGCAATCGAAAACGAACGGAGGGACGCGCCGACGAAAGTGGTGCTGGCCGAACAAAAAGAGGGGCTACTCGAACGAGCAACCTACCTTCGATACCCGCTCGATGACACGCGCAGTTTTCCTCGTGGCTTCGCTCGCGGATAAATCTTACACAGAACATGTCACTTTCTCGCGCGACCATAAACTACCGTGGGCGACGAACGACTGCGAGGAATTCGATAATGGAAATGCAGCACGACGGCGTCGTTGGCCCCTGGTATAACCAGTAAAACCGTAGACGCTCGAGAGCTGCAAGAGGAGCACCGGTGGAAAAAAAGGCGAGAAGGAGAGAACGAAAGAACGGAGGAGTATAGAAGAAGCGAAAGAGAAAGAGCGCCAGGGAAAATACAGAGAGAGGGTTCAAAGAGTTCTGGCCCTCGCCCTGCAGTATTTTCTCTATGTGTCTACCTTTTCATCCGTTTCGTCGTGGCTCGTCCATCCTGCGCGAACGTGTGCATAGGTGTTACGTACGTGCACGCGTGGCGCCTGTTCCACGTCACTGTGTGTGGACCGCGTTTCACGCTGGTGAACTTTGCCGCACGCGAATGGTACGCGGTATGAAACATTTTTGGATATTGTCGGGGTGTTCGGGATATTTGGTAATCAACAGATTCGTGTGTCGGCCAAATTTTTGGGTTTGCGTAAAGTAATTGATCTTGCGCGGAATGGGTGAGATTGCGGTGAATTATAAGGTTTGGGTTAGAATGATCCGAAAAAGAATAGTAAAAAAGGGAATGAAAAGTTTGGTTTAAATGACCTGGTTATTTAAGTTGGAATATAGTATAGGTACCAATACGTGATTTCACTGTTGTCCTTTGGAAATCGAAATAATTGTTATGGATTGAATTAATTGAACAAAATATATAAAATACAAATGTTTTTTTAAGCTCTGCTTAACGGAAGGTATTTAGAGAAATAGAAGTGTAGATGAATATTTCTAGAGATTGCGTAGGTTCATTTATGACGGTGTTAAAAAAACCGTGCAGTATAAATAAATTATCGATCGTCGTTCTTGATAATAACAAGAGAATAATAATAGAGCAAAAAATGTAGGAACGTAATCAACGGTATTATTTTAATCAAATTTGCGAGCAACCTCGACGGTATTGTCGACGCTGGAAATTGAAGGGAAAATGTGATCAGAATCGCGGAAAGTTTACGGAAACATCGCCGGCTGCAGTCGCGAAACTGGAACAATTCCATTCACGCTCGTAAAATCGAGTTTGTTATCCGATGAAAGGGGACGGACATCTCGGGACACGACACCTTTTCCATCAGCTTCGCTCGAGGGGAACTGATTTTTATTCCTGACATTTCATTGAACGTTGTATTTCAAATAGCGGCTCGCGATTCGCGTGGTAGTGCACACAGATTTGTCTGGCAAACAAGCATTCGTATGGATTGTACACGATCGAACACTCGTACGATCCACTTGCATTCGTGTCGAGCAGACGAGCCGCGTCTCGATGAGCCCAGCTTTCGCGAAAGTATTGAGAAAAAGTCCCGAAGAGTTTCGAGGTGCAGAAATAATTTTCGCGGGAGCAGAATTCCGAGAGATCGTGTACTGCGTGTTCCTACCAAATAATTATTAATCGAACCCTTTTTTGCTAACTTTAATCCCCCGTGAGATATTCCATCGTTACCAGGTTAAACGGAACGGCCTGTATAAGCAAACAGAAATAAAGCATTCCGGTTACATTGATAATAAAAACTGAACTAGTACCTGTGCCCAAACTCTTGTCGAATACTCTATGTACGTGTAACGTATATGTGCATTGATGTATTTCACGATTTATCGAGAAACTTCAATCCCGTTCAATTTGTCTTCGCGCACTGATATCAACGGGGAAACGAGCCCCAGCAAACGTGATCCGTGCATTCATATTTTACAAACCGTAAAATCGGAAAGCAAAAACGTGTGTTGCAGCGCGAGTTCGCGCTTCTGTACCCGTTCGGCGAATAAAAGAACGCGTTCGTACGAACGGTCTATTCATCGCCCCCGAATGTATTGCTTCCCCTTTTATTTCGAAAGAAACGCGGCCAATCGATGTATCACGGTGATACGAACGAACGAACTGAAGATCGTCACGGTTAGGGCACTAGGTGCTTGACGGAATGTTGGACACTAGCACAGTTTACCCCGCGGTCGAGCGCATCGAGCAAGGTGCCGAGCGTCCAATTAATTCCGCGTCCCGACGCGACCGGTGACAGGCGTTCGACTGATTTTCACGTCTGTCAACTCATTTGCCATCGAACACCCCGGCGGCAGCCCTGATTCGCGGGTTGTCTTCATGGGGTTCGCGATAATTGCACGCGGAGTCGCGCAACCGTTTCGAGGGGGTGGGAAGATCGTGAGGGGGGCTGTTACTGCTTGCACGAACGAGGGGGGCACGTGTGCGACGTGCAGGTGTAAAATCTATACAGGCGTATACACCGGAACGCGGCTGGGTACGAGCTGCGTATTAAACAAAAGGAATGCGCCGGAGGGACGCGTGTTGCTATGCGATGGAAAATCTATACGCCGTTAACGTTATTTACGTGCGCGATGCAATTTAAGCGTTCCTCTTCGCGCCGTTTCGTTCTCTTCACGTCAATCCCGACGATGTATCGGGGAATAGTGGATTCGAGAAATTGCTGGCGGATTGAACGAAAATATTTATTTCTTGCATTTGTCGCGCGACAATTGATTGTAATAATTTGCGAGCACGTGCGCGTGAATAGTAGCAGACATTTTTCGTCGAATGGGTAATGCAGCAGTTGGTACCTTGCATTGCGATTCATTATTATTATTATTATTATCGGGTGTTCCTGCTAAATGAATAGGCGTACCTTCGTATTTTCTTCGAACATATAACTCCGAATTACAATAATTAACCAAATGATATCGGTGCACCTTGATCGTTTCACGATCAATAACTGTCGCTGTTCACAATGCGGCAAGCATTTAAATAATCTCGTACTCTAGTTAAAAAAATACCTTTCCGAATGTAACGGCCATTTCGTCCGTGAATCCCAGATAACCAAAGATACAAATACGCCAACTCAATAAACTAGTAGCACAACACCTTGCACATTTGCAATTGTCCCATCACACCGTTCCGCGCGACCTAACCCACACCACCGTGGAACATCCATCAATACCGATACGCGTCGCAACTCCCGCGCATGTATCCCCAACGATACATAGAGTTTTTCGCGAACCCAGGTGTATACATATTTCCGTGAGATGAGCGGGTGCACTGTCAATACGGTTTGTGCCTTTAGAGAGTCGCTCGTATTCCCTCCCGGTGACACTCCAAACCTCGGTGGCACCACACCTGAGCGTCAGAGTCGCGCGACACGCGTTCGAAAGACGGGGCAGACAGTGCAGAGAGAAAGAGAAACGGGGGGGCGAGGGAGGTGGCAGTGGTTGCAAAAGGTTAAGGGCCGCGGAACCGAGGGGGGCGTTACGAAATTGACGAGGGTGAAAGTCGCGATGAATCTTCGCCATGGAAGACATCAAGGTCTTCCCGGGAGCTTTCCACTGGAACAAAGAGGCGCGTCGAGGCGAGAACCGATTTCATACGCTCCTCGGTCCTCGGCTCGCGTACCTTTCCGCGCTGGAACGGTCGGCAACGATTCTCTAAAACGTTTCCCAATGTCTGCGGCGCTTCTTTATTTGCCATTTTTGACAACGGGGCGGCCGAAGTATGCAATTAGTTGGAGCATCGACGATGTTAATGCTCAGTGGCTGCGAATGGATAAATTGCTCGATCGAATACTTCGTACAGAGACGGTGCGAATGAAATGAGTGAGAGCCGAGTGGTATACCGTTCGTAATATATTAAGGGAGCGATAATTTACGAAGAATAATACGAAGAATACGTAATTGGCATTAAATATTCTGAACAGTACGACTCGATTGGCATTTAGTTTTATAATCCTGGAATACGACTACCCGCTAGTTTAGAAGAATATGAAACTTGGTAACAGAAATTTTGCAAGGATTCGATTTCTATTTTGACATAATATCTAGTAGCCGAAATATGTTTCAATCAACCCACTCGCCAATCGTTGATTTCGTTACGAATATACCGGAGAGAAATGATTTCCACTTATTTACAAATAAATAGACGACAATCTTAACGGAAAGATCCCCTTTAAAAATTAAAATTTTTCCACCCCATTGATACACGTACAATTTCTATAAATCCATTGCAGATTATCGAATAACGATCCCTAGTCACTCAAACGAAATCACGAAATCATAAGGAACAAACGAATTTAACGTTCGAACGAATCTTTGGAAATTGTATACCGCTCCATCAGAGCGGAGTTCTCTTCATTGATATTTGACGATACGGGCTCATCAAGCGTACGCGCGTCAAGATTTCGCTTCGATAAAAAACGGCAGCGTGTTTGCATAACAAACGACCCGCAGGAGGCCAGCATACCGATTATTGCAGGGGGCTGTTAGCAAAGGGAGCAAAATTCGCGTCAGTAAAGAGCTCCGCATGGGTTGCCCGCGGGGAACCTCGCGCTTTTCAAACGAAAATGATAAACGCGAAAACAAAGAGCGACGTTGAAAACTCGTGTAATGAAATGGGCATCAATGAAATTACAATTTCAGAACGCTCGTCTTACGATAAATTATTTAGTGGTGGACGAACGAAAATTTAAAAAGCAAACGATAAATGTATAGCTGTATAGAATTTTATAAGGTGGAATTGCAAGATAATGTAGCAAGGGTGTATCAAAAAATATACGAGTGCTATCAATATGACATAAAACGTTTTGAAGTTTCTTCTTGGAAAGTTCGCTACTGCGTGTATTTAAAGAATGGCGAAAATCAGGTGCGAATTTGTATTATTAGCTCTGCTCTTTGCTCATTTCTGAGTGTACGTATCGGGGCGTAGAATCGGCTTCTAATTGCTCATAAATAAATTAATTTTCCTTCTACTTCGATTTACCATGGGGAAAACGCATCAAATTTGAAATTGCTGCTGAATAATAAATGCTCCGTTTCGAAAGCCATTGTGTCCGACTTCGCTTAAACATAATCTACTTCTAATAAATGCGACAGCTTTAGGTACTTGAACAGGCACTAGATTGAGCAAACCGGCGTTCCCAAGTTTATCAATTTTCTATTAAAGCAACGAACCCACGAACTTGTACATTCAATACAAATTACTTCCATCAGAACAATTTAGAATAAGCGCCACATAAATCGTGACGATGTTCAGCAAACTTTCACATGTATGAAAACTCCGTTCCTCGGAGGAGCGAATAAATTTTCCCTCAATACGATGCCCATTGTTGCTACGATCTGCATTGCTTAATTAATTTAATTCTAACGGGCTTAATGGAGAACGTATGAAAGATCCGCCTGTTAACCCTGGAACAGGAAGGCCGATAGAAGTGTCTAGGAAATTTTTATTACCACACTGTCTCACGGTATATTGAAGGAAATACATAGTCCCCTTTGAAATACAGGATCGCGGTGCCGGCACTATTCAACATACAACTTATACCACTTCGTTTCCCATCCGCCTCGTCTGTCCATCTTTTCTATACCAAGGAGTATCGTGTAATACATTGCAGTTCGCTTCGTCTCGTGTACGTGTACGTACTGTATGCATTGTGCCTTTACGTTCTATTCACCGTGTGCATGTACGTGCATGCATACCACATCGTATGCGTTCGGCGTTCGAGATAATAAGAACGTGAAATTACGCGATTTGCGAACAATCGGCGCGGGATAATAAAGTGGAAGTACATATGTGTTGGAGGAATATGCAATTTTCGTTAGATACGTATGGAAGGATGGTATTTTAGTTTCGATATTGCGATAGTGTCTGCTCGAGGGAGAAATAAAGTGAATAAAATTGTAAAGAGAGATTGCTTGACTAGGTTTTTAATAATGAATAGAATCATAGAGTGTGTAAACCGAAGGGTACTAGAAGATACTTTGAGAGACTCATATCTCTTTAAGAATGTATTGCAGAAAAAGAATTTTTATAGAATTGTTTCTCAAATCAGACGTTGAACAATTTTTAAGTTTTATTTTTAAAATATAAATCTTCGTGTTTGTCTACAGTGCGTATGAAGTTTAAATGATATTGATAGCTATGAATGTAAAAGGAGTAAATGACGTGCCTTTGAAAAGTGTCATTGAACCAGAAGCCACTCAGCTTCATTAATATTTCAATGATAATTAATGCTGTAATGCACAATGGGTACTTATACCAACTTAACATCTTTATATTCTATTCAGACGACTGATCTCTATTAATAAAACCGGCGACACAAGCGGGATATATAATAGAACTAACATGACCTACATTGCCATTAATTCATGATGAGAATGCACTCCGTGCCTAATCTAATGGAAACAACGATAAAAATGCACCGCAGCTATACAATTTACCGCTGCACTTTTGTTTGCGTACGCGATAATAAACGCGTATTTCTTAGTATTAATAAGAAATCGCGAGACGAATCACTGCGCCATGAAAAAGAAGCTGGTAACGTATTGCTGCCGTGCAAGCAGATTCAGCGATAGGTGTGCGTCCTTTATACGCGAGAAGCGTAGAGTATCCTCGTAATATTTTATGAAAAACAGCGATAAACTGATACGAGGCAGCAGTAAACTGGCCAAGTGAAAGGATAGAAAAGGAGGATGTGGATGTAAAAAATATTTCTGCGCGGATATAGCGCGAGATTAAATAAACATCGCGATAGCGGGACGGGTAGTACGGATCTCGAGAAATTCTGAATAACTTAATCGATAAGCATGTACAGATAATACAGTTGCGTTAATAATTTTGCATTATGAATAAATAATACGATACACGTTCGAAGGTGTGGTTTTGTACGACTAGTAAAAGCTTAACTCGTTGATATCACAGTTGATGAAACTAAATTTCAACCATAATGAGAATCTGGTTGATTTGAATGTCGTCGTGGCATCGAAATAATGTTATATTAATGGCAATAAATACAATTGTAATTAAAATTTTGAATAGTTTTGCGTTTAATATTGACGCAGTACTTGAACGCGTATCAATGGACAAATTTACAAATAATTGAAGCCTTTTATTCTTGAAATCATCAAAAGAGTTCACTTTTTTACACGCTGCAACTACCAAACGCTATGCAATTAAGACGTGTGCGTGAAAATTTTACGAGATTAATTCGGTGAATTTTTAAAACCCGCCGCGTAAACTCTTATTCATTCCATTCTGCTTTTTTTTTCTTTTTAATACGAGGAACTTCATTTCTCACTTCACCGCTATTACTCTTTCATGGCTGCACTCGTTTCAAACAAATATTTCACGGGGCTCCACAATAGAACAAAGTTCAGTTGATCCTAATACGAGTCTATTTAATTTGCATGCGAAATTCAGGCCGGTAGAATTATTCTTCGGAAACGAAATTTATCCCGGCACAATTTCGAAGTAACTCGCAATCGTGAATAATCACGGCTATATTTGAACAGTATCCATGGTGGCACGTGTACTGTACCCTGGAAAGAATTAAGTGACTTGCTGGTCACAAGCAAGGAAGGGACGAACGAAGGCAGTAACTCACTTCCTCGGCGAAGAAAGGACGGAGAAAGATCGAAGACCTGGCTTTCGTAAAGAAACTGTGCTAATTATAAGCGCAAGCTTTTGCACAGTTTAGCGCTCGTTATTTACACGTTTTGAATCACTCTGTAAAGTCGGGGATTACTCGCGTGCCTCGTCTTAAACTTTCTCGACGGGCAACGAGATAAATCGAAATGGCTAAAGCAATTTCATTAATATTTCATCCTGCGTTTCGTACAAGATCAGCCTAAGAAAGCTGTATTACGGATTACGATAAAATTAAAACAGTGTTATGATAACATGCTCGTGATAATATATTCTCAGGGTGTATACCCGATGCGATATTCCTCTCGTTTCGATTCCCCGACAAATTCTTCCAACCGCAGTGAAACATTTCAATTGAATAATGCCACAAACATATCTCGTTTCATCGCTCATTAAACGGCACTTGATCGAGGAGGATCGAAACACGGAGATAGAAAATTCAGAGAACAATACGAATTAATTCCACCTGTTTAGCACGCTGAATTTACAGTTTAGTGCACCCACGGTAACACCGGCATTGTGCGAACGTCACATACGAACTGACGTCAAGGACAACGGGAAAATTTGCATCGCGTTCAACCCTTCCAAAAGGTACGTGACTCTCCTGCGCGGTAACAAAGGAATATTTGATGTAGTGAACTAGAAAGATAATTAAATCTTTTCAGTTCATTAACGCGTTTAACAATCACAAAGGGATACTGTGGCAAAAACTTGGCCACGAACCTGACACCATTTTCATCCCCCTCGGCCGTCCTGCTGTTATTGAAGGGCAATTCTCGAAACCAGTGTATAAACCGGTACACACATACGCACACGAATAAGTATAGTATTTTTAACTCGAACGAACGCGAGCGCGAAGGAGATGGCACAGAGAAAGCGAAATATTTAAGGGGTTTAGAGGAGCCAGTGGTTCTCTGGATAAAGGACCTTGGATGTTGTAAGGTGAGCCATAGGACAAATATGCCCCCCTTTTTTTCTCTCTCCCATTTCTTTTTTTTTTTTTTCTTAATACACAGTGCACTTGTATACCGGCTTGAGAAGGGTACACAGAGTTTAGCGCGCATACCAAGGAGAAAAAAGGGTATAGAGAATGAAACTGGGAAACAAGGAAAAAGGAATATTAAGGATCTTTGAATAGCGTGCAGACCTTTGCGCCAAGCAGCAGTCTTGAGCAACGGATTTTTTTCGCCTTTCTTTAATATCGCCGCGCGTTGTTCGGAAAAGTTTTAATTACCACTTGCCACTTGCGAGAATGTTACCGAGCGGAATAAATTTACGTGGCTCTGTTCCCTTAGTTGCCGGGCCTCCAATAATTCAAGGATTTTTTAAATTGGCAAACGTTTTTCATAAGATATTGGGAAAGAATAATTTCAGAATAATCTAAGAACGTTTATAGAAAAATGATACATCAATTCCGTTCTTTCTTCAGTTCAGTTTGATTTACTTTGATAAATATTATATAGCGATATAAATATGTTTGTGTCAGGCTCGATACGCGCCATTCTATAACGCAATACTTTTATTTAAAAGAATAGATATACATATCTCGTACTTGCAAAATATTTCATTAAATAAACCACTGAATCACTTTCAATTATATGTACCAATGTTAAGAGAGCAGTTGCGATACATTCTTCCTCGAATCAGCAATAAAAATGAATTTACGCGGATGTACGTACCACTCATTCTCGCCGATATATTTCACGTATTTCAATGTTATATCTGCACAAGTATCCTCGCTTTCATTACAATCTTGTTCCAGTGTGCTGAGAACCACTGGCTCCTCGGGTGCTTCGGGGTTAAAGACCGGGTGCAGGTCTTACGTCTGTTTCGCGACTTCAATTTTCTCTCGTTGTCTTTCTCGTCGTTTCTCGCCTGTTTCCTTTCTCTTCCATCCTTCGCCATCCTTCCCACTATCTTTGTTCATTCTCAACCCTCTCTGTACCCCCACGTCAGTTACTTTCTCTCGTTCTAACGCGCAGCGAATAAAAAAAGACAGTCCATATCGACGCTGACGAATACGACCCGTACGCCTCGTCCTTTTTTTTCCTCTCTCTTTCGCGCTTTAAGGTGTCTCTTTGGGGAGATTCATGCAGGATTACGGGGCTTATGTTAAGCTCGTATCCAGCTAGGGATTGCTTTTCTGGTAAAACGGTTTACCCTACGTAATTCCGTCGTAATTGAAACAAATATTATACGCGGACATTTTTTATCCTTTCGCTTCGTTCGTATGTATTTGACAGTGTCACAGGCGGCACTTCCTCATTCGTATCTATGCTCACTTTCTTATTATATTTATATTGCTTTCGATTTGATTGCATTTCATTCTTTGTTCGTGCTCTTTTGTTTATAACCCATTGTGCTCGTATCTGACTTCCCGGACTCATTATAACGTATGGAAAATTATTTAATGAAATTGGTTGCACGAAATTTCTGGCATGTGTTGCGATAAATTTATTTCGTGAGAATTTTCTGCAACAGCTAATGATTTCCTGCATTCAGTAACGCTAATTGATAGCAGCGAGATAAATTGGAGGAGAAATTGTACGCATGACTGGCCCGCCCGTTGACAAATACAGACGTTTCCGTTTTTTTGCCATCCCCCTTTTCCTCCTTCCAGCTGAGTTCTTTAGAGATTCCTAAGGGATTAGCTGTCACGAGATGAGATCACACCATACCGGAAGATTATACCGTGCAACGCCCGATCTTTCTTTCAATCTGTGACCTCCTGCGACTTCGCATTACAGCACTCCATGTGCATACATATTTTACGCGAAAATAAAATAGAATAAGTCACGGTTCTATAGTGAACTTCAATGGATAAACGCATGCAAACTATATACGTTAACTGAATAGTAATGCAAGTTTTAAAAAAAGAATTTCTCTTCCCTATTAATTTCGCTTTTATTCAAATTTAATCTTTCTTCAAAGAAATGATTTATTCGACACTGCAGACTGAATATAATTATTATATAATTGCATAAATATTTAATAAGGACATCAGGGCGGAACCTTTCATTTCAATATTTAAGTTTCACACAAAAGGGAAGTAAAATATAAAACACTATTTAGGACTTGAAAGGTTAATTAATTCTAAACCCCTGTGTGCATTTTTCAGTGTAATTTTTTGTTATTTTATAGCGATAAAATTTGGCATTATCTGCTTTTCACGATCTACCTATTAAAGGTTCTTTAGGTAACCAGAGATTTATTGCAGGCTTAGCGGCGAGGTCAATAAGCGTCTGTGTGCTGTAGCATTTCATTCCTAGGCTCGTAATAATGCTACATAATTCCCTCACTAATTGAAGCAAACACCGTGCCGCGCATGAATCGCACGCGCTCACTGAAAATTAAGTAATTTGCAACGTATATGCGTACGCATGCATGCTTGCAAACAGTAGCGTATATATTATGGAGGCTTCCGTAAATAAAGCATAACTGCGGGATCGCGCACTTCATAAAATTTCAAATACCGCATCAATGATTTATGCGCACTCAGACTCAAACTTTTAACAAGAAATTTAGCAACAGTTTCGATACTTTGGAATAAACTTAATATATTGGACAATCAATTATAAAATTTGAAGGAAAAGCTTTGAAAGAAATATATTCGGCTACTTTTGTGACAGTAATTTCACAATGATAAGTAAACGAATGTATGAATATTACATGGTTTTTCACTATCGTGACGAATTTCGTGTTAAATTCTACATTTCCCTTAGATCTTAAAAAAAAATTGCAAACTCACATATATGCATATAGAGAATACTTAATCGTTAATATGATCAGAACAATATAATAGTGTTTTAGTAATTTTTCATATTAATGGCGCCTCAATTATTTCACGCAAAATGGCTATTATATCGAGAGAATTTTTCGTGCAAAGAGAGAGCACCAGCTGCGACTTTTTTTTACCCATGGAAAGGTGGAAGAGGGTTGCAAGATACGTCTGTGGGGTCCTGGTACTCGGGTACAGGGCCGCCATATAATTTATCGAGCTTTCGGGGCAGCGGAAGTAAAGTTGTCACTGTGGGCTACGGCTCCACTGTTCCGTTTTATGAAAACGATGATTTCCGGGGAAAGATTTCCCAGGGTGGTCGTGTCGACTAATTTGAATTTAATCCGAACAAATCATTCCTCGCGTCTGAAACGATCTACAGTGAGGCTGAATGTCAATAAAAAGCAAAGCATTCACCCTATCTATTTATTTATTCAAACTATTTGATCGGTGTTTGAAACAAACTCCTGTTACGTAACTGAAAGCGTAGTTGATCTAACACATTGTTAGGAAATAAGCTTTAATTTTTATGCAGAAATGTTTTTTCTAATAAGAAATAATTTCTAATAACAATAGTTAGTTCTTATCAAATTAACGAAACCTTTTAATGTAATATGAAAAATGGAACGAACAATTCCATCGCGACAATTTATCAAATGTGAGTAAATATTAGCACTCAGTACAATTCGTTTATAAGTTCACTAAATAACGCAAATGCTTTACTATCCTTTGAATAAAAGGTAAATACCTAGTTTCAAAGTAAATCTTTCTTTATGGATAAGTACTCACAATCGTAAATTAATATAATTTAAAAATTAATTTATTGGGATGTATAATTACTGATATATTACACTAAAATGAAGCAGCATCATTAATTGACACCATGCATTAAAACACCGATACTGTCATCAATAATCCCCAACAGTATACATATTGCCGAAAATTTGAATTCTCGCGAAAGGTCCTTTGAACGAATCTTTCACATCTCATCAGACATCATCATCCCCGCGGAAATCTGGTCCTAGGGTTACATAAATCAGTCACCGTGACCTAGTCGCATAGAGCCTGTCGCCTAGGCCCTAGGCCGTCTATTCCTTGCAAGATGAACGATGGAAATGGAAAAATGAAAACGACGAAGGGCTCCTAAAATAATACCGTAAACCACGAACGACGGCACGTCTTGTCTACGGCACGTATGCACGCTTATGCGTGCCCCTACATATATTATGAACACGTTATAGGACGTGGAAGTCTATTTCGAACCGAAAGACATTTCTGTATCCAGCAGCTCGCAACATACGGGCTTTGATACAGCCACCATATATACGAGAGAAGTGCATCCCCCTCGAACTAACCAGCGGCTCTCAACCATGTAAACAAGTGGGGTAAATAAACCCGCGACGGTAGAAGAAAAAAAGGTTCGTGCATAAAAAATGATTTAGATTAAAAGTTTACGCCCTATCGTGTTTTCGTAGCTCTCAATTCTCCCTGGAAGAATAAATACGGCGAGTAACGAAAGCATTTGGACGGTTTAATACGGGCTGCGCAAAAATTGTGAGAAACATTGCGATTCATTTGACTAAATTATGTACAAACATCTAATCAATATATACATGAATTCTATGATTTGTGTAATTAATTATCTATCAAACTCGTATGTATTAATATAATCTTTCGTGCAATATTTATGCAGACGGCATAATTATATATTCGTCGGCAAACACGTGCACTGACCTACGAATTCGCTCACGCAATCAGGAAAGCTACCTAAAACGGGATAGAAATCGAAAGCTCGATACCCTAATAATATGCGACAATAAATTATAAAATTGCATAAAGTCGGTCTTCATTCTCTAATACAATAAACAATAACGCCAACGGTATAAACGCAACCCGGGTATCACAATTACGATGCAATTAAAATTCGGATCCTCGGCTCGAGCAGCTTCAAAAGTACGCGTTTCATTAGCGACGCGCCTATCCCGTACGCAAGTCACGAAGCTCGGGGTCCTCTTTCGCTTTCGTACGGTTTCGTTGATTATTCGCGCGAGTTGGGGACCACTGTAAATCGGCGTGCACATCTGGCCGTAGCCACCCTGGAAACGTGGGAGTTGAGAGTAAAGTATAAACTATGGGGTGCCACCCCATCTCCATCTCTACCCTGTACCGGGGCCCGCCCCCCCCCCAACCCACGGCCGCCCCATAGATGTAGGTAATATCGTCGTCCGCACGAGCCACCCGCCACGCTTCTGTGTACTTGTGTACACACAACGCCCGCTATCACTGTGCCTATCCGCCAATCTAACAGAGTTTCGCGACGCGAATATACGTGTTCACACGGAACAGGGTGACCTGGCCGGGGTGCATCTACGCGGATCTGCACGATCGCCAAAAGTGTGTACACATACGTATGCACGCGTGTGTACAGCGGACAGAGGCTCGCGCGGATAAAACGTACGCGTGCATATACTTTTGTCAAACGCAGTGGTCCACGCCTGTGTAAAGTAGAACGACTGATAGGCATACGCTTAACTGGGATACAGGGGATCGTGTTACAGCGGTGTGCGTAAGAGAGTGATGAATATGGGGGTGGGAGAGGGTTGGAAAGGGAGGACAAGGTCGACGCTCACGCAAGAGAGGCTATATATTTAAAAGGGACACAGGGTCGCGTATATGCCCCCATGGAAGCCAGTTTCCATGGTGGTCCAGATCTCTCGCGGCAGCTAGAAATTCGCAAAGGGTTGCTAAAAGCCATTCACGGGGCTAATGGCTAATGGGGTGTTCTTAACGCGGCATCGAATCTGCCGTGCCCCTTGGCAACCGCGTCGAATCGTCCCGTCTTAAAGGGCAAGCCTTGCGTGTCCCCGTGCGGTTAGAAGTTTCGTTAACAACGGCGACATTCCTTTGAAGTATTCTTTGAAGTGTTCTTTGATTAAACTGACATAGTCGGGGGACAGAAGATATTGATATCAGAGGAGAAACGATTCGAAGCGATTTTGTTTCGTATGATATTGAAAGGCTTGACTTAAACAGTACGTGTTATCTTCTTTTTTACAAATAATTCTTGTGCCCCAAGATGTGATTGTAAATAAATTATTTATCAGTAAATCCGACGGCCGGATTTTCCATTGTTGAAATGGACACAGTTATCCATATAACGGTTAAAGGGTAAAAAGAACAGAATATAAAATTAAGTATTTGTTGCGTATTTGTTTTTCGATATAAGTGGGAGAAATGGACTGGCATAAAATCGCAAACAAGTTCAATAAATATGCGTGGCCGAAAAATTGGTAGCATCGATCATGTACAGATACAGCGAAGGAAAATCGTGAAATATAACGAAGGGGAAACCGACGCGTCGCGACGCCCGGCGTCGAAGAAACGAAAGGGAATGCCAGAAACAGATAAACTGCAGGCACTAAAAGATCGTGACAGGATATTACTTCGTGGTAACGGTTCGGAGTATGTACTGGCCCGCTAATGACTTTCCATTAAAAGTAGTTTGTTCAAAAGGGTGGCGGAGAAGTTAGGTAAAAAATGTCTTTTTCCCTTCCTTGGTCGTTCTTGTTTGCCTGAGTACCTAATCCTTGATAACACGTCGGTTTTTAGATTCCCTTTCGAACGTATTTTTTCTTACGATGGTAGCTTTGCTATTGAATATCGAGAGCACGAAACGCACGGTTTCTTTATTTATATTGGACAATAATTTCCCCTTTTCGTGGATTTTAATGAGATTACGGTTAAGGCGGATAAGGTTCAGATCAGCCAGCTGTTTCTCTGTCAACCCACCGCATTGAAGTGGCTACTTCGGGGCTACAGATATTTATCTTTCGGATTGTAGAAACGTTTTGGAGCATCGTCGAAGAATTCAAATTTTGTTTCTGGATATTATACTTCCCCCCCTAAAAATATTACGTTTTCACTTAATATATAAATCTTGAATTTCGTATGTAACACGAGTCATAGCTTATCCTAATGCAGCGTAATATTTAACTATTTAACGCGTAGGATGAGTCACGCGAGGTAACGCCTAGCGGCTACCGCGGATCCCATGGGATCCATAAATATCCTCCAAGTTGTTCGAAGTACGTACATCTAAACTTCATAATTCAATAGACTGGTTGCGCCAACGCAACCATGTGATAACGCATTACAAATCCAAACTCGTTAAACATCGTGCGAACAAAGGTGAGAAAATCTGACGAGCTTAGAGCGATTCACAAGTGCGTTCACATGGTTTTAAACTTCATTCACTTTCGAGTGCTGTCAAATAAATTTCTTGATCACTGTAATTATACCAATAATTAAAACGCGCCTGTCAACGATAAATTAACTCGTTTAACCCCAAAAAGAGTAAAAGCTCGTTGAACCCACGGGTCAACAAATTTTTACCTAAAACTGTTTCGTTCGTGCAACAAATTCGCAGGTGAATCGTTCATAATTGAGCACACTTTTAAATACAAATTCCGATTACCGTACTTAAATCGAAAAGAACTTAAACATACTTAAAAATCCTTAAAGCGTCTCATGGCTCAGAAGTTCTGATGAGCTAAGGTTAATTATCAAATCTTATGAACAATACTTTTCAAAATTACGAACAAAGAGGAAATCGAACGTGAAACTTACCAAGTTGCGTTTGATGCGTTGGCGTCGGAGCTGGTCTGACTTTATCCGGGGGACACCTTCTGGTGGCGGCTACGGTGGCAGGTAAGGGTATACTCGTCGCTCCACCGCCGGGACCACCACCTGCACCACCGACGGCCGACTGCTTATTGTACGGAGACGGCAATCTGGAACAAAGAGATCAATTTAGAAAGCAGCCTCCCAATGGAGTCGTTACAGTTATTCAAGCTGAGATCGTTTGCCGCCCTATTCAAACGATAGCTGTAGCGAATCAAGGAGATTCAGTCTACGTGTTCGTTTTTTTTCGTTCGGATACGACTGCAATTCTGCCTTCGATGCATATGCATACTCGTGGAGAAATAGACGTGTGCGAATTGAAATAGAAATTTAGTTCATTCCGATATGATCACTCTTGTTCAGGCCGTTGTAGTTATTGTTATTATTGTCATTTCTAAAAGAATCATCATCGTGGGCGAAACAAGTGGAAAGATTTTCAATTGGAACTTGGCGCTTCTTTCGTAGTACAAGATTCTGGAAAAATTATAGATTGCTGCTTGGGAGTCTGAATTTGATATTTTGAGAGTTGTCATACTGTTGTTATACGGTGTGAAGAATGTGTGTTAAAAATTCTGGGTAAAAAAGTATTGTCCTTTGCTAGCCCGAAACCTAATAGTAATAATAGTTAATTAGCAATTTCGACATGTACATCGCCCGGTCTGTACATACATATATATAACATTTACAATTTTCGAGCGTCCGAGTACATAAATCATGCGAAGCGCCGCGAAGCGTAACGCGGCGATGAAATTTCATGCCGTCGCCTCGAAACGGAAGCACGGATAGGCATCCGGTAATTACAGCACTAAATTACTTTCCCTGCTCGCCTAGTAATCTCAACTGTATCGTGTCACTCGGTCGACCGTGCGATAATGCGTGCGTGTCCATAAAACGCGTGAGATACCTGAACGCATTACCAAACTTATGCGTGACTGTACAAAACGTATACAGGTGTGCACGCGCATACAATGCGCTTAGCGACTCGTCGAATTTCCGAACGGAAATTCTTCGTCCGCGTAGTCGTTGTATACACGAACGAGACCAGACCCGTGCGCCGCGATGGAAGAAAAGAAATACAGAAAGGAAAAAATGGAATAAAAAGGCGTGATTTAGTTGGTAAAAGCGAGAGTGAAGAGAGGAACGGCAGCGGGTCACTGAGAGAGAAAGGAGCAACGCGTCCCGACGACAGGGGCGGAAAAAGATGAAAACTCGACGAGGGCGTTAACGTTGCCCAAAGAAAACGCTGGTAAACGAGAGAACGAAGGGGGAGAGAACTCGTTGGTGGTCGTTTCGTACTCGTGCCATACACCGTTCCCTTCGACGGAATTCTTTCTTTTCTTTTTTCCCTTACAGCCGTCGTCGTACTTTCCTTTCCGTCGCGGCGAAGGGTGCCGTGAAATCGGTCTGCGCGGAACACTTTTGAATCTGTCTGGGGGGAGACACGAGGGAGATACAGATTTCGGTAACAAAGATGTCCCAATGAATAATGCGGAGAAAATTGTTTTCAGGTGTTTGAAAAGCATCGTCGCCTGCTTCAGCAGTTCGCAATATGTACAATTATTATTATTATTATTTTCTTCATCGCGAAGGAGTTCTTTGCCCTGGATTGACTTGCATTAATGAGCTCTGTCAGAGTCATATTACTGTTGCAACAATTTTTTGACTATTCTTTACGAGCTCAATATTACCGCTTTATTATTATTATTCTCATCATCGCTTGCATTATATTTCTTTGACTGATTCCCCTAACAATCATTGGCTGTATCTCTCAATTTACGTGCCCCATAAATATCTATTTAAACCGCGTTTTCCATAATGAAATTCAAATACGAAAATAATCGAAACCGCAGGAATGTACATATGTACGTCCACGAATAAACACGAGATAGAAAAGTTTGCACGGCGATTGGAAATTGTGTCTGCCGATGTAATCTTTAATCGAAGAATGCAGAAAATCGTTAAAGTAACCACATAGTCAACTCCAACGAAGAATAGATTCCCTCGTGGGAGTGTAAACGAAACAAAACGAGAACGCGGAAGGAAACGAAAGGAAGCAAGACGCTGGGGGTAAAACCCGTGAGGCATGGCGTTCTTGAAACGATGAAACGCGAGGCTACCCCGGGATACGTGAAATGTGTAGTTTCCCCGTAGCAAGTTAACAGCCCCGTTCGTGTATGGTGGCTGCGTCACCAGCGAATGGTAAATATTTGATCTGAACGATGACGTCGGCGAATGGGTGCTCAAAGAAGCTTTTTTTTTTCACGATCCCCGTGCCTGTACCATTATTTAACCAGGTCTCGCATCCCCTTTGTTGACGAATCGGCGAATGAACGGCATCGTTCTCTCGGAAACCGGAGCTCGCAGAATTTAGTTATTCTCGTTTTGGAATGTTTTTATGGAAACGTCAGGAATACGTGGAATCTGTTGTTTTTCGGAAACGAAATTTGCTGACAGCAGAATTTCGTGATTCCGGGAAAGAGATAGCAGTGGCGTTCGGGTTACAAATTTGAATCGAAATATTATTCATTCTTTTCTGCAAAATTTTGGTCGAATCGCGGATACCTATTTGTGGGATTAAATCCGTTACAACATGGACAGTTAAAGTGAATTTAATGCTCCGGCGTTATTTTAGTAATGCGGTTCGCTGTTGCCATTGAATAGGGGGTGGAATGTACTGCAAGGGTAAAAATTGTACGACTGAGAATATTTTAATATCATTTCATTAGCATCTGCGACCGTTGGAATCCCCATTCAAATTTAATCCCAAACATAGAATTAGCACAGCATTTATTTATTCACCGGGCGCGCATCAAACCGCGCCTCAGTTATTCATAGCTTTTCATTCCCAACTTCGTCGTAGCGGCTTGATATAATGTACGTCGATTTAATGAAATAGCTATTCGCGCTCCGGATACCTGCACAGGTATTGATTAATATGCGTGGGCTGCGCTCGCGATCATTTATTTCATCTGATAAAAGCCGGGCTTATTTCCAGCCTAAGGGTCGAACGCTTGAAAACGCTCATGGCCGACCTGTTTTTACGACTCGTATAAAAATTTCGAGCGGCGCGGTTACATGCGTATTATACCGCATAAAGGACGGCGAGGCGTTTATTGGGAGTGTACTTGTACTGATAAGCGGGGTACATCCGAAAGGTTTCCCCGGGATATACGAGGATGAAAGAGCCGTGTCGACTGCGCGATGTTCCTCGCCAACGATCGATACGGGACCGGTTATGTATTTTGTTTAAAATGGAACCAACCGCCCACGCGCTCGAAATCATCTACCTACGCAGGGAAAGTTTAACGTAGAAATCTGTTTCCTTCGATATGGGTTTCGAGAGTTGCAACTGCTTGGCTGTCGGCGAGCTATCAATGATTCTAAACTATCTTTGTCAGCTGGTTGGTTTCCTTTGGAGATGTTTCAAGATTGTGGATTTTATCTGCATTGGAATCGTTTAGTGGCGCAACGTTCTTGGAGCAGTAGCTGGTGGGTACCGTGTTTCAGACAGTGAAGTAGCAGATAGAAGTAAAAGACATTTATTAATGTGAAAGTAATTACAAACGTAATTAATCGGAGCAGATAATTAAAACGTTAGACTATTTTTATTTTACACGATATATAAACACGGTGGCACGATATTATTTCGCCCTAAAAAATTTATACAAAGCGTTTCGCTTGGAATGGTACATCCTAATATCTTGGTTATTCTTGTATGAGTATTTCGCGTGAGGAAAAATTAACTATGAAACGTGGAACAATTTCTCGAAAATCAAGCCCCGTATGTGATATACTATTCTATAGTTTCGACTTATTTTGTCATGCAGAATCACCCCCTTACCATTTGTACCACCGCCAGTCACCGTGCGCCCCGCACAGTCAATCGATAGTTTACCAGTAATACCGTAGAACAGACCTTCGAACTCAAATTTTCTGCTCGCTATTTATTCAACCTTTCGTCCAATGAATGCAGCAGTTGGCCGATATATCACAGGGGCGAACAAATATGTATACCATTGAATAGGAGAGCGGTTCTCAAATCATCCATATTTTGCCAAATGGAAACAGTGGCCCGTCGAGATTTATGCGCGTTTCTATGTCGCACGATCGCGCGACCCGTTGCACGATTCGCTCGAGATTCACAAGGGATGATATATCGACGGGTAAGAGGTCGTTCAGCGGAAAAAAATTGAAATCCTTTTCGCGGATCAGCCGGTGTTACGGTGGAAACGGTGCAATTTCTAAAGAACTGTTTCAATCTCGCAGGGCGAAGGCTGGCGGGACAGCGCGTTTCAGGAATATTTACGAGGGTAATATCGGGAATTAATGTCCACGTGTGGTGTTGCAAACAGCACCGTCGTTGGTCTCGCGTTTTGCAATTCCCGTCGACTTCTATGCAACCAGCCGACGTATTAATACGGCAAGATATGACGTGCTTCGACTGTAAGCACTGCCCCTGCTGTATCTTTGTCTCCCGTTTGTAAGAAAATTGCCGTTTCGAGTGGCGGCGCGTCGTTAAAGATATTATTAAGCTTGTAACATTGGAGACGAGACATTAACGGTGCAAAACTTCCAAGCTCGCGCTTGCAAAGCACGCCCTTTTGCGGATCCCGTTTCGACGTTCAATGTCCTGTACGTAACGGGATATAGCACTGCTTTGAAAGCTCTGCACTAAGAGGCTTAAGCTCAGCACGATGGTCTAATTTAACGTAGATAGACTACGTGTAGTTTCAGTAGTTTGATTGATTACCGTTACGATTTAATCTACGTATACTTTGAATATACTATTCTGTAAAGTGCAGCGAAATAATTCGAGCTTATTAGAAAAAATAATTTTCGAATGTGCAGCTTTCGATTGTAACTAGAAGAATTAACTATGATACTCTGTTCGGGTTCATATGACCCCCGATCCGGATTTCGCATCAGTGCAACGTGTTTCTTTAAAACTTTCAACAGCGATGCTATCCTGCCCAGTTTTGTATCCTACCTTAAAAGGTGTTTGACAAAAAAATTTCTGCTAATCCAAAAGCCAGAACACCCAACATGCACACCGAACCGCAATATAAGGATCAATACAGTGCGTCTGTTTTATAGATCAAATATAATCCTCACGTTTCGGTGTCTATTAAATTTAACCAACTTGCGCTCCAATGTAGATTACCACAATGTCATCATTAAATATCAGCCTCCCTCCGTCTGCAATGGTTGCAACGCGATGCAGTCGAATCGTTATATGGTTAAATGGGGGCTGTTAATTGCAAAACTGGTTATCGACTCGACACACTGCTCTTTTAGTTCCACAAGTGTTATTAACGGGAATGATCGATCATGTAGCAAGTTATTCCATACGCTGCACCCGTGTGCACCTATGCACACACGGGCGCATCATTGATTGTGTCGCGTGCGCTCATGCGATATGGACACGTCGCGGAGACAATTAATGCAGATACATGCGTGTATGCGTATACATATTGCACCCGTATCACCGTAGCTACGCCCAAGAGGGTAGGAGGTTCTGTTAATTACTCAAGCTTCTGGCTTCCATATCGAATGGGAGACCCTCGAGGATCAATATCCGATTTCTCATCCCTGTTATTTCGAGCATCCCCTTTGCACCTTCGCCACCAATATACAGGCACGCTTCAAGAGTCTCGGGATTCTTGGAAAATGTAACGAGATTCTTCACCCCGAACACCTTACACATTTCCGAGCTGCAATCTGCGCGGAGGTGTGCGTGCGCGTGCACGGGGACATTGGAAATCCTTTGAACCTGTGTGCGCGAGTTTCGGGAAGCGAAAGGGGGGTTTTATGGAATAAGAAAGGGTCCGTGGAAGATTCGAGTGCGCACAGATTGAAGAATTGAACATTTCGTTTATGCCTGCTTTTTATTTAGATTTGCTGCGAATTAACTTTCCGTCCGAGCAACATTACCGTTTCGATATTTCGAATAATCTCTTTATCGTTGCGGGAAAATTCGTTCCATCGGCTTTTCGAAATAAAATTGAATGCAGGCGAGGGCGACGCTACGTATAGGATAAAGAATAGACAATTGTGCAGGAACGCCGCACGCCAACTGGTCGAGGAATCAATTTGATGCGCTTGCGACATGGAAATTCGTATGCAAGTTTCGTTTCAGGTAATATCGCGACAATAATCCGTCCGACGATAACGGTATCTTAATGGCAATAATGATAGCTCTCGTCAGACGAACGGCGCCTGCGAGTTCCGTTCCACGCAAAATCATAGTCTGTAACAAGATCGGTTTCAAGAGGCGTAGCTGCAGCTAGATTTTGCCAAATCGTTCTGCAGTCTGCTTTTTACTCGGGATACCACAAATTAGAAGTAAACTCTATGATAAAATTTAAACGGCCATTCTGTTTTAACGATGTTCGGAGATGCCTCGCTAATTTGTGTGCATTTGTGTAAAAAAAAAAATATCTGGGGTGGGTTGCAATAATCGTTGCGCACAGATTCCGAACTAATGATATTAAATATCTAAAGAAACCCTGCGATAGTTTACGTTATTGGAAAGCTTTGTGCCCTTGGAAATATTTGACAATTAAGTGGTATGTGTACAGTGAATCTTGTGGTTGACTGTACACTCCTTGGAGAACGATTTTAAAAGCTACTACGTTTTTGATTTTTATTTTTACGTTCCGCCATGGATCGATAGATAACGTTTCTATGCACCCTCCCTGTCTCATCTCTGGCCATATTGCAATTTAGTTAAACGAACGAGCAAATTAGCCCATGTCTTTCTATATAGATGTGCTTCTGCAGATAGTTTATAGAATTCCACCTGGTTCAAAATGGCGTCCAACTAGGTTTTATATGAAAAATCGTGCGGATCGAATCCGACAGTTTCGCAGTGAGTTAAAAAGGGCAGATTATGATATCGGACTGCGATAAGTATCTCATTTAATGGCAGATATAACGTAGTTTATGACGGAAGAACCGTTGCATACTTCACGAGTTTAATGCGTGTATTTATACTCGTAATAAATGTATTGGCATACTTGTTTGGTTTAATATTGTCAGCTTTTCGCTGACACGATTTTATCTACGAGTGATTATACTCTTAAGAGTATTTGTTAGTAATCATTGACTCCGAAGATAGCTGCTTAAAAATTCAGTACGCTTCATTCCTGTTGAAATATAAAAATCATTTACTCAGAAACAAACGATTCGCTTTCGCACAGAAGTACCATGCAGTAGAACCAGCTTAAGTAGAATTACGCTACTTGCACAACGCCGCAATATATTATACACCACTTATAATTTAGTCGACAGCATCCAAAGCCCAGTCGCGAATCCATCATTTCCACGCGGAAGAATCGTGCAACGTGACCCGGCTGTTACCTCAGACATAAATTTTCGAGTACAATAACAGCTGACATCGGGAGTCATCAGCGTTCTCCAAAGAAACGAGCCCTCTCAGCCCCGTACCCCGTTGAACAATTTTGAACGCGGCGTTTCGAGCACCGTCGTAAAGTAGATCGTCCAGGAGGTAAAAAAGTCGTCTATCGTTAACGAGTAAACGGCGACAAATGACAGGCTTCGACGACGAAGCAACACGTGAAATTACGGCTTTACCGTAACGAGACAAGTAGTCTGAAGGGGCGTAGTTGCCGCCAGGCGGACCTCGTGAAAGCGCGAACGACAGACACGACCGTGTCAGAAGCTATCTTCGAAACTGGATCTAATTGGCCGGTCGATTCGAAAAATCCAATGGGATCGGTCCCCGCCAGTTTCGAAGCAATTAAAAGGAATGACCGTGTGAGCCGTGACGTCGATAGGTATCTCGTGCAGCTTTTACCTGCCGATGTCGAACCCATCGCCGTGTGCCCCGATGGGAGTGCACAGAGGGACGAGAGCATCCGCAGAGAATGTCGTTTCGTATTGTCGCCGTAGGAACAGTTTTGATACGTCGATGTTCCGAGGTTCGTCGAACTGTACTGTTCGGACGCGAAAAAGGAATTCAGGACAGACAGAATATTTGGGGGAAATACGGATAGAGTGGGATATCCCGTAACGAACAGTTTTTATAATTAAATAAAAACGCTTGCAACGGACAGTTCGCCGAGATGAGTATAATTGATGGCTAGAATTTTTCTATAAATTTACGAGTGCGTGCAACGCATAAAATGATAAGTCGCGGTAAATTAAATCTATAATACGCGCATCTTCACGCGCATCCCGTAACGAACAAGGTTTCAGAACGAACGTAGTTCACTGCAGGACACTCCGCTGGAAACGGATTTCGCACCGTCGAAAATCAATGTTTGCGACTTAAAAAATTGACAGGGCTATGGTACGTTTCGTGAATCGATGTCGACTGAAGAATGTAGAACAGTTTCTCACGAGTGCTGTACATACAGGGTCGTTGTGGACTCACCTCTCTCCTGTGCTTAACGGACTATAGAGCACCGCTTACGTGCAATGGTGCTTCGTCTCACATAGATAACCGTAGATAGAGTCCGGTCAAGCGATTCTAAAGACAGATTCTGCTAATTGCCGTACTTCCAGGCGTGCTTAGTCCCTTGACCCCTTGCGGTCTTTTCTGTGCCTCCGTTTCTCTGTCTCCCGTCGTCCGGAGACGTTTCACTGTTTAACATATCCCATTCGATTTTGCTGCGAGGACGACGCATAGAGATAAGCGTTCCTTTTCGACGCGTCGAAAGTGTCTGGTACAATGCGAGCATTGCGCACGATCGGTACGGCTGCTAGCTAACGTTCGGAATTTCTGTCTGTGACTCACAGTTGTGCATTTGGACAACGTTGTTTTTCTTCTTCTACGGTCGAGATGCGTTTTCGAAAGTGTCGAGCAACGCGGAGGTACAAAATTCGTTTTGTTTCCTATTCGCTTTCTACTCGGGCATGTCTCTTTCACGCGTACCGCGTTGCGATGTAAAATAATCGTAATAATGTGCTCCTGGCGAATCGGCGATGTTAATAGATCGCCGCGGAGATGGAAAATGTGTACGACGCGGCAGGAGAGAGGACTAAAGGATCCCCGATAAATGTAACGGGTGGCTCTCGAGCGAGACGCAACTCGTATGGTTAACTCGGCCGAGCATTTCGCGTGAACGAGCCCGGTAAATTGTGCACGGCGCAAGGAGTAATTGCATACTGAGCGAGTTCTTTCGGAGACCAGTTTGCAACGATAGAGAAAGCACTTGGGGGAGCCTTGTTGGAAGTCGCGCGCTACTTATATAGATCATTTTACGCAGTTCGCTGATGCGGACGATTACGGCGAGTAGAAAAATTGCTGAAATAAGAAATAAATATCGCGGATGATATAGGTCGCGAGGAATAATTATTCAGTTCCAAGAGAAACAGTTTCAAGTGCTTTCGTACAGAAAAGTCGAACGTCGGAGGATTATGCACAAGAAGTTGAATTAATTTTTTTTTTTTTAATCAAGTAATTTCGATTCCTCGAACGATTATTGGTACAGTTTCTACTGACATAGTTCTTTTGTTTGACACTTTAGTGTTGAATCGAAGAAATTAATTGTAATTAATAGTTACTATCAAACGAAATCAAACAAAAAGATACAGTTGCTTCTTTTAAAAAATATACGTCACGAATTCCCAGTTCGTGTTATTTTTTAACATTTGCATAAAATAAGCATCGACGCGGACCATCTTTGCGTGGGAGTTTGCTTAAAATTATCGTAAAAAATGCTTATATAATTCAAGCGGTCTTCCCCGAGGAATATGAGATCGCTCCTTTCAAATGAAATTAGCATAACAAATGTAAGAATATAAGAATGTATTAACCCTCTTCGTTCAACAGAATCCAGCGAAAGTTAATCAAATGATTAACAAACGAGAGATTTTCCGCGATGGGACTAACGTCACGGCAATAACAAAGTTTCCATCATTTCCATAATGAGTAATCGATGTACGTGTAAGGAAACGCTGAAATTGTAACGAGCAGCATGGAAGAGGTCAGAAGTTGCGTGTATTCAACAGAAAGAACGTGTCGGGGACGCGTTACTTAAATACTTCGCGTGAATGGCTAATTCATTCGTGGTATTAGAAGTTATGGCGTGTCAGCTATGGATAGCGGCCAAATCTGGGGCTGCACTGAAACGAGCCAGAGGCATAAATCTCGTGCAGAGAATTATGCGTTTCCCCCCGCAAGGAATAGACGGGCCTCTTCAGAATGACTTAATTGGTCAAAGCGTACGTTATTTTTTCATAATGTGTGTGTTTCATGCGTACAGGGTGCTTCAATAATTCTGATACCAATAATAAAAGGGGTGATACCATGAGCAAATGAAGCACTATAAAATTCCTGCCTTGTCTTTATTTGTGGGACAAGAACTCAGGGCACATAATAATCGTGTAATAATGACTTATTAGTGACCAATTATTAATTTCGTTGCACAGATGCAAGTAATCGATCACTCGGGGTATCGAAGAAATTAAAAACGACGCAATAAAATCTCATCGAAAGGTACGGAAAGGGAAACGAGCATCGAGGCATGCTGGCCCAAGTCAGCCCCTTCTAGAATCTCCGCGTTAACCAGGAGAACGTACATCCACGGCTCTCGATAATTCACGCGGAAAGGGTCGATAATTAATTCGAGGTGGTGCAATTACTCTTCGCGCCGGTGCTATAAGGCCGTCTCACGAGTGGTTGAAAGAGGCACGAGGAGAAAGCACGTTAAAACGAAGGAGCAGTTGCACGTTGTTCCAGAGCGCGAGATAAATTTAGATAATCTCGAGAAAAAGGACGGTGCTCTACCAGGAAGGCCGTCGCACTATTCCACGCGAATGATATTATTATCACGTGTGTCCAAAGCGTCGCTTATTATCGCCCGTGGACAGAAACGCAAGGACGCGGGACAGACATTCGTCGCAGTTGTTTTCAGTCCCCGAACAATTATCATCGTTTAATGTGCCTTTTATATATAAAAAAGAAAACAATTCTATGCTGTTTAAAATCGTTTCAAAACCCGGCCAAAAGTTTAGCATCATTGCTTTTGCCGTATCGGATCATTCCGTGAGCAATTAACCATTCCGCTACTTTAGCATCAACAAAGTACAATTAACCTCTCATAAAATTTCTGTTCAGCTTGAAGCTCCCGATGGTTCCAAGCTTTTGGCCAGCGGTGCACAGCGGAGAACATTTTTCTTAGAATCCCGGGTATATTGCAAGAAAATACTGATTGAACAAAGCGAGCGAAGAACCCGGTGAAGTTTTTTTAAGGGCGGCTTTAACTCGAGATGAACCTTGACTCTAACGAAGATCCAGAATAAAGTGGAAAACTTTCCTCGCTATCGCCGAACGAAGAAGCGTCCCGTTTTACTAGCAACGAGACTCGCCCGTTGTCTACACCGGCGGAAATTCTGGATATTATCTATACGGGTTGCGATGACGATTCATATAACAACGTTCGACCCAGTTTTATTTCGTTTTCTGTCTTTCCGCATCTAATATTTTTCGCGACGAATCGCGAGCGTCTTTTCGCCACGAGAGACAGTGTTAACGGGAAAACAGCCAGTCATTTATACACGTTTAGAGCGCGAGAAAATGTTAAAGCTTCGATTTAACGAACAGCAAACGCCTAAGTCACTGAACAAACAAAAAGGTTGGACGGCCGCGCATTCTCGGGGCACGACCGGATCTGCGCTTCGAAACGATCGAACGTTGCTCTTTGTTCACGACAAGAGATCGTCGAAAGGTTACACTTAATTATGACATTCGGGGAGGGAGGGGAGGGGGGGCACGTTCTGCTAACGGAAAGTAACTTTCCCTCGAGCGTTGTACCGCGGAGAATACATTAACCCTTTAAGCGGAGAGCGAATGTTTGTGTAGCGGTCTCGTTTCGACGCGTGAAATATTACTAATTTATTTGGCTTTTAAATTACCGTTAATATACAAGCAGCTGCAAGCAATGTTTGTCCTTTCAATTTCGTTATTTACTTGATTCGATTGATCATTACCGAATTACTGGATAATTTACCCCGTCGGCGTGTACGGGTGATCTTAACCTCGCATACGGTGAAAATAATTCTATGCGAACGGCGACGAAAACGCAATTGTCCAGAATAATATCGTCGAAACTTACGCACTATACGGGAAACGCGGCAATTAATTTTACGTTTAACTGGAACACTTTCGCGCACCTGTCCAACGGCGAACTTTACACAATAACCATTTGCATCGCCACGAATGTCCAATTAGTATTAATCACCGAACGCACTCGAACGTCCAATGCTACCTTATTCAAACGCGTTGCTCGCCGATGTTTCAATTATAGCTGCAATCTCAATCGCGATGCTTGCCCGACGATTCGAGCACACCGCAATCGAGATAATTTCGCCGCTATTACAATTACGTTCGACTCAACTCCAGCGACAATTAAATCTCCGTAAATAACGATCCTTGCGCCGAAATTCTGAAAACTCTCCGCCGGAACACAGCGAAAGCCCTGTCTATCGATGCTTCTCCCCGTTCGCGACGGAAAAACCGCATTTCAATAGCGACGTGCCGCGATCATTATCCATCACCGACGCACTCGTGCCCCGTTCCGCGCTAAAATAGGAAAACCGGTGAACTGGCCAGGTTCGCGACCGTTTGTTTGCCCACCTAGCGTGCACGGGAGATCCATCGATGTAAAGGGCCCCGCGGTGATCGCGGATGGAGGGCGTAATAATCGGCAATCGGCGTTTCAACGTCAAGCCTCGCACTTTAAAGCCGGGCGATCGCCAACAGGGGCCGGGAACGTGCTCGACGATCTATTTCTGCGGCGGTTCGCATCGAAAACATTGACTCACACCGGTCCCTCGGATGTCTTTGAACTCGTTCGCTAAATAAAGAGAATTTTCGCCAGCGAACGATGGGCAGAAGGGGGGCACGAAACAGGGGGGGGGGGAGAAACGGTGGAACCGCGTGAAATAATCGCGCGACTCGCGAATAATAAATCAAGCGGAGTCGACTTGCAGGCCGGCTGGATGGAAAAGGGAGCGGAAGGAAAGGGTAAGGGAAATGGAAGAGAAAGTGTCTTCGGGATTGCGTCCCCTGCCGTGCCACGTGCTTCGCCGAGCAACCGACCCTTGCTACGCTTTCGCCACCCCCTTTTGGGTCGGTTTCACACTTTTTGTTCTGGTTTTTTTTTTTGTGCGAGCGATCAATAGGCGAGGGCAATTTGCTTCGTTTTCGACGAAACGATCGATCCTTCGACGCGAAGTTTTTTGGGTGGAAGCTTTGGTTCGTTTGGTTCCGCGAATGTTTCGCGGAAGAATTTGTTTGCGGGTTCGTATTCGGTTGGTTGAAATGGATTTTATTGGAACAGAAGGCGTGGAACGTCAGTCAAAGCGAGCGTAGTTGATACATTTATTGTGACGATTGCTCATTTAACGTTGACGCGAACAGTGAAGGCTAAGGCTTGTACAATCGTTCATTCGCATTCGGATGGACGCGCGAAATACCAAACGCCGGTGTTAATTTAAAAGTTAAGATGCGAATATAGTCGGGTACTTACGTAAAAATTCATCAGTTTAATGATATCAAGTGTCTCCGGGCTCCGTTATATTTATTCTTTCATTTATTTTTACAGCCTCGTTGATCGTCATAATTACATAGAGCGTCCAATCACGTAACATACTACACAAAGCCTTATTCATTCACTGTGTAGAACGGACACATTTATCGTTTACCTGATTTTACTTATTACGACAGCTATTTTGCTCGCGATTAATTTCAAAATGTTATATTTATTTATATCAAGTGTACCAATGACTACCTTATTTAATAACAACTTACTATGAATCCGTAATTCCCTTAGTTATTTCTCACTTTTTCGTACAGTCAAACATCTGAACAAATTCAAGAATCCGATACGAACAAAATATGTCAAACAATTGAAAGAAAATTTACGTCAATGTAATGCAACGAAATAAAGTAAAACAAAATAAAATAAAACAAAATCTCAGAAGCAATTATAGTCATAGTCACGGTACATATTACCCATTGATGCACCAAATAATTCAACAATTTCCAATTGTTCCGCAATTAAACACCGCACACCACGGAACTTTAATTGAAACTGTCTCGCGCGTATGAGCACCGTATCGCAGAACGGCTCCAAAGCAACGATTCACATTTCTCCAGCGCAGATGCAAAAATATCAAGCCTGCAAAACGCCACGGGAACTCGCACGCTTCCATTGCATCGTCGTTATCGCGTTCGCGTGTACGTAGCGGAGGTCGTGTTACGGAATATAAAACTTGATCGATTCCAGGAGGATGCATGTACCAGAACAAAGGCGGCCATTTAATAGAAACTTGATGCATTTGAATTGCACAGAAATCGAGTCGATCCCCGTCGAGCGAGGTTCATTCGAAAGGAGTCGTGCAAATAGAGAGAGAGAGAGAGACCGGTTCTCCCACGGAACAGGCACAGGACTCCGTTTACGACAGAATTTCGCAAAACTGATTTCACTCCCTCTCGGAACACGAATATTCTTTCTATCCTTATTATTTCTCGTCGCGCGGCACACCGACGGGGGCATCGTTTTCGTTCGCTCGTTTCGTCCGGCCGATATATAATATAATATATAATAATGGAAATATCCGTGGTCGTCTATGCCTTTCGCTCTTTAAAAGGACACTTTCTGTTTCATCGATCGTACGCCAGGTGCGTAGGATTCGAGGGTCGTGGGATCGATGGACCCTAAAAATTATTAAAGGGGCACCCCAACTCGTCCCTCCTAACGTCACATCAGCTTTCCCGCAACTGAATTTGGCTTGGGTTAGGATCGTTCCAGGATGCCTACAGTATTGTATAATGCACAATATGGATTTTCGTTCCGAAATATCGAAATTTTACGTTACTTCCTATCATCATTCCTGTGGCTTTTCGCGGCGACGATATTCGGAGTCCGTTCTCGTTTTCAATGTACCTACTTGCCGAGGAAGCGTTTGTTCGCGAGACACGAAACTTCCGTTTCCCGTAGCCGGAGCGAAAATATTTACTCCTTTCGGTAACGCGGAATTATTGAACGATAATTCGAGCTCAACAGATCAGAGCGAAGAATGAAACCATGGAATCAAATGTGTCGCATAAAAATGCCTTTAAAATGATCGAAGCCGAGAATCGAATAAATAAACCGTGCATCGAATAATTCCGACCGAATCACAAATTACCGTAACTCTAAATTCTCCAGAAAAGTGAATTTTAAATACCTCGAGATTTACTCAATTACACCTAATAAATACAAGTTGCCATAATAATAATAATAATAATAACAAGAATAAATATTGCTCCAATTAACACATTACGTTCATCGCGCACAAGACATTGAGACGAAAAATGAATTCTGACCAGCAAAGAGACGGCGTGAAATGTGGCGACAGGTATATAACAGAAACCCAGTTCTTTTTTCGCTCGTTCATCGACACCGTAGATCGGTGGTTCGAAAGATGGCACGGCAGGATGTTCTCGCCGAGTCAGCGTGTTCGCGTCGGAGGTTCGAGTGCAGAAGGTGTCGAGGTGCGACCCGCAGTCAAGGTCTAACCGGTCTTCGGGGCCCCGTGGCGATGGCCAGTCGGATCGGAAGACGGGGGATCTGGTTTTGAATTTTTCCTTTCTCAATATAGATCGTGACCGAGCACGTCTTATTCCTCTGCGTCGTATAATTACATACACCCTGGATAATTCTCGCTTATACACTCTTTCGTCTCCGTTCACTTCCCCCTGACGAAATCTCTAAGCTAATAATCCCTCGATGCATGTTGCACTCCTACATACGTACACGAACGATTTATCCTCGCGATGCAATGCTGCGCACGCCGAAAACTCTTAGACGCCGCAACTGCTGCAAAATCTCGATCAAACGGTTCGTCATTTTATTAATAATACATTCGCGATTGTTGCTTCGCATATTTGTTACACGTTATATTATAATAACGCGTAGCGTAAAATAATCTGACTGCATTCATTGCAATGTAATAATGTTAAGCACGATTAGTAACTTAATTCTTGATACCGTTCAAAGTAACACGACAGACGTTGCGATAACGCATTTAGTCTACGAAATTAAAAGTTAAAGCAAGCACCGTTCCTTTTTCCACGAGAATTTACGCACGGAGAAATGCAGACGGAAAAATCGATCGTAGCATTGATATTCTCAAGGCGAAGATTTATACATTTTCGGCTGAAGGGATTGCATCCACTTCGATGGTACCCTGATTTCGGAACCACCCTGTACACGCGTAAGGCTGAAGTTTACTGCAATTAAATTCGCAGCATCGTGCGCCGAATCGAAACGTCCTCGTTGCGAAGACGAATTCCAGCGCGAGAATACAAAGTACACGCGTATTCCTTTTCCCAGGAATATGCTCGCCCCCTTTCTCGTTGCAGTAAGTCCTTTATAATAGGTATAAACGCCAGTCGTAAAATGTTTGACGTTCAAAGATCACAGATAATCTGAAGCCGAAGCCATTGGACATGCTCGCTTTCCGTCTTACGAAGGTCGTGAAATCCGGGACCACCGAGGGAACAGAGAACACACTTCACCTCTTAAAGCGGTCACCGTGAAAGTTCAACCCACAAACAGGGATCCAGTGTACCGTATATACGTATACGTATACGTACATGTGCTTATCTATGCGTTCAATGAAGCACCGGTTTGTACGAATAAAGAAGAATTAGAAACCGAATGTGTACAGTGGCGTGCATATAGATGGAGAAAAACGGAATACAGAGTTCGGCTCCTTTGTATCCATAGAATAAACGTGATCCTGGAATGATGTATGAAACGTTGTACATATTTAATCGATTCTATGCCTGGCGGTGTAGGCGAAGCGATAAATAACAAGGGTGGATCGACGGGATATTAATCGTACTTCAGGTTTCTTTCGCGATACTAATTGCTCGCCCGGAATGTGCATCGTTCAAGTATATCTAATTGCGTTATAAATAAGAAGGCCTTGAACGTTTGCAGCTTCTCAAACTATGACAAAACATACAATACAAACGCCGTACTCGCCTCCAAATAATAGAAGCATAATACGCAGTAATACATAATCAGCGGTAATTGGAATTCACATGCTTCCCTATTTATATGTTCGCCGCAGTATACACTATATACATATAAAATCGTAGCGAACATCTAGTTTTCAATGCTTCCAGTGCTTCCAGTGCCACCAATACGTACATACTTCCACTGGACACGAATGTCATCAACTCGAAGCTCAACCGAAATTAAAAGAAAGAAACGACAAGAAAACGTACAAAGGTTCGCTAGCAAAGTGTGTAACCGGTTTCCGGTTCGCCCCCGACCCCCAGAGACTAGCTGTGCATCGCGAACGGGGTCGAGAGCGTGGAACTGAAATCACAGACAACGATACCTGTGCGTTTCCGGCGAATTTGGCAAGCTGCGTGCCCTCCTGCTGGCGCCGCCGCTACTTCCGCTGTTTCCCATTTTCCAACGATTTCGTGGCCAGTCGCTGGTGTCACCGCGCGCTCCGAAATAGTAACACCTCTCGCGTGCACCGACACCTCTGACGGTCAAAAGTGTCCCGATGAATCAACCGGTCGACGCGACGTGCCCGCCCCGATAAATAAACAAATAGACGGAACAGACAACGGCGACGTTTCGCCACCGCCAAAAGACGACCGGTCGCCGCGCGTTCTTCTCGATCGATCGACGCGACAGGAAAATGTGCAATCGATCTTGCAACGATTACCTCGCCCTCGACTCCGTTCCTCGTTCCCGCTTATTGTAATAGGTATAAAAATAATTTGCCGCCCCTTTACGATCGACCATGATACGTTTCGTTTCCTCTAACCGATCGCTATTCGATTCCGTTGCTCGCGTAAGCGTTCGCACTTCCCGTTGTCGGACACGTTTGCGCGCGTGAGCATTCGCGCACTTCCCATGATCCGGCAGAATCGCTTGGCCGGATCGATTATCATCACCGCGCACCGAACCGTCGATAAACGATCTCGCGATTTCATTCGAGCCTGTCAGGTACGGTCGCGCAACTCCATCCCGCACGGCCCCCTGGTTTTATACTGGCTCACGCACAGCTGGTATATAACTTGGTATTTACTAATTCACCAAAATGGTTATTGCAATATCTCAATGAACCGTTTGTTAACGGGGCAACGAGGCTTCTCTCGCCGCTGACAACGATAAGATTGTTCGTGGAAGCGTCGCTGCACGCGGGCGCGCGCGCGATCGTACGTCAGTTTGAATATTTTCCGAAACGAGATCGTCCTCCGTTCCCGAAGCGAACACTCGCTACGAATCGATCGCCGTGTCGTCGATTTGATCCATTCGACCCAGCCACGAGAATCGCGAATGGATCACCGGGCGCGTCAACGCGACATACTCGGAACGGATCGAATCGCGGATCGTTCTCCGAGACGGCATATTCTCCATCGGTCTCTGTATTTTCGGGGACCAGTATTCAGCGGCAGTAACACAGAGAGCGACCGTCGGAAAGCCAGAACCTTTTCACTACACTGCACGTCCACCGACGCGGCGACGATGCCTTATGGCAGGCTGTTCCACGGTCATGGTGTGGCCATGGTGTGTAGGCATCGCTGATGGCCCGTTTCGAACTGAGGCCCGCCGAGAGAGAACCATTCCCGTTCCCATAGCACGTGGCTTCTCTCTTTCGCTCCCTCCCTCTTTCACCCTCTGCCCCACCATTCAAGCTGGGCAGTCAGCATCTCGCTCGTGCCACCCCTCTCTTTCTATACATCGCTCTCCGTTGCGCCCAGCTCTCCCGTTTCGCCCCAACTCCCTTTCTCCTCTCGATCCCAATGCAAATGCACTACCATCCCTTCGCGTTTCGCCTGTACGTGTGCGTGTCATCTCTCCTTCTGCGTTATTCGTACCCATCCTATCCTATCTCCTCCGCTCTCGTGCCGGCGGCACGCCGGAGCGTTCGCCTCCTCTCTGTCCCCCGAAGCTCTGTCCTACTCGCCACCCTCTCCGCTCCTTCCAACATCAATCCGCAGGACCATCCCCTCGCGTCTGTTTGCCTTCAACCCCATGAGTTCCTCCTCGTTCCTCGCCCACGAATTTCCCAACAACGTTCACCCTCTTCGTGCACCTTTCTCTTATCATCGCCGTTCAGCCTTCTCTCACCCGCGGTACACCTATCCGTGTATCCCACTTGCACCCGCCGCTGTATCCCCGGCGTGCGTTCATTTCCCCACTGAACCCGTCGGCGAATAGCATCGCGCGCCTTCTCCAAGAGCCAGCCAATCTCCGGGCCACGTTCACCGTTCGGGATTTTTAAATAATTTTTATGGTAATGCGTGCATACCTCGTGCACGTGCACGTGCGGAGTATTGTGCCGCGATGCAACAATACACCGTACGGCGGGGCAGTGTGTGTCCCGTGCGCTGCGGGCGCGTGTCTCCTCCGCTTACGCGTATGCGTGCATGTGGGTACGTAGAGCGTGTGTATATACAAATCGTATAAACGGCACGGGGACAACGGTCTACAGAGTGGCACGAGAAGTACGCGCGGCCAATTTGTCGATTCAAGGGGGTTCCTAAGGCGATTCGAAAGAAGGGTTTATGAAAGTTCTTGGGATCTGTTGTTAAGAATTTGCGGAATACCTTTTCTCGGACGCAATTGGAGTAACCGACTTACTCCAATTGTTTCCTCTGCAATTTAAATTGGGCAGTACAGGAGACGTGATATTAATGTCTCGTCTATTTTGTGTTGCTAGAAATATCCGGGTTTCTTTGTTAATAAATCATGCTCGAGAAACGAGAAACGTTTGTAAGTGTTCGAACGTGTGCGCATGGAGCAACATTTGACGGTAATTTTCATAAGACTGTTCCCCCGAAAAGAATCGTAATTCTTATTTAAGAGTGCTCTACGACGCGCTTTATCGCTCGGGAAATATTATTCAAAACCTTCGGGTTACCCGTTAGATTCTCGTTATACGGACCAGAGCCATAATACACCCACGCCGACTAGTTGTGCCGTGAGGGGTGTATCGATGTATGCGCCTCGGTTGTATTGTGTGGCGGGCGGTACACAACGACCACCGTCTACACTCGGTCGTGGGCATAATGGAGCATTGTTAATATGTTAATGTCGAGCGTTCCTAAAGGTTCCGACGGTTTACGTTTCTCCGTTTCACCGTGGAATCGTTACACGCTCCATTAGACGACGTACCTTGGGTTCCTCTCGCCACGAATCTCCCCGCGGGATCCTTTTTTCTATTTCGCCCGATCGTTAAACATTTTCCATTAATTTGTCCGCGACGCCTCCTTACGTATATTCGCGACAACGAAATCCTCCAAGCTAAGTTGACAAAGAATCATAGCTTTCCGCTTAAACGAACCTCTTTGCTGTCGCCGCGAAACCAGAAAAAAGGACAAGTAATACGACAATCGTCTGACAAATGAACTTACAATTCCTGTTTCGATATATTCGGTAGTTCCACGAAGAATCTCCGTCTCTCGAGTGGACGCGTAACGAAGATTAATATCGTCTCGTTCGTTTCGCGTGCAGAATAGCCTTCGGTGAAGGCCCTCGTCAGCAGGACCGCGTGTGGGTTTAAAAATAACGACCTTGACAGTCGCGGTTTGCAGGGGACGGGAATTAAGGAAAACGTTAAGTCAGTGGGACTGCTCCTTGGTGTTCCGGGGTAACGGGAGCAATTAACTTCGCTCCAAGGTGCGGAGAGTAATTAAAATATTCGAAGCACCGGCCTGCGGGTTGTATTACAGTAACGAAACGCAGCGGCGTAATTCGTCCCGTCGCGAACGTTGTACACGTGCAGCGTAATACTCATGGCGGTTTGCCGGTACGAGTCCGCGTACAGCTTGATTAACGCGGACGTAATGAGCACGCCGCCGGGTCGTTCGTCTGACGGGGACGTCGGTATCGATTTAAACGCGCAAAGAATAAAAGTACCGTGAGACCTAAATGCTCGAAAATTGTTCTCGCCCCGCGGGCAAGGAACACGGGGAACGTGGACGTTTATTCGACGCGATGCACGGTTGATTGCTGTTAACGAAACCGCTGAGGAATTGACAGGTCAGCGGTGAGACTTTGCCAGGAAGCTGCTACCTGGTCGTTTCAAGTTTCGAGTACAACACGTTAGGTAAATTAAATGAGAGGCTTGCGGGGAAATTTTCACCGTCGCCGTGCCGTATTTTCAACGTGTCATTAATTATTAACGCGTACGGCGATTAATTGGAAAATGTATTCGTTGGTAGGAAATTCGATTGCAGTGAACACGATACCAAAAACCACTGTATTTAGATGAGTGCTGATCGACGATAGTTTCGTTTAAGGATATTACAGACAAATGTAATTACTTCGAGTTTTCGGTATTCTAGAACAATGATCGATAGTTTTTATCACGGGAACAAACTTCAAATACGAGCCCGCGGTATTCCATGTGCAATCGATTTGTTATAAACAATTCAACGTCTTAAGTAATAATAACGTGAAACTGGATAAAGCTAGAGCAACGAAATAATTACCGGAAAATAGCTTTCAGTTTTCCTTTTCATTTGGGACGTAGTTGATTAAGATCGGCCCGTTAGAAGCCGAGATAATTGAATTTGTTTAACAAAATTAAAACAAATGCGATTACTGCCACTTCCCAACGAGCTACATTAATGACCAGAGGACATGAATTAAAGCCAGGGGCATAGGTTACCATCTCCAATAGGTGTGAACCTTCTCCCACGTGCATTTCATTCGTTATAAACAATTGAACAATTAAAATTGTGATTGCGGCCAAGGGGATGAAGTCACAAGAACGGGGTATTTTTTTATCGGATAGCTTCTTCGTTTCTCTTTCATTTGAGACGTCGTTGATCAAAATCGGCTCAGTAGAAGCCGAGATAATAATTTTTAAACATTTTGCCGGTAACGATATGTCGAAAATCGTGTATGTGGCGCCATCTCGCGTTTGCGGCCTTTTTCGCAGTTTGCCGCGGCTTCAAAACCGAATTTCTGGATTACATCGTTAATTTAAACAATTTCGTTTTTCTCGGCTTCTACTGCGTATTTATTAATCGAACTTGTCTTAAATTAAAGCTACGGGCCGTAGCTATATTCTCCAACAGTTTCAACAATGTGGCATTTGTGGTTTAAAAGTTATTAACAATTGAAAAATCGGCAAAATTGCACTCCGGGTCGTTCCAGTTTTCTCGGCTTCTGGAGGTGCTAGATTAATGATCGAGTGCTCAAAATCAAGGCAAAGGATGCCACTGCACGCCAATAAATGATTTCCAAATGGTGCATGCGCTGTTTGTTTGTTATGAACAATTTAAACATTCGTTTTAGAATTCCGAAATAACTATACATGAAGGTGATTCTACCATAGGTAGAGATCGTTCCTTGAATCGCAAGCTTCAATTTGCGACGTCGTTGATTAAAATCGGTCCAGCAGAAGCCGAGAAAATTGAATTTGTTTAAATAAATTATAAACAAATGCGTGTACTGCCACTTCCTGGCTACGTACATCAATGACCAGAGGACATGAATTGAAGCCAGAGGGATAGGCTACCATCTCCAATAGGTGTGAGCCTTCTCCCGTGCGCGGTTCATTTGTTATAAACAATTAAACAATTAAAATTGTTATTGCGGCCAAGGGGATGAAGGTACAACACAGAGATATTTTTTATCGGGTAGCTTATTCCTTTCCGTTTCATTTGATACCTCATTTATTAAAAGACAACCAATAAGAGCTAAGATAATTGCAATGACCCGGAGTGCATTTTGGCCGATTTTTCAATTGTTCATAACTTTTAAACCACAAATGCCATATTGTTCAACCTTCTAGAGAATATACCTACGGATCGTAGCTTTAATTTAAGACAAGCCCGGTTAAGAAATACGCGGTAGAAGCTGAGAAAAACGCAATTGTTTAAATTAACGATGTAATCCAGAAATTCGGTTTTGAAGCCGCGGCAAAGTGCGAAAAAAGCCGCAAACGCGAGATGGCGCCACGTACGCGATTACCGACATATCGTTACCGACAAAATAATAAAAATTATTATCTCGCCTTCTGCTAGGCCGATTTCAATCAACGACGCCCCAAATGAAAGGGAAACGAATAAGCTATGTGATAAAAAATATCCCGATGTTGTAGCTTCACCCCCTTGGCCGTAATAACAAATTTTTCAATTGTTAATAACTTTTACACCACAAATGCCATATTGTTCAACCTTCTCGGGAAGATAGCTACGGCTTGTAGCTTCAATTCAAGACCAGTCCAGTTGAAAAATATTCAGTAGAAGCCGAGATAAACGCAATTGTTTAAACTAACGATGTAATCCGGGAATTCGGTTTTGAAGACGCAGCAAACTGCGAAAAAGGCCGCAAACGCGAGATGGCGCCACATGTCCTGTTATCGGCATACACTCGGCCACAAAATTAATTAATTAATTTAAGCCCAGTCCAGATAAAAAATACCTACCGGAAGGAGAGGAAAACGCATTTGAAAAAATTAACATTGTAACTCGGGACATCGGTTTTCAAGGCGCGGCAAACTGCGATAAAGGCCGCAAACGCGAGATGGCGCCACATGTCCTGTTATCGGCATATCGTTGGCGACAAATTCTAAAAAATTATTATCTCGGCTCTTGCTGGTTGTTTTTTTAGAAAATAAGGTATCAAATGAAGGGTCAAAGTGTAAGCTACTCGCCGGTATTTATCTCGTTGCTGTAACTTTACACAGGTTTACGTAATAATTACTTAAATCGTTTAATTATTTATAACAAATCGATCGCGCATGGAATGCCGCGGACCCCTATTGGAGTTTGTTCCTTACACTCCTAGGGCTATCTCGTCCGTTACCGCAGTCAAACAGCTTTAAATAACTTGCTATCCCTATAGCAGAAACGGAGTTTCCGACAAGAGTTACAGAACCTATATATCCCTACATAACCCACCGCCGACAAGTAGAAAGCTGTAATTCGACTTACCTAGGCATGTCTTGTAGCTGTTTAGCTCTCTGCTTGTATCGCGAGAGAGCAAAAAGAAGGGCGAGGACCGGCCAAAGGGTAGATCCCGCTGCCAATTCTCCAGGATTCACGGAACCCACGTCCGCCCCGAGAGCTCGGAGCGCTCCTACACACAAACTCACGTTCTCGACCTGCGGAGCACACACGAAACCTCGTCATTCATCATAAAACATAATAAACCGATGTATATTTCCTATGCGGATCTACATGGATTATCAAACCCCCCCACAGAATTTCCATCCTTCCTCTACAACGATAAAAATGATCCATCCGCGTCTCAGAACAACACCTAGTGTACTCGCAACCGCAAATCTAGTACGCGATACCCACGACATCATAAACCAGCAAATTCGTTCGAAAGGCAGTCGGGGCTAAATAATCCGCAACGGACATGGGGCTTCGTAACTTTGCTCGAAAATCAAGAGACGCGTTCAGCCTGAAATATTTCAGCGTTATACTAGACAGGACATTTCAACTAAGAAGGACAGCCTCGTATCTGTACCGCTGTTACCCTCTGCCACCGCGTTCACCCCCTGCTCGTTACCAGGTACAGTCCAGAATCCGGAACCCCATAAACCTATTCAGGTGACCGGTACATATACTCTCATATCCGCGTATGTACACATACGTTTCGAGGGTAGAGAAACGCGATGATGGCATCGAACGTGGTGTAGGTGGTTACATAAAAGACGCGACAACTCGGCCTATACATACACGACACAGCGTTCTACGAAACGTGACCACCGTGGCCATGGCTACCTTGGGCCAGCACGCGTGCCGGCTTGCCTCTTTTGTTTCCATTGTTCTTAAGAGCCACGGCGGCTCCAGCTTTTACCCAGAAAACAAACCTTGCCGTGCTGCACACGCTGCACACAGGGTGGTGAGAGGTACACGAGCCACAACCAGAGAGAGAGGATGACTCACCCGACAATACACCGGGTGCCCACGCGTAGGTAACAGCTATATTGTTCCGTGTGTTCGGTCGGCTAACACACACACACACACACACCCACACACACCCACGCGCTCGTACGCATAAGCTACGGGGCGCCTGTGGATACGCTCGACGGAGAAACGGAATCGAAGAAAACCGAGAAAACGCGCCCCGTGTAACCGACAAGACTCGCTCGACTCCTTTCTTCCACCCCGCTTGCTCCGTAAATGCTTTCGACATCGCTCGGGCCTTTTACTCTCGCGGAATCTCGCGTTGTGCTCGCTTCGTGTACAGTGCTTGTTCGTTAACGTTATCCGCGGTTGTTAATATTCTCCGCGTTGACACAACGCGCGTCGCGTTAATTATTCGACGAGCGTTGTTCGGGGAAATTGCGGCGTCCCCGAAATTCTGATTGCAATGGTCATTCGTCGTTTCGATGCGCTGCTAATAGGAAACGATCGACGAGAGCGTCGATGAACATTGAACGATAGGTTCGACGACACGGTGTCGGTAACTCAGCCGTTGGGTAAATCGCTGTTTAAACGACGTTCGCATCGCCGTCAATTCGTTCCTCCCGTTCGAGCTTTCCTCTTCGTTGTTCCTGTTCTCGAACTTTACGCGTGGGCGGAGAGATATGCGGTCCGCGGACAGGTCACATTTCGTCAGAAGGGTGAAAATGTTGTTTCTGTCGCTACCGAAGATAGGACGAAGTGGCGAGGCGGAGATCCTCGGCAGAATCGGACGGGCTTGCAAGATGCGTCGAGCTAGAACGTTTTCCTCGCCTAATCCCTCGTCTTTAGAATTCTTAAGTCCAGCCGCGCGCCTACCGAGTGGAAGCAACACCTGTTAACGAGCTAGAAGTTCTCCTACGCCGCGCAATAAATTCGGAACAGAAGCGCACGAATCTAATGCCTTCAGGTTCGTATCCACGGTACATTTACCAGAACGATTAACTCGAAAAACCGAAAGCCAAAGAACACCGATAAATTCGCGTAAATCGTTGAAAACTTCTTATAAAACATCAAATTGAAATACACATTACAGTTTCGTTATTACGTATAAAAACAAGTAATTCCTTCACTTAAATCGACCGTAATTAATCAAACAAAATTTACATCCAGTACCAGGACAAAGTCGAACCCAGACCGAACTGCGTCCCCGCTAAAAATCGAACATAACGAAACGAGAAAAACCGACTCGGACCCATTGCCCAGCGATCAACGCCCGTTCAACGCGCCTCAAAACGTCCGTCGTTCCTAATTCTACCGACCCGGCTCGTGCAAGCCCGTTCGTTGATCGCGTCGAAGTGGGCAAATAAATCAAACGCCGTCGACAGCGTCAACGGGAGCCGACCGCGGGGGCCGGTATCGGGGCCCGGTTGTCGCGGTTCGCCCGCGGCCTCCCCGCACCCTTATCAGGGTCCATTAACGCGGAAGCTTTGAGACGAAATCACGGCGGAAAATAAGACGCGACGCGATAAAAGGTTGCGAGCTTTTTCGTCGAAGCTGACGCGGTCCTTTGCGGGGGCGCCGCGCGGGTTGGGCATCGAGCGACGCGACGCGACGCTCCTCGTCCGCGAGATGCAGCGCGACGCGTCAGACCTCTCCTCGAAGCACTCACGGGTTATCCGCACGAGATGACAGCCGTAAATGGCGATGGCGCTTTTTAATGCATTCCACCGTGTATCCTGTCCGCGGCCCCGACCAAACGTTCGCTCGCGTGCACTGGCAGTCGCCGACGACGGGGAAAAAGAGCGCCCGGTGATCTTGAGGGAGACGTCGCGCCTCCTAATAAAGGGTCGAAGGTACCTGCGCCTGTCCCAACAGGTTGTTCTATTCCGGGCGTCGGTAGCAGCGGTTTTTCAGCGAACTCTTTTCAGCGACGCTGGCACCGCGAGTTTTTTCCGCGTTGCTGTAAAGGGCGACGAATTCAAAGAGAGAGTATAAGATCGATGGGTGAAGAACGATCTGTTCGGTTGGCAAAGCTCGTCTAGTAAAGTTAATCGCGCGGGTGCAACGGAGGACGGTTTAACCCTTCCGACCCGACGGCGCACAGTGGTCCGAAACCGTAAAAACACGAACTAAATTCATAGCACTGTTATTTACACATTATTCATAATGAATAGAAAGATTTTAGGTAGTTTTTCAGTTATAGAATATAATTGCAACTAAAAATTCTCTTTTTATCATTATTTTAACAATAATATTGGATAAAATGTTGTTTGGTCGAAAATGGTTCGGATATTTTTTGTGGTGCGTAGATATATCTCAGATAGCAGTAAATAAAATTTGTTACAGCCGATATCACGACTCTTACAATACTGATTTCATCATTGAGATTCATAATCTGTAAAAAACTAAACTGAAATTATATAGTTAATATGGAAATAGTTCGACAATGGGATGTTGAATCTATCCATCCAAATGCGCGTTTATGATGTTATTTAATTGAACGAACATGTTAGCAAAAGATTTAAAATGAAAAATATATACAAAATTATTTAAAAAATTTAAATTAAATAAACAATTTTTAATTAATTAAACAAAAAGAATTTAGTCAATACAATACAACAAATCCATTAATGGATTCACTTCTATGTAGGAGGCGTTTTGCGTAAGTCGCTCGCTACGTCCGTAGCCGGCCGGTGAGAATTGGAGTCCTAAAATATCGAATTGTACCTAAATTATTTACTTCTTTGCCTTATGCGTAACATATGCAGTATTATACTGAATAATTAAGAAATTCATTAAAGTTTAACCTCAATAGCAGCTAGTAATTCAGCTTCGCGTGGTATTTTTCGAAGCACTTTTCTAAGCAGAGTCCAACGTAACATTTGCGACACCAGGACCTACTATCTCTCGTTCTTCCACGTTTTGTATATACTGCGCATCTTCCTTGTTGCGTTTTTGTTTCTCCCGTTGGGGATATGTTTCTTATAAAATGTCTTTCATTCTCTGATTCATTCTCCGGGTCAGTACGCGGTACTGACGTCGGGTCGGAAGGGTTAATGCGACGGTGAAAGCGCTCGGTGAAATTTTGATAAATACGCTCGAGACTCGTCCTTTCGACTGGACGAATGCGATGAGAAATTCGCGTGGGTTCGAAGGGTTGAGCAGCGACGTGGCAGAGGGTCGAATAGCAATGGTCGGGTTGAGTTGCGTTGCGCGCTGGTCAGGCGTGAAAGTTCGTAACCCGGATTTTTCAGCGCTGGAAATACTAGCTGAACTTGGTTAACGCGAACGACGCGCGGAGAATGCGGTGAAAATATTGTCAAGTTTGGTTTGCCGACACTTTTCTGTCGGTCTTTGACGCAACAAAAATATACCAACGCTGTTAGCGCGTGTTTTAATTTGTTTGCCAAAATGCTACGGTACATCTGTCGCGTTAGCACGGAATAAATTATACAGATTTATACCGCGATAATAGCGCACAATAAATTCAGGAAATATCCCACGGCGTTCGAGTATCGACTGGCGCAGTGATCGACGCGTCGAAGTCAAAATTCCCATCGAACGACGGGCATCCAATTAACCGGGTCCATTTGTAGATGCGATCAACAGATCGGAGGGGTAACGCGTCCCTCTTTGTAATTCAGAAACCGTGCTCGAGGAAGGAGAACGGCCTCAGAGGACCAAAGATGGCAAGAGGTGTCCCCTTATGGTATCGTCCTCGCTTCTCCGCGGCGCGCCGCGATGAAACGAAAAAGAAGAAACCCGTTGAAACCGCCGCGGCCTGTGGCTTTTTAACTTTCGATTTCGCGTTAACGCGCGCAGCTCTGTAGAATCGATATCCTCGAGCAGATAATGATTTGTAGGAACCGTTCTCAAGGTGATTCGCTGTATACGTATTTCTTTCTCTCTCTTCTTTTCTTGATCTGGAAGCTCCTTTTCGAAGATTGGAAAGTTACAGTTCGTCGTTGCCGTGGACGAGTAATAGGAGGTGCGATTCGTTCTCTTTCTCTTTACGATAAAAAGATAATTACGTTGAAAATGATAAGAATAGAAAATCTGACTGGAAAACGGCTGGTCGACGACGTGCAACGCGTCGTCTATGCGCTCGCGCGCAGGTAAATATCGCACGCGAGAAATTCAGTTTCTCGTTACATTACAAAGGGACCTCGTTGCGCAATTTGAATAGCATTCCACCGACACAGCCCGACGCGTTAATAGAGCGCACGGTCGTTGCGCGTTGCGCAGGCGAGAGCAAGTTCAAGAATACCGGACAAAAGTCGTATCCGAGGCGTAGTCGTTTGCGCAAGAACTTGACAAGGAAGATCCTCTATCTAACGTGGAACCGGCGTCGTCGTTCGCCGGCGCTTTAGAAATCGAAACTCGTAGACGGACCGTTTCATTTTCTTTCCTTTCTCCTCTTTATTTTTTTTTTTTTTTTTTTTTTAATGCTTCTGGACGTCTTCCGCGAGAACGTGAGCGGAATGGCAACGTTTGGCTCGAAGATAAGCGGTGGCACAGCGACTGACGGGAAAAATCGGATTCGCGCCGATGATCGAGACGAGGGATCGCGTGGACGGATCAGTTTCCAGGGAATCCTTCCTCGCTGATTTAATTGCAAATCGATACGCCGCGTTCCCACGATCGCCCGCGCTTTAACGAGCTACCTGGAAAGGTAAACAGGCTCTTACGTTGGTCTATCGATTGACCAAAAAGGGACGACGAACCGGGTGGATGGTACAACGCGATGCATTATTATTAATTTTAATTTGCCCGGCACGTTGATCGAACATCGACAGTCGGCGTTTAAGAGGAAAGGAAAGGAGGACCCGTAGAATATTTTTTGACGATCCGTCTTTGCACGATGTTTTGGTAAAATTGGAAATTAAAAGGGAAAACGCGATTTATGATCGAGTTTATAGCGTAAACGGGTTACGAAGAATGCGAAAGTTGTATCTTTTCTACTAAATAATCTGCGTAACGTGTCAACAATTGTGCTATTAATTTATTTCGTGGGGCGATTAAAGTCGAATTTATTTCCATTTTGTCCGGGAGTTTGGTTTGGAAAATAAATTGAGCGAACAATTTCCCTTACTCGTTATCTTTATAAAATTCCACCACCGAACTTCCGTCCTCCCCGCGGCAATGATTTTCCGTAATGAACATCGCGCACAAAGCTTTTCCTCGCGGTTGATCTCTCTTCTCGCAGTATTGCCCGAAGGGTGCACGTCAGTTTCGAGGTTTCGCTAGCTTTGTATCGGAGCAGCCGCCGCTGCCAGATTATTAACAATCTCCGTGAACAGGGTACACCGCGCGTAACGAATTTGCGATTGTGCATTCGTGTTTTTCCTGCGAAAGAACGTAATCGTGTCTACAATCAAGCAAAGTCTGTCCATTCAGCTCGTCCGATTCTCCGCTTTATTTATTCAAATTTGCGTACACCTCGACGAATTATTATTCATCGGTGACTACTCGACTTTCAAGCAACATTCGTTGCAACAATTATTGTGCGGTGCAATATCGGTTCTTCTTTTGCAATTAGACGGACATCCTTTTTTCCAAGAATTAGCATGTCTCTCTGTTATACGCGTATCTGTCTGTATGTATATACGCGTGTGCATGGAACATTAAGATTGAACGTTAAAACTCGAGCGATCGTCTTTTATTGGGTGGAACACCATCACGGTCCCCAAGAGCTTACACAATGGACGTCTGGATTCAGTGTCCAGTTAACACGATTAAATTGTGCGACGAATCGTCGAACAAGAAAACATCTGGTAGAATGGAATACAGCCAGCGATAATGTGATTCGACGATGCTTGTTGCTGGAGGCCGGATATTCCGACTGGAAAAAGAGATATCGCGTATCTCCGATGCATGAATTTCTTTCATTTTTTTTTTTTTTTTTTTTTCTCCAAGAAAGATTTTAATCCCATGCATTATATTTTAATCCCATGTATTATAATCGCGGTCCGCTATTATTTTAATGTCGCTCCGTTTGAATGGCACGAAATTGAAGGGAAACGTAACTCACATGTCAGTTTTTGCGACAAGAAATTGTCAGCGATGCCCGCAGTTTCTCGGGTGGAAAAACCGGAGAACTATTCGATATTAATTTGATATTTAAACGAACGTTATGGACAGTGTCGGCCGGGAAGTAATGCTACAGTATCGGGCGTAAAAATCGCCGGGGAAAAGAGAGCAACCGCTACGATTAACCATACCACCCGTTTTTTGCTGAAACTTGAAGACACCGTGGAAGGTTTGAGATCACTCTTGAGAAGAGTAACAATCTTCTCGGAATGCATAAATCACGGGATGTTCTAGAAAATTATACACCACTATTTTTCGATCGTGCCCTTTAACCTTGAATAAGGTATCGAGCATAAATCAATGAACGTATGTCGTTCGATATTTTAATTTATGCACTGATTTCGCAGCGTTATAAGGTATAATTTTCAAGAAGAGTTATAATAAAATAAAAAAAAAATTTTAAAGAAGAATTTAACGTATTAGATATAAAATTAAAATACTGCTTCCTGTGTGCAGGTCCAAATAATATAATTCTGGGTAAACTACTATTGGACGTTAACGAAGTAAGGAACCTTTTATATAATTGTAGTTACTGGGACCAAGATATTTCTAGAATTTAATGCGACAAGCGAATCGATACGTCGAGGAAATTGAGCATTTTCTTGAAATATTTAATTTGAATGTCCCACGAGAACACCGTATCTCGCGCTTACTAATTCAAGACGTTGTGTACACGTTGACGTACAGACGTTAAAAGCGTGCACAGAATAAATGCATGATTCTTAACCGATGGAAGAAGGAAATGTGTATCGATGATTGTTCTATAATGTCCACGGTATTTACGTAATCGTCTTAATGGATCTTGCGCGAGAGTGATTATTTTTCTACGGACAAGTCGCTGCGGTACCGTTAAACCGTGATTTCCGTCGGTTCGTTAACGAAAAAGTATTCGTCTCGTTGCGTCCGCCAATAATTCACCCGGCCATCGACGTGTCTTCAGGTGCAAAAGTTCCCTGTCCCCCAACTTAACGCATTCTTTTCGTAATAACCAACGACACGCGGTGCTGTTACCTGTTGAAGCGTCCCGCGTTTTTAATTAAACCGTAAATCATTTGCGGCACGCCACGCTACGTGACACGAATACACCTTGCGTAATTTTAAATCAACGGTACTCGCGCGTAAAAAAATAATTCGACGAACAGAGAGACCACCGGGTGCACGCATCTCGTTTCACCTGTAACTTTGCTTCAGTCCGATTCAATTTATATTGTGATATCGGCAGACGGAAAACGGTATACGCGTGACCGTGATATTATCGTTCAATATTAAACTTTACGGCGCATGCAATTTAGTCACAGCCACGGCAATAAATATTTCTTACTCCGCCGTGAGTTCGCTTGAAAATCACTTTAGGTGGCTTATACGCGTTTCAATAGAATGATAAAGCTTGTGTTAGATTTGCAAGAATTTATGAATTATGGGTATTTAAGCCTTCTCAACGTGCAGTTCGCCTTGACTGAAATCACCTTCTGGTCGTGGCTAAATTTAATACGACGCGTTCTCTCCGTTTATCGCTGCAATTCGCCAAAGCGTTATTGACGTAAGTAATTAAATGTAATTTTGAAAGTAGCAAAGTGGTAGTAATAAAAGGTTTCTGTGTCGAAAGAATGAAAGACAGGGGTCAATAGGTTGCCATCTTCGTTAGCATAGATCTGCAGAAATTTGATATTGAATTGAATTTAATTTGCCAACAAACATAAACGAAATATGTTCATTATTATAGTTTTTACGAATATTACGAGACCTTTCGGACACTTCGCCGATGTAAAACACCAGGATGCGAGCCCACTTTCAGATTTCACCTCGAATCGCTCAAGTTAATTATTGAAGAAAAAACGACGTCCTTGTTCGTACGTTTTTCTTTACTTGGAACACTTAGCGCTTCGAGCATTCGATATAGCAACTCGCCAGTAGCTAAATGTCTCAAGGGTTCTCTTAATTGAGAATCCAATCGATGGTTCTTCTAGTCACGGGTACGACGAGAATTTCCGGCGTTGCTTAACGTTTCCTTCCACGGTGAAATCAATGGCTTTGAAAGCTGCTGTTTATTAACGGACATTCAATTACAACGGTCTGTCTAACTTGTTATTAGAGAAAGCTTTGGAAACGTATTTAAGTTCGATTAATTATGCTGTGAGACAATTATACTAGCTTCGCGTATAAATCTGTCCTATTATCGATCATTCTGATTTGCGCGTTATCAGCGTTATCAATTATAGGCATAGTTTTCTTGCAATGCTATTATCTCAATTTAATTCTTCGTCAACGCTTTGCAAAGCAAACACTGATAACAACTTAACGAAAAATAGTACGTCTTATTATGCATAATAACTGGCAATTAATATTAATAACGCGTCATTGGTGTTATTATAAGCAAAGCGACACCATAACACTGTTATCACGTTTCATTAACATTTCAAATATATCTGATCCAATTATAAACTATTATAATTATAAATTATTTCTTTCCAATAAGCGATACGAAATATATTCTGCTAAACGTTCCAACGATATTTGTGCGAAATATTCGTCGATTCAATTCGCCGTAAACAATAACGCGTGCAAGCGTACGTAAATTGAACTGCCTGCCGCGATAGAACAATCGTAGAAACGAAAGCGAATAAATCATAAAGAATCCTGAGGCCGAGCATTTGGTGTCCCGTCTTATTGAAACCACAGAACGGGACAAAAAGTTCAGTGACACGTAGGGTCGCATCCTAATACCGATTCTCTGTAGCAGAAGAAGCCAATAGAGCGATTATTTTTAGATACGGCTCGTGCCTTCGGGACTTTCCTTCCTGTTAAACGGCCATCGTATTTATCTGTCGGATATAGACCCGGATTTTCTTGTCTCGGGCCACGTGCTTTCTCAAGTCGCTGCTGCACACAGGCATTGCTGCGTATATATTATAATTACCGCGTCAATGAGGAAGCGAAACGGGGGAAGCGGAAACGACTGAACAACAGGGTGCACGGGGTCGCGTCTACGACGTCTAAAAATAAAAGACTTAAAAATAAGAGACGCGAAAGTACAAAGTGAAGAACACTACGGGGATGCAGAATATTTCGGAGCGCCGACCACGATTTGTTTTCATTTTCTCCAGTCGTGATTGTCGCGCGAAATATTTACAAATATTTGCTTCCAGGGGATGCTACGTTTCGTCGTGGCAAATGTTTATCTGTCGTTCTTTTTAATAAACGTTTCGCATTCGCGATTGTCGAGCACGAGTTCAACACGCCGGTACTCAAGATCAAAATCGTTTCCACCACGAATTGAATATAACGCGGGCGTAATGCAATTATATCTTATCGCGTTTTAAAACAGATTCCGTGGGTAAACTTCGGAATACGTACACGTACTTGCGTAAACGTGTATACGTTCTCGGGAACACAAATTCCTTCGATCGAGGGGCATGCCCTTACAATTAAGGGGAATGCCAGCCGGAGATACTGAAACGTAGGATTTGATTAAAAGGTTGAATAGGAGATAATTACGTCGCAGCTAAGGATACATTGGTTGTCTTGCCGGGTGCTGGCGAGTTGGAATTCAGGTTGAGTTTCCACGAGGCCTCTGCCAGACGATTTCACGCGAGTTGCATTCGAGTAACGAGGAGATTCTTAGCGAGTCTAACCCGATTTCCTGATGTAACGTTGCGACCGAGCCCGAACGTTTCCAGCGTGGAGAATAAAATCGATGGACAATCTTTCGTCTTTCAATTTATCGTTCGACGAACGTTAACGGCGGCTCCGTTTTCCAACGAAGCGCATTAATCACGGGAAAAACTTAATTGCTTTAATTTATCAATTAAACGGACGCGTCGACTGGATGTAATTCCTTTCCACTTTGTCCCACGGTTTCACGATTGTGGGTATGATACTACTGCAACCAGCGGTGGCAGTAAAAGCGAATACGCGCGATGCGCGTACTTTTCATTGCAAGGATTCAACGTGGGAAACGTATTAGTGTAAATTAATAAACTAGTTGCCGAATTTGAGTTCATCGCTTACTTATTTTGAAAGTGACCGTTCTCATCGAAAAATAGAACTTTGTCCCGTCTCAGATTTTTTATTCAATATCGTGAATTTTCTCAGCGAAATAGCTTTTCTCTCATCGCTGTAACTATTTACGACGTGTAAAATTATTGAACGCGGACGGCGCAATTGCTGAACGCGTATGCAACAAATTTAGAAACTCCGAATAAGAGTTAAATAAAATTTATAATAAACGTAGGAATTTTTGTTTCATTTTACATCTCTTCAATATTCGGTCGGGAGTAATGTACATATTCTTAAAATAGGGACAGTGTTCCTTCCTTCTATCATGTTTTAGTTGTGATATTAAGTTTTCTCTTTCTAAATAGAGGTGGGGTTATTGCAGTGCCACATTTTTTTCATTTGCACAATTCCACAGAATGATGCAACTGCCAGACGTCGTGTTTGCGATACTTGCGCCTTGCATTAAATTTCTTGCGACCAATTTTTCTGAGACTATCAACCGCAGGTGTCACTGTCATCAAGTTGTATATGTATGTATGCTTCACAGTTTCATTCGGTTTAACCACGAATAACCATAATTTCAGGCTGAGACCGCCTGATCGTTTAGTTATCTGTGCCAAGGAGCTACTAATATGATTAGACTGGACGTATTTAATATTAGTTCACGGGAAACCAGGGAGAAAGCTTTTTCAAATTTAATTTAGTACATGTATACGCTGTGAAAAAATTGCAGAATTTATTTGCCATTTCATTTATATTATGCCCATAACAGCACCCACAGTTTTTGTCTATAATAGTTCCATTTCAAATATAAGAAATAGGAAAACAAGGTCATAATGGAAGATAACTCTAATTAAATGATAGTGTAATTTGACGCTAAGGACCATCCATCGAATCAAAATTTACTACTCCTTATCACTTCTATCGAAACCACCAAATCGTAATCATTCGATTATTTATATTTAATTCCAATCGAAATTCTCCTTAAACCAAAACCGAACAATTTCACCTAATCTGCTATCAAAATCGATAACACTTGCACGAAAGAGATTCGACGTTTTCTTCAAAAAGTGAAACAGCAGAAACGAGATGCACAAGGGACCGTTAACCAATTTTCAACTCCTCCATTCGCTGTGCCGCAACTATATTTATCATCCGCGGTACACACATTCCATAATTGCACAGCGAAATCCCGGTCCTCCCTTTTCATCCTCCCTTGGCCAATCCGTCGCCTCTTTTCAATCGCATCGTACACGAAATTGCATCCCGTTTTCCATACGAATGGTCGCAAATAACACGGTTACGACGATGAACTTTTATTCTTCCGAAATATCGCGCCGAACGAACTTCAGCCCCGCCGTTCGATTCCGCTCTGCGTGCGCAGAGTCTAGCGAATCAATTTAGGCGTCGAAAGAAAAGGGTAAGGCCTCTTTCATGGTCTCAACGACCCGGGGAATTCGCGGAATGTGCATAACGGTGATGGCGTAATCCGTGAGAGAGAGAGAAAAAAGTGGGCGGTGCGGTTTGGACGAAAAGAAACAACAAAATATTAAAAAAGAAACAACATTGAAAGAATATCGAGCGGCAACTAATAATCGCCTTCGGCGACGGCGGCCGGGCCTTCTTGAACAGCTCGCGTTACTTTATCAGGTTTTCCCGGAGCGATCGGTAACGTAAGTGCTCGAATTCAATTCACCTTGGCCGGTTGAACGACACCGAGAATAGATCGCGCGGCGAACATTGTAGATTGTAAATCGTTGAATCCCACCGGGAAGCGGGGATCGCCAAATCATCGACGATCTACGTTTTCGCACCTGCCCGAACTCTCTTTTAGAGTGGACACGCGACGTGATTTATAGAGAGTTTCGTAAGCACGCGCGTCCTCAATGTTGGTAAATAAAATTGGTGGAAACGAAGCGACGCGTTTTCTTTCTCATCAATCTTTCGCTATAAACGAACAACTATGTAAAGTTTACACGGGCCTTTGAACGAGAATAATTGGTACCTGGTCTAACGAAGATTCGCGAATTTTACCGCACCTTTGAGCACATAATTCCGCAGTTCTTGTGTTGGGAAGTCTTAACTATTGCCCAAGTCCGCGCTGTTAAGTTCGATATTTCAACTGCAGTTATTCAATACGGAGAAGAAACTGTGTCTGCGGGAAAACGGAAACGAACCACGTCTTTTCTTTTTGTTATCGTCGCGCGAATTGCGGCTCGATCGTTCTACAGCGAATGACGGTGAAGTAAAACGGAAAGTGCGAAATTGATAGCGAATATTATCGCGAACACCATCTTCGGGGTAAATAACGCGACAATTACGAGGTCACGGTGGAAACGAAATTGTTGCGAGCCGTTATCGTCGCTCGTCGGCACGGTTCACGCATATCATCCGATTCTGTTATCGTCGTGTTGCGGTTACACGTACGCAGACCCCGAAACCGCTCGATTCGCGCGAGATATGCAAACGGGCCGCGAGTGCCAGTACGATTGTTCGCGCAACGGAATTGCGTAATTGGTCGTTGAATCATATTGAACGCTTTCAGGGCGGATTAAACTTTCACATTTCCGTCGGGGAAAAATAAGGAATCGCCACCGCGGGGCGGTCGTTTCGTTGAATCAAGCTGCGTTTTTAGTTTCACCGTTGGCAGGGAAGAATAATTTGCGTCGGGTGGGCGGACAATCATTTTTAATGAATCGCATTGAATTCGCTTATTGAACGGCGATGTTCTGAAACAGTTCGTCCATTTGTAATTATTATTACCAGCAGATGTATTGGACGTAGATGTAGCAGTAGTATGCTGGCAGATGGTTGGATGAATGCGCTGCAAATGTCGTGTCTCGTTGTGAGAATATTTTCGTAAAACTGTTCTGTGATTTAGCAATGCACATTTAGTACGTTTAACATACCACTCGGATGAAAAACATTGTAACGATTTCCACCGCGGTATTCTAAATGCTTAAAAAATTAAAATAAAAGGTGTAATATACGTTGCCGCCGTAATTTCGACTTGGAAACAATGTAAAATGATATTTCCCAGCGGTGAATAATATGTATTACGTGTGGCATGTAGCAACACTTGTGTATTATCGCAATTTCAAGCAGGTCCCAATAGGACAATGAATTTTATAATATATACTTGGTTGTCGCAACTCGAACTTTCACTTAACTTCGTCGATGTGCATACGTTATAAATGTACCTACAAGTAGATACATGTAAGTACGTGAGTGTACGAATACACGAGTAAATCTGAAGGGGTTGATATATCCATCGTAAGGCAAGGTTCAATCTTATTTATGCACTCTTTCATTGATTTCACAAAAGTGTGTACGTACGTCGTATGCAAACGATACGCAGTAAGATCGGTTACAGAGCCTTCGATATACAAAAATCTTCGACTCGCAGAGATCGATCTTCACCGAAATCGATTTGCACAGGTAAAATAACGCATCCGAACGTAACAAACAATTCGACGTGCATCACGTTCATATTTCGGCCCGCGTAGCTTTCCACAACTTCTGCCAAAGTTATTGAATGAAATTCTAATTTCATAAGTGGTCCGACAATATTTATGCACAAGTACGTCCCGTTATTCGACCATCCCTTTCCCTCGTCCTTCCTCGAAGACGACGAAATTTTATCACCCCGAGAGTTCGCCACCTTAATCACTCACGTTGAACCGCCTTTCAAATTGACTCACTGCCGGAAGGGACCGTTTCTTCGCTTCGGTCGGCTCGCGCGAATTTCAGCGCCGGCTCGATAAAATTGCAAAAAGAGAGGAAAAGATGGGGGGGCCAAGGCAAACGAAGGGCACGGGAATGGAAAGAAGAGCGTAACGGGACCGAAAATGGAGGCTCGTATGCAACGCAGCCGGCGATTATGCGGAATCTCGATTGATTGCCGCGATCGTTAAGCGCGACACGAATGAAACGGGACCAAATGAGATCCTGGAACGAGAAGGGATACCTGCAACGGCGAGCAGATCTGATATATCGTATGAATAATAGGCACGGGCGATATGCATCCGAGTAATCTCACAATGCGACACGGAGATATTTCTTTGGCCCCTGACAATCACTTAGATACGTTCCTGCTACTTCGCGAACGTTTCGAATGAACGTCTGAACGGTTGAGCAGCAGACGTAAATGACGAATTAGATCGAGAGCATGGGAAGAGTTTTCGAGAATTCGATCGCGCGTGAGATAATAATTAACGACGACACGCTGCACGGAAATAATTGCGCGATACGTGTAATTCGCGTGACATTTTATTAATCGCGATTACTGGAATCAGGATCAGCCGACCGTGGCTATTTAGATCAGTAGGGACATACGCGTTGGGCGAATCGTTACAGCTTGGAGTACAGGTAAACTGTAAAGTATGGAATATCTCTAGTTCGAACGCGTTATACGTGTAAGCTTTTTGCATATTTAAATGCGTTTCTTCCATAGCTTATCGATATATTACTATTTACGTAATTTATATGTAAATTATATCATATAAATTAAATATGTAATTACTAAATTATATATTTATTCGCTCGTACAATATTATACGTAATATTAAATTATATCGTTTCTCTTTTACTATCGAAAGTCCGCGTTCGTCAGAAATTTCTACAGCCTTCGAAGTCACCTGTACTCCATTTCGCGAAAGACAGATTCTAATCAAGCAAATCATTTCATCTGTCCCCCCCCCCCCAAATAAAATTAGGAAATTCTGTATTCTCCGATAGCCAAATGTCACAACGCAGCCCGCATTTCTTTTTTTTATTCTTTGCCCTCCGTTCGTTTGGGAAACGAAACCGCGACCTTCCGAAACAAATATATTTCACGCGGTTGAAATCAAGGCACATCTTTCCTCGACTTTCATTCGAGGTTTAAAATACTAGAACGCGTCGGACGCGAAAGGGGGAAAGTGTATCCGTGCCGTTACGTTCACATCTTTTTCTCTTTACGTTTCCCCGTTTCCCGTCGCAGTTCCTTCTTCTTTTTTTTCCTTTTTTTTTTTTGCTGCCTTTCTTCCTCATTCGTCAACGACGTCACAGGGCTTTCCCTGCGACCGCTTTCAACGCGTGTCAACGACAATGCACGCGAAAAACACGCGCGCGCGTATTGTCACCCCGCGACACCCGAGGTTCCCTTATTTCTTTGCAATATCGCGCAACCGCGATATTGCATAACGCGCACAGACATTCTGTGAAACTATTGTCCGTGTTTTTTTCGTCGTGCGCTCCTTTGAAATCTTTGCGCGACTTTATCGCGCTGCTAACACAAGGTTTTCCTACGGTTCACGCTCCGTTCGCTCCTACCGAAAGCTAATAAAAAGTTACGCGCTCCAACGTTCGACACTTTTACATCGGACTCGTTCCTTCCTCGCGCGGTTTCTTTGAAATTTGTTTCTGAACAGAAAACGCTGCCGATCTTGCACGCGCGTTTTTGTGATATTATTGGAGCGGGTAAAACGAATAGTCGAGAGTATGCGCACGATTGGCAATAATTGTCAATCATTTCGAAGAATATGGTTCGTTATAAATGATTTGTAATTTGCCTCTTGATTTAGATATACAGTTTATTTTAAAAAAGAGGCGCACATCTTTTCGTTCGATCTGTTCGTTTAAGAGTATTTAAATGATTATGTTTATAGTGTATACCTTCTTTCGTGTTAAGTAAAATTGTGTTCAAATACTTCTCAATTTTATATTACGTAATGCATTTCTGCCGTGACCCTGGAATTTAATCTCCGATATAAATTCAATAATATTGTACGTCATTTTTAACCTTAGTATTTTCATCCAATAATGGATCTCGTGAACAAAATACGTCCTTTTAGAAAAAAATTGCAATTTAGTAGTTGCGTAGTTGTTTCCATAAAGCTGTCAGAACACCAAATCACACCATAAATGGCAAAAACTTGTCCAGACCCCTGTTCCCACATTTATCTTACTTCGGACCGTCTCAGGAATCGCCATACAAATATTGACCGAATCTCGCTCGTCCCTTCGAAAATCAGTCGAACCGAACGAAAGGGAAATCGATTTCGACGTTCCTCAAAAACGAATCAGTTACCCAGCGTTCCAACCGCTCCGAAGAATTAAAACCGAATCGCGAAAACCTGTTCGAAAAGCCTTTCGCGTATTTACAACAAATCGGCGACACGCGAAGCAGAAAAACATTATCTCCCGTTAATTTTACGAGTTCCCTTGAACAGCCGCACGCGAGCCCCAAACGCAGTGCACATCGAAACGATGCCCACAGTCGGATAGCGGTAATCCCCGCCGATATTTTGTTCAGCATTCCGTATAAATGTTCGAAACGCGGACAATACATCAGACGCAAGGACACCGCGGCGCGAACACGATGCACCGCGTTAACGAGATACTAATTCGTTCGCAATACGGGGTGCCGGCTCGCGTTCGAAACGCAGGCGGCAAACAAGGATCGACGGTTCGAGTTATCGCGGATCGTTGCGGGTCGCGATTCCGCGAGCGTGCACACGCGCGTTAAAGTACCGCGAGCCGATGAACCATGACCCGCGACTAATTGCGCTCGTGCGTCGCGTCCGTCCGGCTAACGAAAAATTTGCCACCGATCTATCCAACAAATTTCAATGAAAATTCACCGGTTCCGCGCAGCGTGTACACCGCGGGTTCAAAAATTGCCCTCCCCTTCGCGAACCTCCGCGGTGAGCCTTGTGAAAGCGTTCGAGCCGCGGAAATAATGCGAATAACGTTCAATCGAACGCTCGACGATGTCTCATTTTTATTCCCGTTTTCGATCGATGCTTTCGAAAGTGCTTTTCCGTCTCCATTAATGTATGTATGTACATCCAGGTGAATTTTGAGCGCTGCGCTCGTTTCGATGTACTTGTATATATTTTTTCCTGGCAGTCGACTCGAATCGAAATGAAGGAAGAGCGAACTTCGAAGGATCGAGACGGGGACAGTGTTCGAATTTCGCGGGGATGCGTTACATCAGAGGCGAGAGCGTGATCGCGTTGGTATTTCGGAGAAATGTGTGCGATATGCGTAATAAGGTCGCCGCGAGAGAACCGATTTCAACGTACGTGACTGTTTCTTCAAAGAGCTCGAAACCGTCGCGCAGCTCGTTTCGCCTTCGCGGCGAGAACGTTTCCCGCCCAAGAGCAACCGGAAGCTGTGGAATTCGCTTCGACGCGTCCGGGATTTCTGAAGGCCGGCGGTTTTTTGCGAGGTAAAAAGCGAAACAGCAGAGCACGGCTGGGTAAAAGCCGATGCCCCGTTCGTAGAACATTAATTCCCCTGCTTCTCTTTCGCGTTCGAATTTTATTTTGCAACTCGTCTTTTTTGTAATTTTGTAATTTTTTAATACACGCGATAGGACGCGCGCGTACTACATTCGCACACGCGTTCGTCCCGGCAGATATGAATGAATTTCACGAAGGGAACGTTATTTCGGTTAACAACGACTTACGATTGCAACGAATTCTCCTTTTGTTCGGGACACAATGTTGGAAAGCGACGAAGAAAAATTGTGGGGCTGATAATAACGTCAATGGCGAGCTCTTAACACCTTTTGCGCGTCCTTTAAATTTTCAGCGGTGTAAAGTGCCACAGAGCTGGCGGATTATTAAAAAAAAACTTTGCATTCGTGTTTCGTTCGTGACTACAGAATTTTTAACACCTCGCAAGTTTTATTGTGAAGTGATAAATATCGAGAGAAGAATTGCTCGTCGGTTCGCGCATAACTCTGGCAGCAGAAAATCTGTCTAATTGAAAAAAGGAAAGTTTAAAAGCCTTCGTGTATAGAAGGCGTGACTTCTCCTGTGCGTAGAGAGAAAGTTCGAAACAAAGAAAAACTCCGTGGACAATAATTATAGTTAATAGAATAGTGAAGAATTATTGCAGAGAAATTATAGACGAAGATATTCCACAGATCGCTGATCCAAATGTATTTCAGACAAGAACAGTAACGCTTAATATTCCTGAAAAGAAACACGAACGAACTAATTCTACGAAACTCTTTACTTCAAATGACCACCCAAAAGGGTCCAGCAACATTTTTCACATTCCGCCCGATTGTGAGACACCTCGTACAAATGAGCCTGTAAAACTACGCTCCGTTAACAGCTTGAGTGCCAGGCATTTTCCAAGAAACACAATCGAAAACCTCTAGATAACGTGACAACGCTCTCCGCGTTTCATGTCGAGAAATGTCGAAACAATAATCGTCGCATTTCTCGCCGCGATATGAAACATTCGTCAGAGATTTCACGCACCCAAAAATTACGATCAGAATTTATTTTACGATACTTTTCTGCTCGGAATTGTTCGAACCACTTTTCGAACCCGCCGCCAAACAAAGCGCCCTCAAATATTTTTCACAGTCTCGAATCCCACTACGTTCTTCCTGAAATTCGTGTAACGTGACGCGACCGAAGCTAACCCGAGATTCGCTCGTGGCTGTCCACTCGTGTCTCTTGAAAAAAAATTACGAAATAAGCGACTCTCGTACAGAAGCCACATTTGAAACGTGGTTTAAAGATAGTGCACGGCCACCGGGTCGAACAATGTTTTATTGCTCAGATAAAAAGGCAGTAAAGAAGCTGCGCATAAAACGACCTGGACATTCAGGACGACCTAGCGTAATACATTCAGAGCAAGAGAATGGTTCCATACCGTTGATAATTCACGAAGGTACGGGTTTAAACATTAAAAAAAAAAAAGATATCCCTAGAGCAACTAAAGGGATGAGGAAGAAAGATTCGTTTGGCTCGTTTGAAATTAATTACCCGAAAAGAGCGTAACAAATATCGCTCGAGGAATGTATCATTCTGTCCAAATACAGACGTACAAAGAGACGAGTTTAGATAATTAAAAATGCGCACGTTTGTGTACGTCAAACCAGCGCACGTGTCCGTTGGCAATATATAATATCGTTTACTGTACTAGCAGAGGATTACATTAAGTAAAAAAAATGAATGTAGCAAAAGAGAAGGTTAATAGGTATCTCAGGTTGTCAGAATAAGGATAGAGACTGTTATTCTTGAAACTTGAAGGCACGTGACTAATCTGTGCGAGAATAAAAGTTCAATTCGTACGATGGCAAATGAAACAGAAGAACAGAGAATTTCAGCTGTGGATAGTTCTCCCATTCTTGTCAACATTTTTCACGCGCATCGTTGAAGTGTAAATTTAGTGACGCGTCCTTAGCAGTTGTTACGTGCGCCTCTTTGCGCGTTTGTAGTATGCGTCGTGTAACAATGTGGACCCATCGACGCGCACAGGTGAACCACAGTGATCAAATATTTTCACAATTACTCCTTCTATACTTACAAACGACCACTGACAAATATCTTCTCCCAAGCTATACTAACATGTTACAAAACGCATTTGCTAAATGACCTAACCAATGTCAATCGAAATTGAACAAATAATACTAGAAAAAAAAACACAAAAACAAGTAATCTTTCTTAAATAACGTTCAATGCTCCATTCTGAATATCTAATACATTTACTTTGAACCACGGTCGTCCCGCAAGACGGCCACCTCGGTCCGTACACATATTTCACATTTCGCTCGACTGCAACGACGCGTCGTTTCGATATTCTCCGATGTGGAAAAGCAGAAGGTCGATTTCCACTGTCGTGTGTCCCTCGAACGGTCGATATTGTTCAAGCGCGTTGTTCCGTTTAAAAGAGAAAACGATGATGCACAATATAAAAAGGGGGACGGAATTTTCTCGCGGTACCCGTGTGCGATCCTTGTGCAGCATTAAATCCTTGAAACGACGGAAGTAGGATCGCTTACGTAAGGTCGTATAAGTGCGACAGGTATGCGAGTCCTTCGACGCGGAGCACAAACACGCAGATTAATCCGCACACAGACGGTCGACCTGCGCGACACACGTTGCACCATGACTGATATATGCACGCGTACCACCGTACGTACATACTTTAGACCGGGCGGTTATGTAATTTATTTTACGTCCGTTTTAAAAGTCGTTTCGACGGCACGGAGATGCCTGTGCTACGTTACGTATGTTTACCACCGACGCGGCTCGTCGGTGACCAACGTCGAATTATGGACTTCGGGATTTCCCAGCCGCGACCCCGCAAGCGACAGCGACAATAATCGTGTAACGAATTAAAGAAAATGGGCTAAGTAGGTCGAACGAATTATTAATCGTTTGGGAGTTGTCGTTGTAATTTTGCCAGCTCGGAGGAATAAAGATTAATCATTGTACAACGCGCGCACGAAGTAATAGGATTGAGCGTAGAATTACTTTTGATTTGAATTGGTGTCTAACGTTTCGTTTGAATCCAGATTTCAATGTTGTATTTAGTTGAGGGTTTAACGGCGCAACGCGTTTAGACTTTGCGCTTTGCAATGAATGCACTTGAACGTCAATCGTATCGGGTAATAACAGGCATAATTAATTGCTCGAATATGTGGCAGAGTTTGTAGGTAAAGGAATGACGGTATGACAAAGCGTGTGAATCAATTCATTTAGTGTGGTAGCACGTATGCGTGGGTTGGTAAATTGTGGCCTGTATAGGTTTGGGTTAGGTTTGGTTGTATAGTTGTATAGTTGTACAGTTTTACGTATCGATACGATTATGACGAATTGCGGCTATTAATCTATTTAAAAGTATCAAGTGTCCAATCGGACGAGTTATATGGGATTCATGCGTCTATCTACGCGTATGGTATAACCGTTATTTTGGTAACTGGGAACGCGTTCTATTATTAATGCATTTTTAATTGCTCTTAATACAAGCACGTACTTGCGTGTGCATGCACCCGGAATGTCCAAAAGTGAGCATTATCTCTTTTACTTCAGTTTTTACACTCGACGCTAAATCCATTTAATAGCAATAAATTGATATCCGATCTGGCAACAAGTTTTATTTGCATCGTTCTTGCGTGGCAAGTAAAATTGCGAATAACGATAAACCCGGTTTCACACGAAATTTAATAAAAATCGCCATATATTTGCAACCGAAACCACGATTAGAATGTCATGATAAAGTTGTCCGCTGCGAATAAAGTTACTTCTCGTTCGCGATAAAATCCATCTTATGCAATTGTTCGTACCGACTGCTCTTTTTCCAGGAATACGTTCTTTTTTACGTTCGCTTCGCGTCACCGTTAAGTATTTTAGGATCGAAAGTATACGTCTACATTACGCCACCGCACTCCCGTCGAAATCGAGATTTTTCGCGCGCGTGTTTGCCTTCCCAGACGCTGCGACACGTAGTGGGTAGAGATTTCAATTGAAACGGCGGTCTTGATGACGCTAATTATTCCTATCACGAGTGGAATTAAAACTGTACGAGAAGCTCAACGACGCGGGAGCATGCACTTTCTTAACAATCGGCCGCTGTACACGTGATCGTGCCAGGTCTGCCTAAGGTCGTAGGAGGAACAGTGAACTTCGTTAAGCGCAAGACTCCTACATATATTGGCATAATTGTCGCAATTTAACATGGCACTCGAAATACCGCTACATCATTTTGCCCACAAACTTGGCAAACTTCGGCTCCATAACATTTCATCGTGCGCGCGTACGCGTTTAAACTTCGCACGGGAAACGAAAAGAAATGAGTACAGTGGCTTCTGTTACGGAAGGGACTCGATTTTGCCTCGATCTCGATGTTTCTGTTAAAATATTTCTTTCATTCCAACCGAATAATACGACCGTACAAAGTTCACCATGTACATATGCGCGTTTAAACTTTCCGAAACAAACGCACATTTCAGAATATCATTCGTTATCGAAGGGATTCGATCTTTCCTCGATCACGATTCTCTTGTTAATCTTTTACTCCATTCCAACCAGATAATGTAACGCAAACACGACCACGCGAAACGTACCGTGAACACTCTCGAATTTGAAGCTTCGCGAAACAAACGAAAATAAATTTACCTTCTATCGTCGAACAGAACCGACTCTCCTTCGTGCTCGATTTTCGCGTCGATCCATTCTTTTATTCCAACCGCGCATCCTCGCAACAATACCGATGAAAATTCGATGAAAATCGACGTCTATTTCCGTCCGCCGATTTCGTCGAAACTTTTCCTTCGCGACACTGTCGCTCGGCTGCAGTTCCACTGGTAACAGGAATTAACGAACGCGCACCGTCGAAATAATTCACGCGACGAGTATCCTCCGCGAAACACGAGTCGAACCGATCGTAAATTTCGGTTTCACTTGTTCAGGGCGAGGGCGTATCGTAACGCACGCCGCAGAATTATAAAAAAATCCTCCCGGTGTACAGGTGCTCGGATGGATCTTCGACGATCACCGTGGCGATCGTCGCCGAAACCCGGAGCAAGTGTAACCACGTAGGGCGTTTATCGTTGTCGTGGTCGTGACCAATTCATTGTCGCTTCACCGAGAGAACGAAAATATCGCTTCGACTGGCCATGCCTATTTATAAACCTTCTTAAGGAGATTCTCGGACGTTTTGCTTCCTCCGCTCTTTCTCTTTTATAGCAATAACCTCTCTTTGTTCTGGTACACTGAAACCGTGGTCCCTTAAAGAGATTTCCTCGTCGCGAGACGATTGATCGTCGTATGGTTTTCAAGGTATCCCTTACACCGGGAACATCGCGCCGAACACCGCCAGCTTCGATTATACTTCTCACCTGGCTGTCTTTCGAAGTCGCGTGAAATCTGGCTCGCGAGACTTTGGAACGGCAATTCTTCCGAACAGCGATTCGCAATCAGCTGGTGCTCGACGTATTCCGATTCTTTCTGCTTCTTTTCGTCCTCGCTAACAATTCTCGAGTCATCGCTAGGGAACTCGCGTAATCACAGTCGATTTCGTTGCCATTGCGCTGATATTACTATATTACATACAGCGAGTGCTCGTGCGTTTTTTACTTTGAGAAAAGAAACGCTTCATTGGGTATTAAATTGGAAATAGTGACGGTTATTCGTGAATGCGAGGAAACACGAATGCGAAGGCTCCTTTTTACTCGCGTCTGTCTCTGTTTTTGTTATTAATCAATTTCATTATTTTCCTTTCGGTGTTTTACTTTTCTATCCCAAGTATTGCATCGTCATTGCGTTTCGTCGGAATTTATACCAAGAGTGCCACATAATTCGCTCGCTCGAAACGACGCGATTGAAATACATAGTCAGTCCAGCGATAAGTTTCGTGCGCTCAATAACTCGAATGGAAAAGTCCGGCGGTGTTCCCGCAGGATGTCACATGTTTTACCGAACCTGGCGCGAAAATATAACGGGGGAAACTGTTGCAGCATCCGCGGTAACAGACCACCGTTCGTCGAGGGCTCGACGACGGACGGAAAGCACAGATGCAACTCGGAAAATCGGACGATTCCACGGAAAACTATCCCATGGGTACACGCACGCATAGAGACGCGTAGAGTCTCACGAACTCCGCGATCTTGACAATACATCCCCGCGCACTTGCCATATCTTCCAACAACAATTTCCTTCGACCCTTTCCAGCGCGAACACACACGGGCCAGTCGAACAAACTCCAACGAACCCGAATAAACCCGAATAAACTCGAATAAACACCGGTCTTAATCGTTTCGCGATACGTTCGAATATCGATCACCGCGAAACGTACCGAAAAATCGAAGGGGAACGAAGCTGAGCGACACGATTCGACTCACCGTACGCGACTACAAATTAGATGAAATTTGCGAGTTCGCGCTTATCACCCCTTTCGACAGTTTCTTTTTTATCGCGAGTCGCGCGTTCGCTTTTTCCCGGCGCGACGCAATGCTCGCAGCGGCGGTCTCGCAACAGCATCCGCGCTACCAGATCACTCGTGAGACACTAACGGACGAGAGACAGAGAACGCAGACACGAGGCAGAGGTAAGCTATACCGCAATTGGTCTGGATGGGAGGTGGAGGTGTACGGCAGCAGGGTGTAGAGAAAGAAAGAGACGGCGGATAAAAGTGGACAGGGTGGGACGTTGAAGTAAGCAGGTAGTGGGAGTGGTGTAGTAGCCGGGTTGCGTGTACGAGCCTTAAAAGCAGGTATCCACGTGGCCGGTGCTCGTAGTGTGGGGTCAGTTCGTTTGCCGGATGAAGCCGTTTCCATAAAAATAACGGGTCAAATTTTTGTGCCGCCGTGCGGCGGCCTGTCGATTTGTTTTTATTAAGTATCGAATGCTTTTGCTTCTCACTTGTCCGAGTGACTGCGAGTCTGGTCGGAATTGCGGCAATTACGGTATCAATTCAAGGTTTACTGTGCGGTAAGCGTGGTACGGGTAAAGTGCGAGTAGCAGGTATGTGTGGCGGAAGAAATTATTTAGCGCGAAGCGTGGTACCAAGTATCTAACCAAGTTGTTTTATGTATCGGTACAATTGTGACGAATCGAGGGTGTTAATTTTTCTGTAAACTATGAGGTGTCCAATAGGACATATCTTATAGATATTTATATGTATCTTATAAATTGCTGCGATATTGTAAATTGCGATCTGACCTGGTGACAATTTTTATTCACATCACTCTTGGATAATGAACGTTGCAATTTTGGGTGCACATAAAAGATTCACTGCTGAACTAATCCAGTTTCACTTCAATTTTCTCTCTGTACGTGTCATAAATAACGGGGAAAGCTTTTCGTTTAATCAATTGCTCCGAAAAATTTCGTTCCGTTCCACGGTTCGTTATTATTATTATTATTATTATTATGTTACACTGTTTCTATGTTAAAGAACCTTTGGAATACTCCCGAGGGATTACCATAGTTTCCAAAAAGCGGTTTCCGTTCGTTTGTGAAAACTCACGTGTATAATGCACCAGAAGATTCCTCCTTTCCTTAACACGCAATCGCGTTGTCGAAAACGTGTCGCCCGTTTCTACGAAAATTCTCCAATTCAACGCTGTACTTGCGCAGGAAAAATAGGGAGCTCGGGGAAAAAGAAGGACCGTCCTCCCGTCGAATCCCGCGAAGGATACACAATGGACCAGGCAAATTGGATGGAAATTCACGCTGGGAGCGGTCAACGCGTTTTCCGACCCGCGTGCATTTAACATGACCCGCGCAGACACTAACTTCGGACCCCTCTTTCATTATTCCATTTACGCGAGATCACTTTTTTACGCCACGAGGAATTTAAGTTGTTTTTTAATGATCGTTCAAATTTTCAGGACGCGAGCACGCGTTGGGGGAAATTATGCAAAGGTTTCGGTCCTCGATGTTACTTTCCGCTCGCGCGTTACATCGCTGTCTCCGCGCAGCGTTACGCGAAGACCTCTCGAAGGCCTGTTCGGCAAACAATAAAAGCCGCGGGATAAACACCACCTGCACGGGGGGGAATCTTGTCCCGCTGGACACTAATTAAGCAAAGAACGACGAGATAGAATTCTAGCGAGGAGTGGAAACGCGGAGGATCGTGTATACGTGGCGTGGGTGCATCCTCCTTCGCCAGAATTTTTTCTTTGTACAGCCACGTTCCTCTGCAATCATCGGCCAGCCGCGTATCGCGAATGTACTTGCATTCCACGTGAGCGGCCGACTGGCTGCAGGAATTAATCGCAAATATCGATTACATTTTTCTGGGACGATGGTGCAATCTTCGTGCCACTCGTACTTCATTTCTCGTACGAGGAAAATAGCTTCTTAAAAGAATACGCAGCTGTATCGCTATATTTCGCATTATTCAGGAAGATGAGCGTCGATGGGTTGAAACACTTGTAAATTATTACTGTTCTCGGTCACGGTACGTGAAGGAGTTAAGCTGTACCGGGAAAGAAATGATTGCGAGACTGAATCCGATCGACCTTGCATCGTGCGCGCGCGGTGATTAAACAGCAGCTCGCCTTTATCATTTACGACGTTCTGAATACGCGAGTACAGGTATGATGGAATTACGATTCAGTCGCGCACGGTTGAAAGTGCAAACGATTTCAATGAGAATTTCAGTCAGAAATGCTCCAGTTGATACGACACGTCATGTTACGCAGTACAATATTATATTTTATATTTTAATTTGTGTATTTTCAATATTTCCAAATATATCTGGTGACATTATTCTGATAATAAGCGAACGAGTACAATGAATTGAGCGTATTTCGTCGGGGCAAATAATATAAATTTATAGCTCGCACCAAGTGCCGAATTTATCAAATAATTTCCTATTCGATGCTAAAAGGAAGATGTACTTTCCAATGAAATGTGTTGCCGGAAAGCCACGCCTATGTTTTCCGGTCGTTCTTCCGATCCTTCTTCCAACCTGCTGTGTAAATATCGCGTCTACATCTGGGACACCTGTGGCGAACATTTTCATGAACGCCCAGGACTCACGAGCGCTCGAATATTTCTGCTATTTCAACTGTTACGAATCCACGTAACGAACTCTACGAATTCACGCGTGAAATTATTCTATTGATTTCACGCTTCTCGTGCGGAATAATATTCGCGAAGTAAGGCTCAATTAAATTTTTTCTATACTAAGCCACAAAAAAATAAAACGGCTAAATCGTCATAACTAACGGATGCGATTTTAGGAAGTTGCTGTTAAAAATTCGCTTTATTAAAAGCCTCTCAATAAACTCTAAACAAAGCCAATAGAAAAACGAACAAACACCCAATGGTTCCCTAAATTTTTCGTGTTCACGTTTTGTATCCTACTATATTCATCTATGCGTCCTCGAGTCGCAATAAAAATCGACATACTCGCTTCTCAAAATGAACGAAAGACGCAGCAATGATAACGACAATCAATCGCCGTAATTGATCCATGCGCTTGTACGAAATCTGAATCCCAAGCACGAAAGCGACAACCAGGTTCGCCGCCTCGAGGATTTCCTCGCGAACGGATACACCGCTCTGTTATTTGCCGGTGAATTGTTACATCGTCCGCTAATTTATTATTGGGAAATCATTGAGTGGCTGCCGGTTGACTAATAACGTATACATCGAATGAGTCACTTTCACGGGAGTGGACTCTCTGTGAAATAGAAATAGATCGCGATGGACCGGCTCGGACGGTCAGAGATGCGACGCCGGCCACCGGTTCCGGTTTGGTCGATGACTCTTTTTAAAACGAGATGCATGACTCAAACAATATTAGACGTAAACGTGGAAACGGGAACGACAGTTTGTATTCGACGGAAGAAAGGCGATAAATTAATCTGTCCTCGCCATTTCCTAGCTACGATCCTAACGTTTGACAAACCGTTCTTCGCCAACCCCGGCTCCATTCTCCTGCTGAATCGTTTTATTATTAACCAGGGGGAATCGTCGTGTCACGGACGACACGAGAGTTCTCTGGAAAAAGTGATTTCCTGGTGGCCACCGGTTAAACATGTCGAACTACCCACCAACATTTATAATACTAATATCACAATTGTTGTCATAATATATGCATAACAATTATTCCATTACAGAGGACACAGTGAAAAATTGAACAGACTACGACCATTTCAATCCGAAACAACGATCTCGTCGACGTCCACGATCGGTCCACTTCATTGTCACGGAGCGATAGACAGTTTCCTGTTTGTCCTGGAAAAATTACAAAAGCGCTTTTCCTTCGCATTTCCTCGCATTTCCCTCGGTTCACGGGTCGCTACGTGTCGCAGTAGTAACTACTGATCGTGCCACTGACGTTGTGGGTCGCGTGCTGCGCGCGTGGGCTTGAGGGAAAACACGCGATCCGAGTATCGCGCTTTACAGTACACGCACGATTACGCGACCGTGTGTTAGATTTTTGGATACGCACCGGTTTGCGCGTGTGCGCGTGTTTAACAGCGTGGCACCGGGCGCATACGCAACCGCGTTGCTTTAATTATAGACCGTGGCCCTTCTTTACTTCGTCCACCCTCGACACCGCGAAATTGGAAAGCGAACGTCTACGACGGATCGCGCTCGTTTCTCGTAACGAGGGTAGGCGAACCGGTAAACAGTCTTTATAAGGTATTTTAGGACAGTTTTTTGTTGCGGGGTTTTACGAGAACACTTTCGCGGTCGTTGATCTTCTATCGGAACGAATCTGCGGGTTCATGGTAATTTCTCGTTCGTTTCGGGGGGTGAATCTTGTTACGATACGCATGAGACAAAAATGTCGTTGTCTTGTATGGAAATATTGTAACTCTCGTTTTCTCGACATTTGCTCGCGTTTCTCTCCGTCGGGGATGAAATATAGTTTGAAGGTTCTATGATTGATAGATGAATGTGGTACGCACGTGTCGCGAAAGCATAGGAATGTTTGGAAATCTTTTTCTAAATTGTCTTATTAACAGATTTGGAGATATTTGTCGTAGCCCGTGGGACACACCGAACTTACGGAAATTTTAATTAAAGTAATAAGAAATACTATGAGCGGACTCCTTATTTGTGAGTCGGCTGGAGGTGCTCGTTTGATGGACGCAATTTTCCATAATTAAATGGAAAGAAAACTATTCGATTTAGTAAACAATTTGCTGAGTAATTGATTTGAACTTTATAGCTGCTAATTATTAATCCATCGCATCATGCTTGCACCGTGACAGTTTTTATTTAATAGTGGCAGTATATTTGTATTTATTTTGAATCTCAAAAACCTATATATCTAAATCGTATTTTCGCTAATAGCATTGAAGTTAAATCGTGTGATACGCGATAGAAGTTATTTTCGTTACGATTGTTTAATATATCAGTGATTGAAGTCTTAAGCTGAAAGGTTGACGAAGCAAATACTATGCGAAAATTTAGGGCGGACGTCGAGTTGTTATGAAAGTTGCGAAACTTTCAAAGAGTTTACTCAAGAGAGCTTTACCCTAAGATGCTTAAAGTAACTTCTCGCAAGTGTATTAGGTTATTCAAGTCTTAAATACTACATCTGCCATCGGAGATTCAATGGACCTTTGTTTACGAAGGCGGCTTTTGACACTAGTCTCTATGGAGGAACGATTAAGTGGAACGATTCTTATCTTCCAACGTTGTGCACTTCTAAACTTTAAACGAGGATCCCCGATTTCTAGCGAAGAATGTAAAGAGCTGCGTACGACGCAGCGTTTTATTTTTAACAATTCGCCAGAATACCCACGCTACTGTGAATAATTACTATTTCTGCGTAATTACATCGCAACGGCTATTATGTTTCCTATTATCGCGAGGCAAGCAGTTCTTCTCGTGCTATTAGCAATACGAAATTCGTTAATTGTGAAAGTGTGCGAGACGTTTAATTGAAACTGAATCCGTCTGGGCCATTTGAGATATCAAGCCACGAGGAAATATGTACCGGCTGTACTCATGATAGTGAACTCGTTTAAGGAGTTACTAAATGTAATTTTTATCATGCTCCATTTGATGAAACTGCGCAATGAATAACGTTGAACGATCATAGAGCCAGCTTCGTGAAGTACAATATCTAAAGAAGCATAAAACTCTACAATGATAGTAAACCATTGAATCGTATACACATATACAATGGCACAAATCAATTTTCTAATCCAATTTAAATACACTTCCAATACGTTTCAGAAGACGCTGCGCTCCGTAATTGTATGCACAAATATTATTCTCCAATTTAGACTTGTTATCCTTATTATTATTTTGTTTTTTACAAGGTATTACACGTATCCGATTGAACCACGACCACTAAGGTATCGATTTCTTCCATTGTGTTATCTTCACGAAATTATTGTAATTTATTCGTAATTTGTAACTGTGAGCATCGTTGAGAATCCGATTACAAGTAACGTTTCAAGATACGCGCAGTTACTACTTTGCATTACGAATGCTATCTTCGGTCATCTTCGATCCGCGTCGCGTTCACTCGAGATTATGCAAATACAGAACACGAAGAGGCGTTATACTGCAAAGTGTAACTCGACATCGTCGATCTATCCGGATGTGACGCAGCTCGTTTTCACTGCGAGATGCAGTTGGAATCCATAAAATACTCGCCAGTACTCTCATCGTCCCTACGCTCACGTTTCTCTGTTCGTCTCTTCGGTTCTTCTGTTACGATTGGGAGATTCGAATCGAAAGGTGGCAAGATCTGAGACGCAACAAGGATCCACGGATCTAGCCTGTCTAGGTAGATCACGCCTACGATTCTGGTGCGATTTTTGGATCGTACAACAATGAAATCGTTCGTTATGTGAAGCTCAATTGGACTTAATATGTTTTTGAATAAAACGATTACAAATTAAACAATATTTCGGGGCACTTTGATTGCATAAAACTTTACTCAAGATATTATTGTTCGCATTCCTTTTATTGTAAAATGGATCTGAGACCAAAGTGATTATCTCTCCCAGATTTTGCGATAATGGTAGCGCAAGTCAAATCAAATGAATAAATAACAATGCTTAATAACCATACCAAAACAATCGAACTATCTGAGCCACTCAAATAAAAATGATAAAGTAGTTTTTTGAAATAACAATTCGAGAATACACTTCATGCTCTTACTGTAGATCTTAAAACATAATAACCCCAATCGAGTTTCTGGCAGCTTTTTTATTACCTTATTCCCACTTTTATTGAGGTATGTCCATTTGGGTAACGCTTTCTAATTTTAACAATCGCAAAGGAAATAATCGATAATCTATAGTGGTTCCACATAACACAGCTGCAGAGACGAGTGCCACGCTCGTTCAGTCTTTATCTACGTACCTACCCTAAATGCAGTTATAGGCTTTCTATTTTTAAAAGACAACTCGTAAAGTCTGTAGGCCGCAGTGATCACGTCTCGTCACCACGCGTTAACTATTTTTTTCTTTCGCTACTCCTGCCTTGCAAACGTTACTTAAAAAGACGCTACTGCAATAATATTAATATCCTTTTTCTAAACGCTTGCTCGTAATTAATAACTCAATACGTAGTCGTTAGTACGTCAATTGTTACTTTACGCCACGATGACTCATTTGTCGAGTTCACGTTCATTAAATAGACACAATAAAACGCGGATTATTCACATATCAATTACTTAAAAATTCTCGATTCGACGCGAATATTCATACCTTACGTATATCCTATAACAATACATCCAAACGCACATACGCACACAAACGTTTCAACATTTATAACATTGCATTTATATTTATTTATCAGGAGGCTTCGCGGTTTAACGGTTCCTATTAAAGTCTCGTAATTAAATTTATATTGGTTCGCATGGAAATGTTTGGTTTCGAATCAAGACTCACCATTTGTTGAGCGTTTCTCGGCTTTTTATTGACGTCGATCACCTTCTGATTAGCTGCAACGAAAAACACCCGCGGATTAATATAAAGGCACGTACCCGTTCGTTGGCTAACGGATAGCGAACCGTGAATTTATCGGGGCACATCGCATATGGCGTACGCGTATGACACGTGATTACGTTACACCGCGAACTAAACGACTTTACTGACGATTTATGTGTTATGGGTAACTGTCCAATACCATAAACGACTCGGCCATTCAGTACTGTTACTCGCCACTTCATTATTGGAGCCTATTTCATTCACTTCGAAACGCACGCTTATCAGCGTAATACGCAGTACAGTACCCACGTAGAACAGTGATAAAAAAAAAAATAGGCGAATTTCAAAGGTTAACGGGAACGAAAAATGTCTTCAGTGGATTATTTCACACGTTCTAAGAAATCGGGAAATAATAGTTACTCATTTGGAGAGTGGTTGGCGAGTTATAAGAAAATGCGATTATGGTTATGCATAGTTAACTTAGTTGCGAGGAAAGAATTTTTCAGCGTAGGTGACTTTCGAAATTCGCATATCTTTAATATTTTCCTTTCGTCGTTTGCATCGATCGTTTCAATTTTTACCGTGGCGACGCGAGTTTAGCTTAAACGTGCACACATTGGAGTAACTATAACGAAAACTATTAAGCAATGTACATGGTGTGTTACTTACTGACTGCCTCGACCAGGTCGGCGAGAAGAACGCCGTCGCACAGATCCGACTGAAGATCCGTCACTCTTCTCTTGCACCCACCTCTTTCCAAGTAATAATTCGCCCAGTCCGTATAGATCTAGACAAAGAAAGATATTTTCAGATGATAAAATGCTTTAATCTCGTCACAGTAAATTTTTGTTACCGATAAGCGAAATTTAGTTCGGATGGGTATCAAATTCATATTGTGAAAGTTGATAATGTCGACGACGATTGACTTGCTTTAATTGCAATCATATTTAATTGTCATTATACATCTCTCTGCTGTTGGCATTTCGGTTATGTGCGACAGGGAATACAATTCTTTCTTCTTAGTAATGAAAAGTTTATTTGGAACGAAACGAAATTCAGTCATTTCTCTCATCTATCAGATAATTCATGACTCTTATACGCGAGAAATAAACATTGGATTAATCGAACTATTCCATTACTCCTACTAATAATTAATATCAAATTAATCTGACATAGTTCCACCTGCTCGCGAGAAAATATGAATAAAAGAAAAACGCCAGAAAAGTACTTATGCAAAGGTAATCGAAGATCATCCCGCCTGCCCAGTTCAATACAATAAACCAATGCAGCAAAATGCAATCCAATTCGTGTACAAATATAACCCAAATACTTATTCCTGGCAAATTTGACATTTTTGTTGTTAAAAGCTTTCATTCCGCCCGGTCTGCCGTCGCTCAATTAACATCCAAGAAGTAACAATGCGCCGCCAAATTATCCATTCGATCCGCTGTACACATCCCGATATACGCGCTGTATGCACGTCCATTCCGAATCGAATTTGCCGCACAGTGACAGGTGTCTGACTTCGAAATTGGACATCAGTTCGCAAGACGTCCATATATTTTCGTCGTTGCCGTTCGCGAAAAGAGCTCGCACCTTCATTCGTATTTTCATCGCGCGTCCGCACGTCGGCCAATACCGAAACGTTATATCTCGCCTATTGCCGCTACGCGGAGTCACCACTTACGTTTATTAACCGCGGTGCACGCGAGGTCTACATGCACGGTCCCTGCGTTCGCAAGCGTTGCACAGTTTCGTCGTTTCGCCGACGGAACGATGCATTTGCGGGCCGCCGCTCGTTGGGGTCACAGGTGCGCAACGTCTACCGGTGTCATTACGGGTAAATATCCCGCGCACCTAATGACAATTCGCACCGATGGATTTCGCGGAATCGAGAAGTCGACTGCGACGCCGGTGAAGCTATCTGCCGGACGCGATCGTGCAATCGCGAACGAGAATTGCAAAACGGATGTGACGAGAATCATTATTGTAACGATTTGCTCGGCTATGTGTCTTCGGTAATTGGGGGGGGGGGGGGTTAGGGGGTGGAATAGTAGAAAGTATCAGAAAAATTAGTTTTACGATGATGATAATTTCAATTCGACTTCGTTAGAGGAAAATAGACGCGGTTGTTCAATTTCGTTTCTATTGCGAGAATTGGAAATGTTTCGTATTACGCGACTGACTTTGTGCGGTCAGCTGATTTTTATTCGACCTGTGTACACGGATAAATTATTAATATATGATTTACAGAATACCAAGGTGTTCGTCGTTGATTTTTCTATAATCGTTCAATGGAGCGAGCCGAGTCAACAATACTGTGTCAAACGTTACTACATGCTACGCATTCTGTTACTTCAGCGCAAACGAATGATAACAAGAATCGGTAATCTCAAATCTATGCTCGCTTCCCAATAATAAATGAAATTTCAATCGCGGCGCATCGCAATAATCGTGGCGCCATTATCCTCCACCATATTCTACGCAACCCCCCTCGCGTAGAACTTCCCGAATCGATTAATCGAACCGCGACGGTACCCGGCGAAGTTACACATTCACCGCGTTCGGACGATCGCGCTAATGAACGACGCGCGTGGAAAAAGCACAAAGCAGTCAATTAAGACTTCCTACGGCGCGGGGACAAACGCGGATCCAGAAGAAAACCGTCTAATCACCGCAAACGACCGGAAGCCGCACAAGCGGCCACGCTCCGTCCCCGACAACGAAAGCTCTTTTCTCTTATAAAGAGTGTACACGTCGTTCCACAAAACGGGGCTCCCTCGCGACCGCGGGATAAAGGGCGAGCCGGTGAAAAGGCGTCAACTCATCGCCGCGACGGTACCGCGAAATTTATTGTTCTGGATGGTCGCCAATATTTTTCACGCGTCGCAATCCCAGGGGAGGCGTACGCGCGCACCCTCTTTCCAGAAAAAAAGGCGTACTCGCGTATATATCCGTACGGCGACGTCGATATCGGACCGGCCGGACGAGCAGACGCGCGAGCAGAAGGGAGCATCGGAAGAATAGAACGAACGGACTAGAAGATAGGTCGAAAGAGGACGAGGCTCGACAGTGGAAAGGAATTAGTCACCGTGCGTACCGAATCACACGTACATACTCGCCCCGTCTCCCTCTCACCGTCCTCGCGGACCGTGTAAAAGAACGCGTTCACACCGACGCAGAATTCTATTTCTCTATTTGCACCTATGCGACGACGCGAGCGTGCGCGTGCATTCGTATTCCACGGAGAGACGCGTATATTTACATACGCGATTCATCTACCCCGTTTAATCCTGCATGCGTGCGTTTCTACCTTGGCACGTGTTTGTCGACCCGCGCCCGCGTGTGACACACGTTTGTGTGCGCACACGAGCGCACGCGCGCGCGCGCGCGCGGGGAACGCACACGCGTTAGAAACGGACCAGCCGAGACACCGTACTATTTTTGAGCGCGGCAAAAAGAGAAGCGGGATGAACTTCCTTCATAATTTCGGGTCACCGCGCAGATTCTAATTTTCATTATTGCGCACGCCGCGCTACGGTTGGGCCTACGGTCCCGTCAATGGCTGACCCGGCCACGATTTCGACGGTGGGAAAACGGGCCGCGAATTTCGCGGACGCCTCGCGGTGACAGGCGAATCTGGAATATCTCTCGCGATTTGTATTTGTAATGCTGGTCGAGCGACCGATTCCTCGTGGACGTCGGTGACTTCGGATGGGGGACCTGCGAGGGGGTGTTTAACCCTTTCGTCGTCGTCCCGGCGAGAGGGAGTCTGGGCTGGTAGAACTTTCTTTGGCTTAAAGTTTTAAGTCGCGGAGCTGGGTTTTATTTAAATGAGACGTTTTTGAACGATGTATTGGGTTATATTGATACTAGATTTAGAATAGAGTTCGTGGAGCGTTTGGGTCGGTTTTAATATTTGTACGCTTCTCGAACGAGAATTATTTATTACAGCACTGCGTTGTTTAGTATTAAGCGCGTCATACGCTGCGGCGTGCAATAATGACCGACGAAATTTATAATTGTTTGTGGTTGCACCGAAACGATTTCTGATTGCAAGCTTCAGATATGTATAGTGAAGACGGTGAAGTGTCATTAATATTATTAACTCAAACTTTACAGTCATTGTGTTGCGTGGACGTCAATAATAAGGGACAGCTGTATTATACTGCAGTGTACGAAGAAGATATGATAAGACAAACGACTTGTGGTATTTAAAAACTGCAAGAGTACACCTATTATTAGCTTCAGAAACGTCGACAGTGCTCGATCGTTATACCTTCAATAATCGACCGTTTCACAAATCCTTGACAAAAATTTAAATACACGTATAGATTCGATATCGTAACTCGTTTGGCTCGCGAAGGATAAGACAGGATTTAAAATAGTTATGCGCCCGAAATTGACGCATGTACGTACGAGATTATACATTCGACACGGCAGAAATATGAAGTAGTGTAGAATAGCAAACACGAACGTTCATTCTTAGAATCGCACTCTGTGACTTGAGAACTGATACAATGGATTCATGAGCGATCCACGAATTTCTAGTCTGCCCATGTGGCCGTACAGTGGGTACTGCGAAACATTTATTGCACTCACTGTCGAATTCGCGTGGCACCCATCATTTCTATACGAATATTATTAATAATATTATACGTGCCCTTGATGATATTAAATTGCAAAATTGAACAGAAATTGAGGATACAAAATAGAAGATGATCTTATCGTTATAAAAACGAATAACTATGCTTTCACAAAAATATATAACAAGCTGCAAAATATTGGTATAATGTTGCATTACGCTGCGCTATGAATCTAAACAGTCATCGTCGAAATACTATACCGTACAACAATAAATCCAAAACACTCCCAGCATTTATTCAAGAGCAAAAGGTGTAAAAAGAAATACCATTACAATCCCCCAGCAACAAATCAATATCTTCCAGTCCATTCTGTCGCCCTTATTATTTCACTAATTCGATGAAAATGATGCACAGATACGACGTTCTTACTAGCCCAAATCGTATCCAAAGAATCAGTAGTATCAGTACCAATATCTTCCCAGCGCGAATAAAAACAGGCCAACAAAAATATAACCAAATGATCCCCAAAATAACTTGGAACACCTGTACGCAACGCAGAAGTTATACCTGTACCACGTTGCGGGTGGAGTCAGCCTTGATATCGTCGCTCGATCCGCACACGGATCTCGGTGCTCTGATGCACGCCATGGCGTCGATGCCCGCGCCGGTGAACGTCATCCAAATCGCATCAATTCACGCGCCGCACCAGGATCACAGCGTGTAATCACTAATTATCGTTTCCAATTGTGCCCACGGAACACTGCCGCCTCGCAGCCCCACGCGACCACAGGCGTAATTACACTTGGCGTTCGTCGCACGTGCTCGATCTGCCTATCGCGTTACGATCCCGCTTCGTTCGACGGTAACGTTCGTTGCGAATCCGCCGACGAGGCGATTAATTCGCATCGTTTCCCGTCGAACGTTTTGTCCCTCGCCCCGATTATATTCCACTTTTCCAAAGCTTCGCTCGTTCGTTGCGCAAGAGCGACGTAGCTGTTCCTCACTCGCGAGAGCCACTCCATCCGCGAAGTGCTTGCGCACCTTCGCGATACTGTGCCGAGCTAATATTTGTATACGATTGTTCGTCCCTCGTTGGATATCTCTCGGATAGCCGATCCGCGTGTGCTCTACAGATACGTGGAGGAAACGGGAACGTTTTATCGTTTATCGAACGAGCCAGAGCAAACGGACAATCGCGACGACTGGACAGCGTCGAGGAGGCTGCGATTACTAGCTTAGGAAGGTGCTCGTTAAGGACACTCGATTCTAATTCGATCACGAGCCCGCGGAGCGTCGATCCATCGACGACGTTCCCCGTTTTATTACCGGAACGATCTCGTTATCCACGATGCACGTGCTCTCGCGAATCGTGCCGTCGCGTTCCTTTTCGGTTCGCGTGTACAGAGGAGCGCATCGTCGGCGCATTAGACCCGCAACGTGCAACGACGCGGTCGCGATTCGGCCTCAAAGCTGCCGTAAACGTTCTAGGAAATACTCCTGGCTGACGTTCTCACGTTCTCGCGTTCCTCTTTCCTTGACGAAAGCGAACGGAGCACGGATGAAAATTACGCCCGCTCCCTTTTATCGTCAATTTTGATGCCCCGACAAAAATTCGATTGATCGGCGCCGTCGAAAATTGTTGGAACGTTCGATGGCTCGAATACGAGTGGAATAACGCAACGCCAGGAACAGCTGACTCGCGGAAACTGATCACGGTTCGTTGGTACAATTCGCAGCTTCGTTTCGAGAAATTTCTTTAATCCCTTTTAATACGTTCTAGATCGTTCTCGAACTTCTTCGTTTGTTCCTCGGTCCCATTAAGAGTTCTCGAGGGGGCACTCGTCGGGCACTCGCGGCCGACGAAACCCGAGGCACAGAGGAATCGAACGACGCGCCGGCACTTCAGTACGATTCGCCGCTATTAAAGGCTCAAGATGGGCCGATAGGATCGTCGCGGCGACGGCGATAAAAATCGCGATACTCCGAGCGGAGAAGGTGAACGAGAAACGATCGGCGACGCTTCTGGAGTTAAACGAGTCGCGGGCTGTTTCGAGGAGGGGCTCGAGGAGGGACCTCGTACCCGTCCCGTTCGATATTATCCAATTATTCAATTTTCCGGCCGGCCCTCGCGACCGTCGTGTAAACAAATAACGGTAATCCACTTGCGACCCTTTCGCAGCTATATTATTATCCAATCGCTCGAGAAATTGACCGAAAGCGAACCAACGAAATAATACTCGTCGACTGCCCGCGCGTCCTGCAATCGTATCGTACGCTCCTCTCTCGCCCGGACGTTTTTATCGTTCCAACACTCTCTCCTCTCTATTATTCCCCGCGTTCGCCGTCAACGTCTCGCTCGATCACTTAACGATCACTGGGCCAACCACTTCTGTGCACCGTCACGAGTCGTTCGACGCGTGGCGACGGAACAAACAACTTTTCGAACGGGAACGACACGCGTCGAGGCGCATCGCGAACGATACTTGTTGCCGAAACGGCGCGTCTCGACGGCGCGACGCACCGGACGTAACTGAATACGCGCGTCGCGCACACTTCTCTATGCGTACGTACGCTCGCTCCTTCTCCTACCCGTGCCCTCCTCTCTCACACCCTTTTTCCGTCGCTTCTTCGTTTTTTTTAGCTTGAATTCTGTCTCGTTGCCCCGTTCCATTCTTCCCCCTCGACCGAGCGCCGTTACATTCGGTTTCCTTTTCGTCGGGCGTTCGACGGGACACGGGATTCCCTGGGACGATTGTCCGTCGAGCGGTCTCCATTTGGATATCGCGGACGTCCTCCGCGTTGCGAAGAGAGGTGGGACACGTGGGCGGTCGCGAATTGCCCTTTTGAGTTTTCGCTTCGTTCCCGAGGGAAGGCTGCGATTTGGTAATGGGACGTTGTGAACGGTTGAACGGGCGATGGGAAGTATTGTTAATTAGGACGTCGAGGTGTCGCGGTCGGGTTTCTAGGCGTTTTCGTGCGCGCTGGTGGATCGTTGCCGCGAAGAGATGCTTGTTCATTTGAAGCGTTGGTGTACGCGATGGAGCACAAGCGAGAAATTAAGAAATGTAAATAAGGATTTGTATTAAAGTGCGGGGCAATGGCGAAGGAGGCGAGGCGAACGTTTACCAAGATAGGGAGAACTGATAGAGCAAAGGGAAGCCGGTAAAAAAATTGTCACGGCTTCCGTCCTCTTCCAAGAAGATAATATCTTTTCTCTGCGGGCGAAAATAACGCGACGCGGTCGAGGGATGAAAATAGGACCGAAAGTAGCTAGGGAGAAAAAGGGAGAGGAGAGGATCTCGAGACGGGAACATGATTATAAGTCGTTTTAATTCGGCTTAACTAGAAACGTAGCGTGATACTTTTAGACGGGACTGTGTGGGTATTCTTTTTCGTAAATTAACGGAAACGAGAGAGGCTATAAATTTGGCGATAAACTGTTTTAGATTGTCGATAAGTTCCCTCGGTCACGAATCTATGGGGAACAGTTTTGTTCCCCGGTTTGCCACGATGTTGCTCGCGTTGCGAGGAAATTTCTGTTACAATGATGATATAATTTTGATTTGGTTCGTGAGCATCGCGCTGTTCGATTTTACCGACGCGAGTGAGCGAACTACGAGGACGATAATAAATAAACGTGAAATAAATTTCTTAGTGGATTAACACAGCAGCTGATTAAATTATACTCGTCATTCTACTATTACCTTTATTTTAACTCTGAGCTCTGCACACGTCCATTTTAACAAACATAACCGAATTTTCTTGACGAAAATTTCAATAGCATTTCTAATTTCGCCCCGATCCTCCTGTATTATATTAATTTTAATCATTTCATCCGGCTGCAATTAGGACACTGTCTAACAGGTAGCAAAAGATAATTGAATAGAATGGTGTATATTTGGTTTAATCGTATTAAGGGAACGTGTTGGAAGTTGACAATTCATATCTACGAAAGGTTTAAGACTTATTCTCTACATTTTCATATTTCCAAAAAAGTTCTTTTAAGAATTATAAACCTTGGATTTTCATACCTAAATTACGAGCTGCTGCTTCGCAACGCCTCGAGCGTTATCAGAGAACTCTTAAAAGTCTCTCAATTAATCAAATTAGATTACCTATAGCACGATTAACGCACACGCTCTCACAAATCTGAAGACCACACCTTTGGCTGCGTATACCTATTTCAATCTAAGAATAAGTCTATCAGCCCCCGGGCGAATCGATTTTCAAGCGATCGAACAACCGTTGCCATTTTATAGCCTGTTAAACGGCGAAAGTTATCGTTACTCGATGATATCGTTGATAAATAATGTATCGTCGTCGATCGAACGCTACCCCCCTCCACGTCGTGCTTGTCGTGCGTCTAATTTTAATTTCCAAACTACTGAAACCCATTAAATGCAAACGAGTGGCGCTGGTTCGTTTTGTCGGCGGCCGATCGAAAAAGAGGACGGAACCGCGGCGGGAATCCGAAAGGGGGTTTCGTTCGTGGACAATGACAGCGATGAGGGTAACCATGAGCATTCTTGACAGGTGCTGTACTATCGATTGCTATTCCCAACGATTCACATACGAGCACCGTCATTAATTGTAATGCTGGCCATAGTGCCGCCTTTTAGCGCACCTACATATACATATGCGCATACGTATACGCGTCTACGCGCGGCAACCTGCACGATAATCGACGCCAGGTCGAATATCGATCAGCCCTGTGCACACGATTCCCAGGCTCGGTCAATAATTGTTCCATGCGTTGCCTGTTTTTTTCTTTTCTTTTTTCAAAGATTCCTCAGAACCTTGTCTCGCGATTTTTTCACACCGCGACGTGTACCAGATGGGAACGAAGTTTAATTGCAGATTGTTGCATATGTAATTACCGAGTTTCGCGTCACGGATGATCTCTGAAGATCGATTATCAATTATTTACAGAAGAGTATGGTTGTTAAGGATTTTTTGTAAGATTTAATACCTGCTCTCGACAACTGTTCCACAGTTTTCGACAAATCGATATGGTCGAATGTGGTGTCGTAATTTATTCCATTTAGATCGCTGTATATTTATTTTATTGTATTGAGATTTTTTCACGCAACCACGCGAGTAACGCGAGTGTCGCTGGTTGTCGCATGGGGAAGGGTTAAAATAGAGAAACGACCAAATTTCGTCCAAGCGATGAATAACAACGGAAAGTCGATACTCTCAATCTCACGGTCTCTCCCTGTGACTCACGTTTCAGTAAATGTGTATATCGCTGATTTACGATACGCCAGAGCGAACTAGTCGCACGTCACACGAATTTTTATTGCGTCAGTTTCAAGAAGCATAGATTTTTATTGAAGAAACGACTTTCTTATTGTAGGTGTTGATAATTATTTCACGGGGCGATTAATGTCTATCGTTGTTCAATTGGCAAGCAGGATAAATAATTTAATAACAAACATCTTCCTCGTATTGGTTGTCGCGAAGTTTCCGCTTCGAAAAGAGAACGCAGACACCAGCCCGAATAATTTCAGCCGCAGAAACCGAATACAATCGACCACCGAACGTATCAATTTTTCAATTCCAAATCCCAACACCCGAAACTTGAAACAAAATGTAATTCATTAAGTAAAATCGCGTGCACGCGCGTCGATTTAAACTTACTGCCGCGATTTAAACCGTCGACGAATTTTATCCGCGAGATTTCGTACACCCCGCGTCGTGGCAATTCAACCGAAATCTCCACCGACTTTCCGCCTTGGAACTCCTGCCCCGCGAACAGGTACAAATATCCACAGTTCGCCGACAACGAGACGCCCACGGAATTCAATCGAGAAGCCACACTTTCGCCGTCTACCTGTACATCGTTTCGAGCGCCGCAAACGTCGAGCGAAGTCGTCGAATGGCGACTAATTAATTCACTCGCGGTGTACGCCTGGTTGACGGCACGTTAGCTGACAGACTTCGCATTTACCACGGCACCACGATTCCAGCGATATTTAGGGGAAGTTTCATCGGTACGACAGTTTTGCAAGACGGACAACGCTCTGCTCGATTCTCGCGATTGGGGGAAACAGGGAGTAAAGGGGAGGTAAGGGAACAAGGATGGCTAGAGAAAGAGGTGGCGAGATAGAGAGTGAGAGGAGAGAGGGAGTGAGAGAGAAAGAGAGACAGAACGAAAGGCGAAAAAGGGGTGGCCGAGCCTTTGTCGCCCGATTATGAAGGGGCTACTCGATGGGCGCCAAGAGAATGGGGCGATGAAATTAGGTTTGCCTTGGCCACGATATCGAGACGGGCCAGTCAGTCGAAATGAAAAAGACGTGGAAAGGAGTACCGGAGGGATGGGGAGGAGTAACGGTCGCGAGCAAATAATCCCCTGAACGAGGGAAAATGATCCTGTTTGTCCGATAGCACGGCCGATCGTCGAACCTGGAGAAAAACGCTTTCTTCCGAACGAGCTGGCAGGAAAAACGGTAGCAATTGGCAGTTGTGTGTGTAAAAATGGAACGGAGGAACGGTCTCGTTAAATAACGTAAAATCGGAGCTATTTCTGCGACGAGAAAAAGATTGACAAGTTGCGACGAGTTTATTCGAGGCAAGAAATCGAGGAAAAGGAAGCTTCTGCGCGGGTTTAACAAGAGCAGCGATTTTTAGCGCACTACACTTGGAATAATAATAATAATAATGGTTCGAACGATTCGTTATTTCCAACTGTCGTTCGTGTGGTTTGTCTCGAACGAAGCTTTCCACGAACGTAATCGCGCGAACGTTTCCAAGGATGTGAAACGAAACGTTTGGATAATTTCGCGTCGCGTAATAACGCAAGACGAATGGAAGCTGCCAGGCAGTTTGGGGAACAAAGCCGGCAATAATTAAACGTGACTAATGCGCGCTAATAAGATCGTAGTTAATTCAATAATCAACGAGCTGGAGAAAACCACTGCACGCGTTTGAATAAATGAAAAAGGAAACGGCGAAAAGTACGACGATTAATCGCGAAAGTCCATTCGGTTGATAAACGCGCGGCGACAAGCGCGGGCGTTGAAATTTATGCACATACGAAAGATGCACTTGCGCTCGTTGCTCTCTTTATTTTTCGACGGTCATCGCCCTGAAATTCTACTTCCCTCTCAGCGACACGTTTCAAATGAACCGTGCGCCGAACCACCCCCCACCCGCAAGTGTCCATTTTTTCCCCCTTTCGACGTGTATCTCGCATTCCCTCGCATAGAGCTTCCCTCCTTTTATTTGATGTCGTGTATATTCACATGGATTTCGCATTTCCTTTGTGCATCATGAGAATGACAATTTTTAACGGATTCCCTCGCTCGACTTTTCGTTTATTTTTACCTCCCCGTTCGCTGGTTTTCGCTCGCAATTCATTTCTTTTGTTCTTACGAGGATTTGATGGAGCAGCGAGTCTTTTTGATTATCGAGTATACGTACATATTCGAAGCGTGTACAGGTAAGGTAATCTGGTAACGATCCGAACAGGTTGGTAATCATTTGGAGCTAAATGTGACGAGGGCAAAGCTCGTGGAAGAACTTTCAAACTGATCAATGAATGGTATATTTTTTCGATCAACTATGTACTTGACACCCATTCATAATTACTGTTTCACCTGGGTTCAGTAATTATTAGTAGAAGAATTGTTAATAGTTTGACACCAATTCCTCAGGTGTATAAATACGGAGTGAACTGTTAACGATTCATCAACCCTTTCACTACGAAGGATGCATATATACGTCGTTGAATATATAGTAACTGTTAATAAATATTAATAAAGTCTGCACTGTTTCGTACGTCACTTTCATTTTTAATACTACATTAATAATACCGTGGCGAAAGGCTTAATATTACAAAGTCCGATACAGTAATGAACTTTGCTTCGACCTATGTTCTAACTAGGAAGGTGCTCTTAAATTCTCTATTCAAGACTGTTACCTACTTTAATCAGTCAAAGTTCTGCGCAACTTGAAGTACCTAGTAATCCCAAACTTTTAGCCAGCAGTGCACTTCGTATCTCTCCCCACACTAACGATAAACAGCATCACTTCTCCGTCATTAATTCCTCTATTAATCAGTGTTGTTATTTATTCAAGACCACTTCGTGCAATACAGACGAATAAAATTGGAATGAAAACTCTGCTGCCCGTCTCCTCAAATAAGTCGACGCAGAAAATGTACTCCTCATTTTACAAACAGTAAATATGAAACATAGTCCTGTCGTTTCTTGTTGTTCGATAAAAAATAAAGCTCGTCCGAGTTGAGAACCTCCAGTAACTGAGTTATCGTCCCCCAAGAATGAAAGGAGGATGCACCCTCTTCCCTCAGGATGAGAGCGGTATATACGTGTCCTGCAGCGTGGCACAAAACGTATCGTACCCTCTCGAGATTCGAGAAAACTCGTCGTCATGACTACGAAAATCCGGAAGGAACAAGTTATTTTTACGCGGGGAGTCTCGTCGGGCCCGTATCTAAATCTCCTGTCCACTTTTACGGCTTATCTCGAAGACTTTGTGCTCACCTTACGATCGACCCTGTGAGGCTTATAACTCTTGCCAGAAAATACCGTACATACTTATTGCTATGGCTTTTCACGCTCCTTTTCGTATCTTTTCTGACGCGACACGTTTCGCCGAAATATTAACGAGGAGGAAAATAAGAATTTGATTTCATTTTTCAATTTCGATTAATGCACTCGATGAGCGAGGCTAATATTATTGCGCGGTTCGAAATGACAGTGTTTACTGTACAAATAAACGCAAGGGTCCTTTGGTGAATATATGCAAGCATAGCGAAAGAAATGATTTTAAATTGACAGAATGGAAAGACGAAGTCAATATTGTTATCCCTTGAACGCGCAACACTCGCAGAAAGGATTGAATACTTTCAAAGTAACAATTAACCGCCAATTAAAAACACCGAAGCAAAGCTATGGAAAAATAATTTAAATAATTACAGGCTTTCGTATCGTTTTGTTAAAAGCAGAAACAGATTCCGTGGCTCTCATTTCAATATAATATCATACGGGGCGGATAGTTGTACTAATTTCGAGATGTTCGTAACAAAATATAATCATCCATTGTATTTATTAAAGCCAATCACTCCTGTGCTCGCACGTGTCACCAATGAAGCCATAAAATCATTACACGTTACCGAACCATCTGCGATTAACGCAGCAACAACTGCAATTCCTCGAATCGGGGTAGTCTGTCTTCCAATCAATGGCAGCGAAACTACGATACATATTTCTGTTCGGGTATCGCGAGTCGCTTTAAATCGTCTCCCGTCTCCAAACAGCAGCGAAGGGGTACTGTCTCTCACTCCTCTTTTTTCCGTAGCTCCAACGGCGCCACGTGGGTTATGTTTTATGAATGAGTGACACCTACGCGTCATTACGATGCGCGCGGGCTAAATATACCTGAATTGCTGGCCGCGACCAGCGATGCAACCGGGCCCAACCCTGCCCATTGTACATTGTGCCCGTCGTGTGGGCATCCTGCGCGAGAATTAGCCCACACGGACCAGTCTTAACGATCCTTGAGCTGTTTTACGATGCACGTGTACCCGCCGTCAGCCGCGAAAACGAACGGCGACGATACTTTCCCTCGTGGGACGACACCGTGACGCGAATCGATACGCGTTTCTGCCGACAATGTGCAAACCTTTTCGTCGCTTCTGTTGGATCCTGTTCGCAGGTATTATTCGTCTCCGTATCCGTCGATAGAACGCGGACAAATGCGCAATGCAACTTTCTCTGCGCGCACTGTTCGAACAGCTGGCGTGCAGAAATTAAAATGCCTGTTCGATGGTAACGATTTGAATAGGATCGTAATTAATAATGGTTTCAGGTTGAAGATTTAGGAACACATCCAAGGTAGATTGTATCGATGCAAAGTTTATTATTAGCGGTCTGTGTAGTATTGATTTTCAATCAGCGAATCGATAACAAGCCGGGCAAGATCGTATTTAGCGGCTGGAAGTTTTGGCAGGTATTGTAAACTGGCGATCTTTGTTCGCAAAAGAGATAGGACGTTTCGAGTAGATACAAGTGAATCGTCGTAATAGACAATTTGTTAAGCTAAAGACAAATATGCAGTTCTTCTTCTAAATTATTCGATGCACAAACGTGATTGTTTAGTACGCGCAATATATACCCGTTACCTTAAACAAGAAGATAGCTGCATTTAAAAATCCTTAATGTTTACGAACCAGATTCCAAACAATCCTCGCAGCTAGCATTGCGAGGCCGTATTTACAAGAAGCCTGCAGCATTAACAGGTCACACCGAAACATCGCAAAACCTCTAAGAATATCAAACAAGAGCAGGAACGATAACGCAATCAAGAGATATCCGAATAAACGCGAAACAAATATCCCCGCGAGCGCACCTCCGACGAATTCTATTCGCGCCGCGCGAAATACACCCCCGGCGCTTATTTCCGAAACGACCGATCGATTCGATCGGTCCGCGCGAACTCGAGCAGCCCGAGAAGAAGCTGCTAGAAATTCCAGCCGGGTCGTCGGAGATCTCGCGAGCGGCGAATCAAGCCGGGCCTGTAATTCCGCTCGAAATCTGTACGGCAGACGCGTGCCGTTCGCGGAAAGAAACCGCCGGGGCGCATTACAGATTCGACAGGCGTCACGGCGAAATTGCAATAATTCTTTCGTCTCACGTATCGCGATGCGCGGGGCGCACGGTTGAACAGTCACGGTTGCTAACTTACTCCAAAAAGCTTTAACGAGCTTCGACGTTTGCCGAGGGTCGCCGCGTCGCGGGAACAAGATCCGAATGGCCGCGTTCGATTCGAGAGCGCCGTTTTCCTGCGTCCGTTTTGCCCCCCGGGGGCAGACCGTAGGAGGAAGGGACCGTTGCTCTACGTCGACGAGTGAACGAACTTGTCACCCGGGGACAAGAAGCGTGTCGCTGTTTAATTGTCAATCGACGAGGCGGGGGCCTTCCCTCGCGATCGTCGATTCGATCGATGAAACTTTTTCGACGGCGTACCTGGCTGTGCCTGGTTCTGCATATTTTCGCCGTCGTTGTTTGGGCTTTACAGTTTCGCGCTGTGCCTTGTTGGAAGCTGCGGTCGCGAAGGGTAGACTAAACAGTTACTCATCGATGCGACATTGAGTGCCGGGCGTGCAATATGCGTTAATGTATGGGATCGAGCTGTGAAACGAATCAACTTAGGTATCAGGACGCTGTGCGTTTAATATTGTTTACGGCTCGTTCGTGAAATTGAATAAATCGCTGGAAAACTAGATTCGAAGGTTCTCTCCTGTACGAACGTGTGGTACTTTTGTTCGCACGTGTTTCAATTAGAAGCGTGTACGTTGCGCGTCAATCGTGCCTGTATTAATGAAAGATCGTTGCACGGATTTCGGGTACAAAAAATTCTGCGCACTCAGGTGCAGTTAAAATACTCTTGTAAAACACCTATCACTCGTCAGTGGAGTATATTTTCATAGAAATTTCGCTGCCTGTGTTCGCTTTCGTGCGATGCAGAAAATATTTCCGACGCTGCAAATGTTCATTCCAATTGAAATAATAATTAGACGGTGTATATGATATAATATTCGCATGATGTAATATTTCATAGCGCGGTCAGTAACACTCTTTCGATTCCGAATTTATTCCGCAATCTCGACGATGCTCTTATCGAAGTTTAACAATAATTCGTACCGCCGCAATTGGTAATGGTGCCCTCGCTGAAGTCCAAGTATTATATAGAGAGTAATGAGGACACTATTCTGTCTGGACATCTTCTAACCCTCAGAAGGGGCAGAATCCTCCCCTCTTCTGCATGGCTACGTAAACGAAGGGCGCACCGTGATGCGAAACGAGCGTCGTATTCCTATCACGTGACACGCCGGGACACTCTTAAAGCACGTGCCGTTACTTTCCCAGCAATGTACGGCACCTTCAAAGGACAGCCGCAAACGTGCAGAGTGAAAGGTACGTTGGGGTTGGAACAAAAGTGATTGAGATGAAAAGTGTAACGTTTTACGGCATCCGCGACACCTTCGTCTTATTTCATTTTTCGTGACTGCAACACCTGGCGACCGTACGCGAAGATGAAAAAAAAAATTAAATATAAATATTTGCGCGAATTACGATGGTGGTTGTTTTTATCGCCGTCAGTAGGGTCAATTGCTACTGACATTCATTCACATGGTTTATAGTAATTTGCTATTTTATTGGTATTTATCATTGCTGTACTTAAAAGGGATGTAGCTAGTTAATCTTCGGTAAGTGTTGTATACATCGCTTTAACGTTCTCGAAATAATCTAGTTTATCTAATTTAGTTATCCCAAAGATCAATTTTTAGTACCATCGAAGGCCAAGCAATAGCGACTGATATGTTTGCACTTTTTCCTTTTCCAGTCGCACGCGAAATATTATCCCCGCTTTCATTTAACTGGTAATCCATTCGCGGTGTTCGAATTTCAGAGATCGCGCGTCGAGTAGGATCCGCTGTAACAAGAAATATGATCGCGTTACTGTTCCTCGTTGAACGAGACCTGAACCCTTTGCTATCCCCGTAACCCGGGTGGCAACGCGCGAAGAAAGATAAAAACGAAAACACGAAAAGGGGGAAGGATCGTGACGCTGATCGAATGGACGGACGATAGTCAAAATGGCATTTCGGTATGGATACGAAACTCGTGGTCCAGAAGGATTTATCGCATCAGAACATATGTACTTCAGGAAACATAATGTTCGATTATTTTTTCGGGCCAACGGTTCCGAAACTAGACCCACGGCACACATCGGTATTAATATACAAAGATTATGAGTATTTGTGTGTTCAAGCTGACAACGCTGGGTTATGTGCATTCTCCATGCGTAGAACAGCATGTACGTATTCATCCCTAAATATTTTAGTTTTGATAACGTTGCACCATAAGGGTATGTTTGGTCCTGTTGTATATGCTCGTTTTTTGTCACTTTCAGCCAGTCGAAATTCCACGTACCTACTGCAGTATTATATTGAAAGAACGTTATTACTTATTACTTATTTTCATCAAATTTGTTCTACGAATTCGGTTTACTTTGAACCACAGGGCCAAGCATTTTGCCTGCCAATACGTAGGTATCAAATTAAAGTTATTGCAATACTGGTATCTCTTATCAATTGCTAAATATAGAACTACATTTTCCCAATTTAACAAAGGAAGAAATTAACCTCCGCGTAAATCATCACACCGAGAATAATTGTGCGATCGTCAGTTCATTCGAAACCGAAGTCAGCGTTGTAAAATTAACGTGCACGCGATAAGAAAAAGGGTATTCCGTCGTCGATGTCGAAGATATTTACCATCGCGTGGGGACGCGTTTGAAACATATCGAAGGAGGAACAATGTGAAATTCCGTGAAAGGGAAAGATGTATAAAAGGCAGCAGGCACGCGTCCCGTAGAAAGAGGGTGGATGCCCTGACGACGAAGCAATTTTCCCGGGGCTGCAAATTGGCAATTGGACGATAAATGATTTAGGTCGCGTAAGCACGTACCTACATGTTACTTCGTAGAATTCGGCGGGGGTGAACCTACCCCAAGGCAAAGAGCATATCTCTGCCCGCCCGACTATCTTGCCAGCAAAATAGATCTTTAATTCAATAGGTACCACTCGGTGACTCATAGTTCTTTGCACTTGTACGAATTGATAGACACGCCTACGTGGCTGTGTCGAAAGATTCGGATAAATGGAACGCGATAAGAACGCGTCACACGTTACTTGGTGCAAGAGAGATTAAAATTCTAATCCACGGTTTCTTATGGAACGTATCTGTTATTGCAAATATTTGTATTGAAACTTGTGTAATTATGCAGAAAATGTGACGAGATCGTTTGAAGGTATTTGTCCCTCTTTTCTTCGTATTGGGATAAGAATTGCACCCGACGATCAATGATAATACGATCGTAAAACAGTGAAGGAAAGTGCGGTCGAAACGAAGGATTGAGTAATGCAAAATGTCCAGGACGTTTTTATCAATGAACTTTTGCGTCCAATTTTGCATTGATAAATAGGTATGCGACACGAAGAAAACAATTTACACGATCGCGAGCAATGTCTTGTTTACATGGAATATCTAAAATTGGATAGAAATCGTTGCCTCGATATTTTCAGAATTACCATCGTACCTCACTTACTAGAACGAGAGGGTTAGATTTCTTTCACCGAGCAGACAACAAAACCAAATGAATATCTCGAAGAAGCAAACAATTTCTACACCTGAACCACGCGTTTCCATCAAACCTGTAAAATTCGCTACGACAATTCGTTTCCACGAACGAAGAAAACATCCCGAAGCATACAGCTGCTATAAAATTAACTAAAGCCAGAGTTCCATACGTTCAGTCAATTTTTCATACAACGATCGAAAACATACAAATAAACCAACGATGATAATACCATAATCGCCTCTTTGCTATTCCATATATCATATTGAACGAACAGGCGTTCAACCGATTTCACATCGATTCGACAAATTTACTCCTCTCTATCGTTGCAACCCCGCGCGTTGTGAAAGCATTTTAACGCGCGACTCGCTCCATCTTACGGTACTCCGGTCTCGTATCGACGCCCCACGTGTAAAATAAAGTATTTCCCAACCGCGTGGCACGGCCGCATCGTGGCGAGCAGCTGCACCGATTAAATCGACGCGGAAGCCACATATTGTCGGGGCCAAGCGACCGGAAGAAGCGCGTACACAGAAAGTTCCATGCCCTACAATCTGTTTTTTTTTTTTTTTTTCTTCCCTCTACTGCAACCAGTGACTTACGTTCGGACGATCTGGCATTCCGCCAGCATCGCACGTACACGTAACACGCTTTTACCTCCGTCGCGTTTTGCAACCGCTACCCCGGACCATCTGCGAGTAACGCGTTTCCAGACGCGTGCAGGGTGCATCGAAACACCTGTGCACTTTGCTGTGCAACTCGGTTATCGATCGTCGAACCGTCGCGTCGTCGCGTATTGTTTACAGAAACAACCGAATAAGCGTAATGCATGCCGTTGGAGGTACGTTTATATATAGGTATAGGTACGTTCCGTTCGAACCAGGTACGCGTACACTGCTATTACACCTGTATGAACGCAGCTCTGTTGCACTCGTGTTCCGATTGGTCGTATGGATTTGCGTTTGGAACATATTCAGAACGATTTTATATATAACTTTGTACGTGTTTACGTTCGTTGATGGTAGCTGAGCGGATGGTTTGCGACCGGTCAATTAATTGGCTGCTTTCTCAGGAATGGTAGATACGATTGAAAATGATGATTTGCTATCCGGTAATACGGCGACACGTGCGCGAACAGAGAATAGATCGATACAATAAATAGAATTCGCGTAATTCGGAAACTGCGAAACACGTAATCGCTACGGGCGAATTAAACCAGTGTTTCTGTTGCGAACGATTTGAGCTTCCATAAGTATTCGCGCGGCGCTATTCAAGATGAATCGTCGATTCAATTGAACGCTGAACGATCGAAGCCAAAACGGAGAAACGGAGAAATAGTGGAGAGAAAATTTTCGCCGACAAATCGCACGACCGTGCCCGAATCACGTCCCAGCATCCCGTATTCCTTTGTAGCTCTAATTGCCCCGATATCTCATCGGCGTGTTTCACACGGGAACCCACTAATTACTTTAAAGCAGAGTAGCGTTTTGACGCTTAATAAACAAAGTCAATTTCTCCTTTGATCGTGCGAACGATCCCGCCGTGGAGACCGCTCGGTAATGAAAGCAGCCGCGCCGCTCGTCTGTTGAAACAGAGAGGAACAAAGAGCAATTCCCTTGCAATATATATAAGGAGAAGTGCAGTCCTTCTTCCTTCCTGCTGGAAGATGCTGGTAGCCAGTGGCGTCCCTTAAAGTAAACATCGCGAGAGAGCGAATCGAGAGACGAAAGCCAGCCTTCTTGGGGTTGATCAAAGTACCTTCACACCCTGGGGCAGCATATTTGATAACCTTGCCAATCTACCCTCTTCTCCCGTATTCTCAAATGTTCCCCAGAAAAGGGAAAAAGAAAGCTTGGGTAACCCGGTTTTTCCAGACGTGCAAAAGATTGCCAAGACAGTTCTACGCGAGCTGTATTACTTTGAGGAATTAAATAGCACTTTGCAAATTGACTCGACCGTTGACTCACGGCGTACGTTTCACGTCAACTTTGTTTCCGACCCGGCAAATAATTCCTTCGTCTGTGCGATTGTCTTCGGTGTCGACGCCCTGTTTCTGCGATTCGAGAATGAATTTCTCCTTTTTACACCTTTGTCGAACAGTGCCTTTCGAAAGCAATTTCAACGTGCCTCTTAAATAACAATTGGCAACATCGTTTTTTCCTAAGGAACTTAACAAGTAGCACCTTGCGTCCCAATTCTACGATTTGTATCGCGGTTCTCAATTATTTATTTTTATGATAGACACCGTTCGCGCAAATCTCGGCTGATCAATGCAAATTGAAAAAGAATTCTCTTAAAATATAATCCATCCTATACGATGCCCAATGCGAAACGTTGACGCAGAGATCCAATAAACCCCCGCGACCGATACTCGAACAAAAAAGGCGCACCTCGACGAAACCGCATAGAAACCCGCGAAACGAACAGTCGATTGGCCATCGAATCCCCGAAACCGTGAACGTTATTCCAACAGATTTTTGCTTCGCGCCTCCGATCGTTCGACCCCACCGAAAATCGTTGCGCGCGTCTCGCGATGATTATCGCAGATAACGCCAAGCAAAATCGTACCTTCCGCCGATTCCATGGGCCAAAACCCCGAACCGACGGGGACAAAGTAATACATATACACCGTGATACAAACTGCCCGCGGGACACAGGCGAAATGAAGTAAAATTCGATAGCGTCGCACCGCAAATTTGCAGCACGGTTTCCGAAATTAGCTCGACGAGGGACACGTGAAATCGGCTCTCGCAACAAACTTGCCTCGAGGTACGAACGGGCGAAGGGAACGAGCCGGCCGACGTGCGCGGATCCAGAGGGAAGAAACGAGGGTGGAGGAGGAAAAAAAAAAGGCACGAATAACCAACGAGCAACGGCAAACGCAAGAGGATGAAAGAGCGGAGGCAAAAAGTGAACGCGGGGAAATAAAAAAAAAAAGGGGGGATGAATAACGCACGGAATCGAAATTACGGTGGAAACGCGAAAAACGACGCGCGTAAATACAGGCGCATAACTAAGCGAACGGTCGGAGCGGCGAAAGAAAGGGAGACGGTAATAATGGGGGCGTGATAGAGAAAGAGGGACAACGCGCGTTAAACGTATTCGAGTTCGCGATTCGACTGACGGCACGGCCTCGGCGAAATTGCTTCCGTTTTTCAATTAATTCGAAACGCGACCCAGGGCAAACGCGATACAGCGTAACGGCCTCTAACGCCGCGCACGGTGCCACGACAAAGAGACAAACGAGGACGCGTGCTCGTGACAGCTCATTTCGAATTCGAGAATCCGCGTGACCGCGTCAATTCTCCGTTTCGATCTGCCGATTGTTTTCGCGGCGCTTCGTCGATAGAACGAACTGAATCGGCGGTGTCGTTTTCGATCGAAGATACCTCGACGATGCACTCGTCTGGGAAATACAACCGACGGCTTAATTTTCGTTTCACCTCGTCGCCTGATGCCTGCTTTTACATTAGGGCGACATTTTTGTTTGAAACTTGAGACAGTAAAACGACGAGAATGCCTCCTCAGATTTTAAGTAAATTAAAAATTCCGAGATAAGATAGTTATATCAATGCGAAACCGAGATTGAGTCGTGCATAAACCTAACCCTGGGATGTTTAATCCCTTCGTCTAATAACTTCACAGTTCTCAACAACTCGTAACAGTTTTACATTATACAGAAAATTGCCTAGAATCGTGTTCGTATTTCTTGCAATTGTAATCGGCGCAAGTGTCGCGCGTCGCTGTAATACATATCAACGAATAATATACCCTCGTTGTTAACTAATTAACCTTCTTGCTTCGGATCCCCGACTTCAACTAAAATCCATCATTGACCATTATTTCTCTGCGCGTGCATCGACCAATTCTACTTTTCCGCCGTACACCACGCCGGTAAAACGTCATTGCCCAATTATCGCTTCTATACGACAAATGCCCGAGCTCGATACCTGATGCGTCGTCTTCCCCCGATGCTGCCATTGATAGAAGTGTTCCACGTTCAAAGACCACCCAGGTGCGAAGCTGAACCCCTCGGTCGGGACCTGCGACGGTGTAACCGCCGCGGCGATCGCCTGTTGGTACAACGGATCAGGTAGATCCGTGTAAAGACCCCGCCTGCCCAGCCATCCTCCGAGGATACATTTATCGTCCACCTGACCCACATCTTGCCGCGACTGCATCAACTCTTTCTCCAGCGTGTAGAGCGACTCGAATTCCAGAAACGACAGTCCAGCCTCGTTTCCGCCGCCCGCTGTGGTCACACGCAGCCCGAGGCCCATCTCGTCCTGAAGATAATCCTCCTCGAGGACCGACACGTACCTCCTCGGGGATCGTTTCGGCGACCCCTTCGAGCAATACTGCAGCACCTGCAACGCTTGCTGTCGATCGTCCGGATGGGCGCACCGTCGCGGCGATCTTTTACCCGGCTCGACGACCTGCGACGCTCGACGCGGCGACGTCGACGAGACGGACGAGTGCGACTTGGCCGGGCTGGACGTTGGCGAATCGGTGTTCGAATCCTGCGACTTCCTCGACGGGCTGCCGCTCGGCGAAGGTATGAAAGATTTCGCGGACGTCAATTTCGAGGTCTTGCACTTGGGCCTGGTCCCGTTGCTCGTCCTTTGAAACACCGCTGATGCCTTGAGTCCCGAGCTATCGGACATCGTGAGCACATTTTCTGTCGCTGTAGAAGCCACCGGGGTATTCACGGTAATTCATCGACGAGTGCGACGTTCGGTAGACGTTCTATAGTAATTTTTCTGAATGTAGCTTTGCTTCGTTCTTATTTCTAGCTCGCGCACATTTTCGTTCCGTTCTGCCACTTTATATAGAGCCACTTTATTATCGCGTCTTCTGTGACGCAATATCGCGCGAGTGTAAAATCTGCGGTGTTCTTTCATCAATTATTCGAATGTCCTCGAACGTATTCGTCGGGAAGAAAAATGTATTCGTTTCACCGGGAAATAAATTCCCTCGATTGCATCGAATCGCGTCGAAATCGTTTTCCGTTTGCTTCTCGAACAATAAATTTCTATAATACCGGAGGATCCTTCGTGTACGTGGAGCGAGCACCCTTAGGAGGATCCTCGGCAGGACTGACGATGGTTCAAAGCGTACGATGCGCCAACAGGACGACGTGGTCGAGTTGCAATTGTGCGCGGGCGCACATCGTTTCCTGGATCGCACGTAGAACGTGTAGGTACAATACGTTCGCGCACGTGCGTGTGAGCGAAGGCGAGAAGCCGCAATTATTTCACTTGCGGCACCGCCTCCAGAATTTCAGGCACTCCGGTTACTAGTCCGAGCAATTAGCTCGGAAAAGTTGTTCGTCGATGTTTGATGGAATTTTGCAGCGGTCGGCGAGCAGCACCTCGGTCAGTCGATGGAACGATGGCCAATCGTAGAACGATTTGGATTTTCTAACAAATACGTCGATAGTTTGCAGGCCTGGCGAGTTGAATATGGTCAATGAATATTTTATCGTTGCACGAGCTTGGAGGTTCGGTTTTGAAAATATTTTGCGCGTCTTTCTTTGACAGAATGGAGTGTACCGAGGATGGGGATCTGGTGTTTTACGATATTTTGTCGGGACCACGAAACTATTGAAGGAAATATTAGGAATTATTTACAGAAGGGTTATTAATAATGTATGTGTGCAATCGTACGTTCTGACTCAAAAATTGTTCGTAAAGTAGAAGTTACCGCTTTGAGTCAGCCCTTGAAATATTTTGACAGAAATTTCACATCGAATTCCTCCTGCTCGGATTTAAATTGATTCGATCTATCTGTATCCGAACGAAACCAGTTAATCGCGGCGCTGCTATAATCTCTGACTGTACTTTTAATCTCCACGAATTTCCACGAGCTTTTAAATTTCAATTATATCCTCCCTTCATACTGTTTCCTCTTGTCCCATGAAAATCAATATCGAATTCAATATAATGAACATTTTCCTACATAGAATCATTCGAGTTTCAAAATATGTCCTCAAACATCTTTTCATTCTTACCCTGTTTAAAAAAGCTATTCGCCCCGCAGCTAAAGTATCATTCAAAGGCAATCATTCGACCACCTGTTCCGCGAAGTCCACTTGCCCTGCAAATATTTCGCGCAGTATACTGCACCGAGTCGCAAAACCGATCCATACATCAACATGGTACGCCGGTGGGAAAGCACTGTTTTTACACGCATCGTCGCGAGGATCCTCGGTTGCTTCGCCGGCTCCTTGACAGCGAAAGGAAAGCCGCGATAAGAGGGGCGACAAAAGGTTCGAGCGTCGATATCAAAAGGAGCTTTTCCACGATCTCCGATCGCGGAGATATTTCGAAGGGGGCGATTCGAACGGGAGAAATCGCAGACGAGGAGAGGAGGCCGCCGTCACCGCGGTGGGGTGAATATTATAAAAGCACTCGAGCCCCGAGAGGAAGCTGGTTGGGCCCGACGTAGGCGACTGTGAAATCGAAGGCGGCGATGGTGGTGGTGGAAAAGGTACACGAGGCCGTTTCACCCTCGATAAAGAAGCCCTCCCGGTACGACAACGTGACGAGTGTCGGCGCAAGTGCAAGCACGCTGTAACGCGACGCGGATCTACATATTTATGGGGAATGCTCAACGCGCCAGAAGATTTTGTATGCATGCTAAATAACTCACGGTCGGCTAACGAGATTTTCAAGTTCCGTGACCAAGGGTTAACCGAACGACGCGAAACGATTCGAAGACGCGGGGCAACGACGGCTCGAATTGCGCTCGCGCAAATATTTCTGTACCGCGGCGAACGTGCACGGGAGGACAGCGGTTGCACCGGTAAATTTCCAATTTATCGGCGTGCCCTGACGAACCGGAGATTAATTGCGGTTAAATCGACGATGAGAGCGTACAGCGGACGGGAAAAGGTTCTACGGCTAAACGTAATACATGCGGATTTTCATTTCGTTGCATTGCTGATATCGAAGGTTTCTGAAAATAACAGCTTGCTGCGCGAATACAGCTCGTTCGTTGCATTGCAACGTACTGATTGTTGAATCTTTCAGAAAAGTAATTATGTTCATTTTTTTTTTCGGTGTAGAAATACGAAGCGATGAAGGGTACGAGCAAAATTACTGTTTAGACCTTTTGCTCAGCCACTGTGTAAAATGCCAAAAAAGTTTAAATATGTAAAGGTGTAATTGATGTGCTTCAATACGCGAATAATTCTCTTAACACCAAAATAATGAAGTTGCAAGTGAAACTATGCACTGTACGAATACTTTTTTCGCCCACTGTATATTCGACCGAAATTCGTATCGATGATTATTGGTACTTCTATTTAATTCGTAATCAAAGTTCGCTGCTCTAAATGGTATCGTTGCATTTGGTGTTCAACTCGCGTACATTTATTTTCATTTGGAAATTTTACACCGATAACAATAATTAATAACCGGTGTATTGTTACCAATTTATGTGTTTCCTCGACGTTCTCCTATTTCACAATTGTCTGTTGCCTTACTTGAATAGAGAATAATTCTTTTTACCGAAACTCCGTCGATTATAGTAGCGATGCTTATTTTCCTCAGCAATGCGTGGTTCATTGAAAAGGGTTAAATTCAACGAAGATGGTAACCGAAATTCGCTAACTTTTGCTTTTGGCAAATCATTAGGATGGAAGAAGAAATCCATCATTGGAGAGACACGCACATGTCAGTCGTATTGCACGGTTGACAGGTCAGTTGCTCCGTCTGTTCCTATGGGGTTTTAATTTGATCCCACTCGACAGATAGGCTGGTATTTCACCCTACCCGTTTCGATTTTTTTCATACGACAGTTTCAGTTTGACACGCCCGGATTACAGTTCACCCCCTTTTCTTTTTAACAGAGGGAAAGCACAATATGTTTTTTCATATATGTTATAACGAAGTCGCGCACAATTTTCACGCTGATTAGAAGCAATGTAAATATGTACCGATATGTATAATTTATAAAGAACAACTTGAAATTTCGATACACGTACACTCAAATCGTTGAATGATATTTAAAATAATACTTCAATCATTTTAGCCCGTTTTTATACGCGTTACATATTTTTTATTAACACATAATTATTATTCCAATGACATCGCAAATTAATTTGATTGATTCTATTACGTTCTCACTATCAAATTGTTCTGCCCGCAGTTTCATCCCCTCCATATTTTCTAAACACCCGCGACAAACAAATAGCCATTACCTTCCAGAATCTCGATAATTCACTTAAAATAGCAACAGAAACGTCTGGACATACAATCCCGTTACACCGAAACGATCCAGCGATTAACAATTAACAGTTCCATTATTTTTTCTGCAAACAAAGGAAAAATCGATGGCGGCATTCAACGCCTAAGTACACACACGGCCAAGAGTGTGGCGAAAGGGAGAGAGGGTGGCCGTAGGGTCGTCGAAATAATTAATAAACCCACACCGAGCTTATGCTCGTCCGCTTTCCGATTTCTCGTTTCCCATTCGACGGTCTTCCTGGCGACTTACTTTTCCGTTTCCACGAATTCAATATAATAATGCGGACGGTCGGGCCTGCGGCTTAGCCCTTTGGATCAGCGGCTCCCAATTGTTCCCGCTGTAGAACAGCCACCCGACACAGCCGAGGATTCGCGAGTATCATCGGGGAACCGATGACAACCGCTTCCGACTTCCTCCCGCGCAGAGGGTGGCTTACGGAAAGCGTTATTGCCGTGTCACCGGCTTCGGGATTATTGCGAATCATTTTTTCCACATGAAAGTGAACCCCTCTGTACACGGAAGGCCCTTATACGCGTCTCACTTTTGCCTGCGTTCGTTCGAACCCTGCAGGCCGTCCGAGTGTCGACGATTAGACCGATTTCTCTCGCGCGACACGGAACTCGTTACGAATTGATCAGCTGCGCGATTGTTTAATTAACTTGCGAAGAATCAACGCCTCTGGTTGACGGCGGTGTAGTCTCGAAGTATCTCGAGACCTTGCCACGCCGTATACCCTCGACATGGAACTATTCCATTAAAAATGCAATAACTTTTGCGGCTGCAGTTGGCTGCAGCCAAATTTTATAGAGCATATAGTAGACATCCCATTCTTAACGTCTATGTAAAAATTAGCGCGAAGGTCAGTGGAGTTCAAAAGTATTTCATAGAGAAAGACTTTTGCACGCCTAAATTGCCGTTTTTCCCCACTGTGCGGCGGTTCGATCGTCTTGCGAAGGATCAATTTATTAACGACGGAGAACAACGATCGACGAGGTATTGCAGATTGATTTCGAAGATGAAACACCTTACAAGTTCGTGCGACAATCGTCATACGATCGAAGCGCGCGAATAAAAACAGGTATTTCCTTATGCAGGAGGTTCTGGAGGCTCGTCGATCCTACCTGTTTCTGTCCTCGACGCAACGTACGTTTCGTTGCGATCGTTCCGTGAGTTTGACGAGTAAAAAGAAACAAGGGACGACGGCGGCAGCAGATTAATTTGTAGGGTCGGGTATCATTCGGAGAAAGAGGAAAGGAAAAAAGAGACGGGAACGCCGGGAAACATTGAACAGGTACGAGCGTAACCGTGCCAAAAATCTCGTGCACGCGGTTTCGCGATGGAGGGTGGTGAACCATGCGGAATAAGTGGTCTATGAGCCCGGCTCGACTTAAGAAGGATATTCGAATTCCTCGCGAGCTAAAGAAATTGTTTTCTGTTTACAAGGGAATTTCGTCTCTCCTTACGTCGCAGAAAGTAATCTCTCTCGGGCCTCGTACGAAGACCCGTAGTCGATTTTGAAGATATTCATTTCACTGGAAGCCGTGCAAAAATTTCAATTCAATATTCTTCCGGCAAGAAGAATCGTCCTTGCCGGAAGAATCGCAATCCGCTCGCTTCTTGACGTTCGTTTTACAATTAATTCAATCGAAGCTTTATTTCGCAATCCGTACGCTGCCTACGTATCTGTTGAAAAGTAACGAGAACTGTCGAAGGGGCAGTTAAAACTTTGCGCAACATTAAAGTTTACTAACTCTCGATATCTTACACGCACGCGCGTCAACATTATATCTTAGTTGATGTTCTGGCCGTGGAATAAATTAATTAGCTAGGTACACACTGCCGTCTACGCGTTGTCTAAAAATTATTCGTTTCAACCGGAACCGATTTACCCGGCCCTGGAAAGTACACTCTCGCAGTAATAATAAATTAGCTGCTACGGACACATCGTCGACCACGCAGTTGTTTATAATTCAGTTACAGAAGATAGGAGTAAATTAACATTTATATCGCGATGCCGTAATTGTTAGAAAATTGAAAATTCGATCGACCAGGGGTTGCAGTGGGTCACTTATTGGCGCACCTGGGACCCAATCGAAGGACCAACCCGCTTACGGTTTACTCGCCAGAAGGTGTCGCCATCCAACGACGAAGGGTGGCAACTTCTGTGACCCTTTGCGTCATTCACGGACAGCTTGAACGATACGTAGGACCCGGTGGAAACCTTCGCGAATGCAGGCCGGAATGCAAGGTTGACTGTAGCGAAGAGACGGCCTCATGAATGAGCGGCGCACGCACGTTTCACACGGATACGATTGCGCCACGCCGTGTGGAGAAACGCGTCGCCGAGGGGGTGAACGTAATTCCTTTGCACCACGTGGTTGCACACCCATGGGGCACGCTTTATCCCTCCCCGAACGTGACTCACAAGATTTATAGCTTTCTCTTCGCCGCTAGACCTACCAATCTTTCGGTCAACGTGGAACGGGGCAAGCGTTTGGAAATTTTCGTTTCAAGATAGGATATCGATTTTTATTTCCCTCGGCGATGCACGCCAGCGGTGGCGTAATTTTACTTTATAGAATGAGTTGTTCTAGTAGCAACGGTGGAGCATTTTGCGTTCGGGGATTTCGATTATGCTGTTTTAAATGCATGCTTTTCGCAACTGCTCCGTCACTTCTCGTTTAAACTATTTATCATTCTTCGGAGAGCCCTAGTTCTTTCTGCAACGTAGCTTGATTCATTTTAGAAGCCACGGGCGAAGCTTGTTTTTATTTAAGAAACGAATATAACCGTTCTCGATTATGAAATATGTCCTGAAATATAATATATTCGTCGATATATAATTTCCATTTCCCCCAAAAATACCTCCGTCAGAAATGTATAAAACTCAATGGACTTTAAACATCAAAAATTAAATGCGTCTCGTGCATCAACATTGAGCACACTTAAAACACCATATTGCCCATCGATATACCATGTCCGTTTTTAATAAAACCTGTAAAAAATAATGGATCCCGCGCCCTCAAATTTATTCAACCGAACAATTTACCTCGGCTTGTCGTTTCTCGCATGGACATTTCCTCAGTTTCTCCAACTGCGCCTCGATCAAATAAAACGCCGCGTACTTCTGACTCTCCGGTGACAACGGCGACTCGGGCGATGCAAAACCGGAACTCCTGCTGCCACTGTTCCTGATCGAGCATTCCGGTACACCTTTCGCGCCGCCCGTAGCGTCCCTCGACGGTGACAACGGTGACAAAGGTGAACCGATGCCAGAGCTCTCCGAGCTAGAGTTCACGAGGCCGCGACCGTTCGGGTCGCGCCTCCTCGATTTTGCTTTCGGAATCGAACTCCTTATCCCGTCTAATTTCCGCAGACCCGCGGACGTTCTCGTCACCCTGGACGCCCTCGACTTCCACACGAACGGTTCACTGGACAGCTTCAAATCGAAGTCCTTCCGCGAGTTCATTCGCGAACCCTTCATCGAGTGCTCTCCGTCCAAACGATCCTCATTACTGTCCACCATCGTTTCTGTCCACGTGTCGACACACTCCTCGACGCTTACTGTTTCCATGGTGTCGCGACTCGCGCCTTCGACGCAACCGCCACTACGTTCTGTTCCTCCGGAACGCACGTCGATATGTTCAATATTTTCACCGGTGCTCGTTTCGTTCGCGCCACCCCTTGAAACGGAATCCCGCGAGGTAAAGAATGCTTCCACCCTCGAATCACAGACTGAACTCAAACTTCCCTCCCCGCTGGAAGATCCCCGGCTACGCGACAAATCCTGGCGTCCTCCGGGATCTTCGTCCCCGTTGCCCGTATCCTTTTCGCGAAGGGTTGCGCGGTTCGGGGGCTCTTTCAAATCGCTTCCATTATCCTTAACGGCGCCACCTTCCGTCTCGCTCGTTCCCCGTTTCCTGCCAAGGAATCCCGGCGAAACGTCCTCGCGCAATTGGTACTCGCCGTTGATCGATCTCAAGAGCCTCAAACCGTAGCCGCCGATGCAGTCCCTCACCTCGTAGTACTCCACGTTTTCGAAACAGTTGCTCGAAATGGAAACGGCCGCGCTCAACGAGACCGGTCGTCTTCTTACAGTGCCTGTCTCGTGGCTGGGCGAATCCCAATCCACGTGAAAGGTTCTTCTTTTGGACGACATACCGTAGTGCTCGTGTTTGGGAACGGAATGATTATGAAACGACAGGCTATTTCACGTCCGTGTCGAAACGAAAGGTTTGCTGTTTCTCGAACACTCGCGGCTTCGACAAGAAGCTGCGCGAGAACGAACGGTACAATGTTCGCGTAGCCATTGTCGTTCGTTCGCGGATATCGTACGTTGGAGACGAGATGCCACGAATAACGAGCACTTCGAACTTCACTGTTCACTTGACATCCGTGTGGAAACGATAACTGCACCGACACTTCTCCATGGTTAAACTCCTTAAATGCATTACACTCGCTGCGATCGTTAAACAAATATTAATTATGAACGCCACGCGATATTCAACAAATTGATAAACTTAAATTCGCATTACGCAAGCCAGGTGAAATAAGGATCGACTATAAATTCGTTATAGCGAGTCGTACATTCCCGAACACTTGTAGCGATCGCACTTAAATAACACAGCACTTGTTCCGTCCGCGCTGCCGCGGCAATAGAACGAACGTAAACGAGGAATGTTGCAGAAGGTGTAAAAATTTAGCTGAAAGAACGCGGAGACACCGTGGAAAGAGTCGTAGGAAATAGCGAGAGGTTCGGGCCGAACGTCAACGTGACCGATAAGCGTATTTTCGGGTTCTTGCACTCAGACAATAGATGCACTTGCCGAGGGTGCCTCGGGCAAACTGAAACCACCCCTGGGCACACAACCACCCTCCGGCGTTAGATCGCACGCTACGAGCGTGTGTGCGGGGTAGGTGCATGCGTGTGCACGAGAAAAATCCACAGGACCCCCTAGGCGCCTAGGCCAGCCCCCCTATCATAGCTTTGGGGCTAAAAACTAATTACATTCGGCCACGGGGTTGGCGTATGATCGTACCATATTGCAACGGGCAACACTCGTTCTTACCACTGCGGTATTATGAATTCCGCGAGACAAGTTCTACGGCGTTGAACAACGGAACCCTTGCCCGTCGATATATTTCGTTTGGGCGTTTAGGGAGCTGCTTCTTGCGGCATTTTTGTTCGAGGATTGACATTGCTTAAGTGAAATACAGTTTATTCGAACGGCAGGTGTTTAGAAGTAATTATTCGGAAGTCGATGAATTTTAAGTCAAACTGTTTTGTTCGTTAGGCATCGAAGGAACGAATTCGTTATGTGAAATATTTCAAGTTAGATCAGACACGAAAGGGATACAGTGTCGTCCGTTGAACGATATGTAGCGAAATGATACACGTTGTTGCCAAAAGCTAGCAGCGCGATGATTATACAAATTGTAAGACTTTTTACAGTGGCTGTAAAAATGTTTATTAGGGTCTTCTTGTTATTAATATCACGAGACTTTTATATTAAAGCAAGGAGGGAACAGGGAGAGCGAACGGGGGATTTAAGATTCGTCAAATACAATTGTTAAGATGTTTCGGTAGCCGTGTTAACAGGTCACAGCGATAATGGAAATCTCTCGTTATCTGACGAGCCAGATCTCATTACTCTCTTAGAGGAATAAACGCTGCTCATGAATAGCATTTGGATAAAATCTCATCGGTTAAGCCGGCGGCCAGGACGAGGTCTTGAAAGCCCGCACCACGAACCAATCACCACAGAACGTATTCAACCCCTGCTGTTCGCGCGAGCCATGAAAATGGAATGCCATGTGGACACGTTGTACTAGTTGTGTTACACTCTAACAAGGGAGTATCCACAATCGCGTTTAAGGTGTGCCTTTTTATCTGGATAAAGTTTATTGTTAACTTTGCGTATCGTTATCGTTACTTCGTCAGTGTTATTCTAATATCTGGTCGAAAATCGTTAATCGATCCTTGAAATATTTCTATCGATAGCGCGATGATATTATTTTATTTAAAATTCGACGACCACGATTCTTTACTAGTGTTGGGACAAGCTTGATATATATGACAGTACGTAAAAATCGTCAATATAATCAAACATAGTACGCTTCAGACGCCATACCGTTTTAATTTCAAACTGTATAAAATTTCAAAAGACACTACGATGCACGATATTCCAAAACGAAAAGTTTCATTGCCCCTTTAATATAAAACACGATCTCGTTTCTCTCGTCTCATTTGTTTCACCCTCAAAGGATTCACGAACTTAACGCGGACGCATAAAAAGCAAAAAGGATCGAATTCCCAGGAAAATACACCAAAGCCGGATAGGCTCGCTTAAGCCTTCGAAATAAAGGGTTGCTGCGTCGGATATATTTTGACGTGGAATCGCGGTAACATAATGGACCCTCGACGGTCTACACGTGGACACGTCCATCAAGCTACGCCGATTGCCGTTCTCCAATCACGCGGCCGCGGGCATCATAAAACGTTAAATCCACGAATATGAAAAACCGCAGCTTGCCTCGTACGAAGCCGTAAAAACGAGTATAAATCTGTCCCCTTTTACGGCCCGTAGCTTCAAACGTATTTTGTCTAACAAAAAGGCAGCAATGCCCCCTCCGCAAAATATATTTCGTATTCATTTTTAATACCCCTAACGGTTGCACGAAAATTACAGTTGCACAGAATTTTATTGGCGCATAAAGCGGACCGGAATGAGCGATAAAAAAGAAAAGCAAGGAAGAACAGTTCGAGGAGCATTGCGTTACTGCAACAAACGAAACGCGCGCTGCAATATTATTAGCTCGAGGATAATTTTTAATCGCGATACGTGACTCACGCTGTGAACAATCAAGTCGTACACGTATACTCGAGGGATGAATCGAGCTTCCCTTTCGGGGACAGGTCCGCCCTGGACCCCGGTGCATTGCAAAACCAAACGATCCGCGTCGAATGGGTCTTAAGTCAATAGTTTCGGGACACCAGCCAGCCCTTGCTCGATAACCGATGTCGTCCTTTCCTCTGCGACGAAATTCCCCGAAATTCCCCGAAATTCGAGAGACTTTGAAAACCTCGCGAAGAATATCGAACCCCGGTCGAATATACTTTGAAATATATACTCCGCTTAAATTCGACGAAGACGTTCGCCACCCATAAATTTGCAACTCGTTCAACTCAAACACTATCGTCGGCGTTACAGCGATAAACGTAATCCGCGAGGTTTGCACGCGTAACGGAAACCCTCTCGAACCCGCAACAAAGAAAAAACAGGACAAAAAAGGAGAAAGTAAAGAAAATTCAAATCCACTTGCGGGCTGACCACAAGCTCGTGCATTAACCTATAGGATCTCGCTGGTCGGAGCTTACAACTTATAATCCCGACACATCCCGTTATAGGTTACCCGCTCGGTACGACCGAAGATTAAGCTTTGCAACCCCATGTTGCACAGAGGAATAAGCATCCCCCCGCTTGTTCCTCTGCATCGTTCGCCCGCAGTTCTCCCGTCTCATCCCCCTTGAAGCAGCTTAAACAGCGCGCGCGCCTGCACGCGTCATTTGGCCCTCGCTTTGCTCGCATAAACGCGTTGGAATATCGTCCGATCCCGGCTACAATATTGCCGCGATCGGCCGGGTAAATTGAATCGCGGAGGCGAACGAGACGTGACGGGCCAGCGAGTCACGATTGTCCTCTCGAATTGCACCCCTTATTGTTTCGATCGGAACGTCACGGTTTGGGAATGGAATAATTTGGCCGGCAACGTTTAAAGTTGCGAACGGCAAGCGTCGTCGTGGATCGATTCGATTAGGCAACATCGATTGCGGTACAACGAAGCATCGTGGAAATTATTGGCAGGACCGTGGTCGCTGCGTCGTACAACGTTGCAATAGTTGCAACCCGTTTAGTTTGTACGAAACGACGGGGTTAGGTTTTTGTATCGAATTGGGAAAGAATGATAGTTTAAATTGTTTTTAACACTTGGGCTAGCGACGAGCTTCGGCGCACAGGTATTTGGGTGGATGTTGGATTACGAAAATGAGAGCTATTAAATGGAAGTTAAGTGGTGGCATATAACTGTTGTCCCGTCCGATTAAACGTAATCATAAATTATTATAACAGTACCTGTATAATGTTAATTAATTTCTAATGGATTTCAAAATTGACTTTCCTATGGGATACAGTTGTCGCGCCGGTGTTTCTGTAATATTTATTGGGCCAAACGCGTTCCATTGATATAAATAACCTATGATGCGAAGTTATTATGCCCACTGGATACGAGAGGTAATTTAAAACACCCCAGGCAAATTATAATAACGTACCGCTGACAATTTTGCTATACGGATTCTGGCGTTGCTTCTTTGATTTATGAAACATATTTGGAAGAATAGACATGGAAATTATAACGATTGCTGTAAAAACGAACGAGTGAATCGTTTCAGAATATACATAATACTATTAAACAGTAAGCTTGGTAAAAAAAAATACTGCACAATAACTATCAGTATATCTTGATTTTTAATAACAACCTTATAACATAAAATCTGTATACAATCAGTAAGAAAAAGTTGTTCCTGAAAATGGTTTGGTGAAAAGTCGCTGTTACCGACGATCGTCAAATGCTCAAAGCACAGACAAGATATACAGGGTGGAACACTTAACTAGAGCCACTTGAATTACTCCGCAATTAACGATTTCGCCGAGAAACGTTTCAGATTAAAGTTGAATGGTTTCACAAGCGATTTTATTTCCGTACGGGAGTGTATGTATAGTGAACTATTCGATTCATTTCCATAACTCCATAATTTCAAAATTTCTCTGACGTCTTCGATCGTTCAAGTGTGAGTCAATAGTAAAACAGATAATAGTAAAATGAATTCAACCATCTGCGTTACGATGCTCAATTCACTAATCAACGTACCGAAAACTAGTTCCACCTCCTTCTCGAGAATGCGTTAACACTTTCATCGCGCCAACAAACAAAACGCGTGCCGCTTCGCTTAAATTCTCATTCCCTCTGCGGTGAGCGTTAAGTTCGCTTTCCACGATCCGTTGGTAACGTTGCGAGTGACGCGAAAACGGTAACGTGGCGCCGCAGCCCAAAAACTCGACAGAAAAATACTTCCCGTTCCAATACCTCGTCCGCGGCAGTAACCACGATTCGCCCTCGCTCGGGGGGTAAATTGTTCGAGGGTTACTACCAGAGACCGGTTCGCCAGCTTTCCGCAAGAGATGGAGCCTCGAAACGAGCCGCGCGGCGAAGGGGATTGCGCTTGCGGGGTCAAAACGAACCGAGAGCTTACGCGCGCTCTGCTCCCACTATGGATTTGCCATTAATTCGAAGCCTCGAGAAAGTTTTGTCCCGCACGCGCGCACCCTCCGCGTTCGAACTACCTGCGGCTTTCCGAAAAAAAGGAGGGCATCGTGGAGTTGCCATCTGGTAGAGAGCGGTTACGTGAAAAGTGCCGGGCGAAGTTCGAAGCTCGTTCCTCCGCGGTGGAACCGAGCGTCGAACTTCGTCCATCTCGAAGCACAAATTAAAACGGCTCCGCGCGAGACAGCTTTCGCCGCACAAATCGACCCGTATCAAATAATTACTTTCCTCCGCTAAAATCGAGTACGCGCGAGAGAAATTCGAAAGCGTACGCATCGCGTGTCCCGCGAGTATTTTCTTCCCAAGCGTCCAACAAGTTGAAATCGCTCGCGAGGAAACGTATCATCCTCCCTCTCGAAGATCTACGTCGTTCTAAATCTGCTGGTCGAGCGGAATCGAATCTCGACGCGGGGCAGCGTACTCGACGCGATGAAATCGGAAAGGAGAGGAGAAGGCGAGGAAGGAAACGGTCCTGTTCCGTGAACCGGCGGAAAACGATGCGCTCCGTCGCCCCTCGCCGTCCACCCCCGGTGCTATATAACATTTTCACGTCGGCGAAACGGCACGAAACGAAGGGGCGGATTTTCCCACGTGGCCGTTAGATCATGCGCGTCGCGAACCCGCGAAACTTTTGTCCGCGAGCCGCCGCGTTTATTGCGGCCGAGTATTACCTTGACTCCTGGAGATAGGGGAACGGAGAAACGACGACCGCGAGGAGGAGGTACATTACCGGCGGGATCGAGGCTGGAAAAGCGAAAGTCGACTTTAAACTTTCAAGGGGATCGTTCTGCGCCTCGTCTACTTTCCGCCCGCCCGCTCGCTTTCTCCGCGTTTCCCGTTTCAATCGCGGCGTTCTCCGTTTCGCTTCCGCTCCTCTGTGACGAAAGAGGCCGTGTTAAGCTGGTGTTGATGAATTTCGTGGCGATTTGATATACGCGACGCTCGACGCGGCTACGCGCTGCGGATTTGGAATCGTTGAGCGGTATCGACCTGGGACGAGATAATATCGTTTCTTTTCAGTGTTCTTATGGCTTGTTTTTTTTCTTTTTGTTGGTAAACAATTTTCATGGAGAGTGAGAGAGGAATGGAGAGATTGGACTGTTCGTTTTCTTTTTATATATGGTAAGGGATGAATATGTGTGGAGGCGGTGTTTGCTTGATTTTTAAAAGCGTTTACTTAGTATTGGAATGTTACTGCAAAGTGTAATAAAGTAAACCGTCAACTTTTGGGAATAATCAATTCACGTTGTTGATGAACTGTGTTGCAGATGATATTATTGGGCTAATAAAGTTGATTTCTCAATCGAAGGATATTTTCCGTCGGAATTGTTTGATTAATAGCAACAAATACCGTGTTCGTTCTACGTTCGTGGTGTGCCACTTGTTGCAATATTAATAACAGGGTAGCAACGTGTACAACGTCACGAAATGTAATGAAATTATACCCGGCCACATTTTTCAACGCTAACAATAAGAACCAAATGTTACGGTTCCT